>JAKRZM010000999.1:113166-124478 GCA_036379175.1 Heliconius cydno galanthus
AAAAAAAAAAAAAAAAAAAAAAAAAAAAAAAAAAAAAAAAATACAGTCGAATTGATAACCTCCTTTTCTTACAGAAGTCGGTTAAAAAGTAAACCACTTCTGGATTCATTAATTTTTTTTAAAGTGAATTTGTATTAAATATTGACTACAAGTAGAAAACATAGAAACAAAAAAAGTTTACAATCGTGAGATAATTTCATACTTAACATTTTGCAACCTTAAATAACGTTTATCTTACTTAGAGAGAGCGCCACATGTTATATCACCTATCTGATGTCTATAACGAGAACATTACATGTCGTGTGGCGGTACTCAACGCCGCACTTTGAATACCGCTGTATAAATAGTATTTGAAAATAAACAAACGTTATTTTTTTTAAATCTTAAGTTCTTAACCCTTTACAAATTTCTTGTATATCAAAATATGAAATAATTTATATTTCAATATTTATCTAAAATAAACCTCTTTGATCTCTATAATTGGTGGAAAAAGTTTAAAGGTTTTAAACAAACATTCAGCAAAACAAACACAAATAAACATTTAACAGAGATTATCTTGTGGGAAATCGATTTTCCAGATCGAAGTGACCAGAAAGGCGGTAAATATAATATGTAATAGCCGAATACCGAACCTACTTCTACCGTATTAGTTACTACCAGTACGTATATAATTGTACAGTATTTATATTAGCGAAGGTGTTTTAAAAGGTCCGCAGCGCGGCACGCGGCACGCCCACCGCTATTATTAAATTTGCCGGCGCCGTAGCCCGTAGGTACTCCGCGGCCGACGCTTCCAATATCTAACTACGTACGAACAAGCTTCATCGAAACGTTCATTATATTATTTTATTTTCGAATATACAATCTAATTTAATATATTCTAAAGAAGCGTGTTATTATTTAACATAAATACGTTTATAACATACGAATTGCTTCTATATGAAATATAGCTTCAAATTATGTAGCGATAAAAAAAGATTTAAAATATGTTAAAATCCTAAACATCAAAGATTTTCATATGATTTAAATTTTAGTTTTATTTTACGTGGAAAAGAGACGAGTCAAAGAGCAGAGAGTCTAAATGAAAATTATTCTAAATTGGCAGCACTCGACTCGGGACGTTTGTGCGCATCGGTACACACTTAAATATTAATCAAAAAGTTTGTTCAGACAATTTTCACATTTTATAAAGTCAAAGTCAAAGTCAAAATATCTTTATTCCATAAAAATGCTTAACATTTACTTGGACATGTCATAAAGTAGAAAAAAAATGCAAAATAAAATAACCAAAAAAAAATGTGCAATTTTGACTTGAAAAAAGCCCGTTCAAATGGTTGAGCTCATGAGAAGATACAGGCAAAGAAACTCATGGCCACTCTTTTAAATGCCAACATTTGTTACAAATTACAATTTACAATTTTAACTTAGAAATAGAGCAACTCATTTCCAAACATCTGTATCGTATCTTATATAAAATATATAATTACTTCAATAAACGAATAAATATGAATATTATTTATCACAAGAGTGTTACAGTGTTACAGTGTTACAGTGTTACAGTGTTACAGTGTTACAGTGTTACAGTGTTACAGCGTGCTGTGTGCTGTGTGCGTAACTCCAGCTCTCTTGGATTGACAGCTTACTTAATACTTACGTACAAAAGGTGATAACTAGTCTGTCCGTCTAGTCCTACCGCGTTACGTACTTCCTAATAAACTACCGTCGTCGTAAACCCGCGGTATCTTTTATTGTAATCTAGTGTTGGATTGAATAATGCCTCATCCTTACCTAAGAGCCGTCCGACGGCACTTCGGGGCGTGAGGTTCAGATACTCAAGCAGAACGTATGAAACTTACGCCAAATCAAATATATCTTGATAAAATATAATCGTTAAGAATTTATTTATTGTCTAAAATATTGTATCTAAAAATATCTAATACAAAAAATATATTAATTTACTACAATCTTTCTAACTATTCAGAAAGCGTATCTATTTATTTAACAGTTCCAAAGCGAAAGTATATAAAAGAACTCGTTAAATGCGAGCCGGTTTCGGCCTCCGAGACATATGTACCAATTCCAGAATTGTACAGAACCTATATTGACAAATCTAAGTTTACAGGCATTTGCTCATATTTAGTACTATAAATATAAGCTTGTAATAGTTTTTTTATCTACGAAATACCTAAAAATCTTCACTTTTCCTTTATTTTTATTGTAAGATTTCACTGCGTGCCAAATTTCACAATTGTAGTTCCATAGGAAGTATAAATGCTCGTATCTTTTGATTGCGTTGACTTAGAACGCTTCACTTTTTTTGTGCTTCAAGAGACTAAAGATTTGCATTTTTGATATTAACTGATCCTATAAAGATCCCGAATTATTGCCGTTTGAGGTACGGAACCCTAAGAAGCGGGCAATACATTATATTGTAGGAAAAATGAATAATTACAAATGATAAATGTTATTTCAGCAACATGGTATGTGCTTATGTATGGCGAATAGAGTTTACAGAATGGTCGCTCAATAAACAACAATACAAAGGACATATCGTGTTATCGTTATGAATAAATATTCGTATGAAATGGACATAAATATACCTAATAATTACAATGATTTTTTTTCGCTCCAAAGGTGTTTCTGATAGAGATGGCTCCTTAGCCATAAGACCGCCTATTGTGCATTTGTATTTATATTTATAAATATTGAAATAAATTTGTATTCCAATATAATTAGGTGTAAAATAAAAAAATATTAATAATAATAAATATAAAATTTACATTATATAAAGTAACTTAATAAAAAATTATAATCCATCATACAAAATGATCCTACTGTACTCACCCGCACTCTCGACGGCTCCAGGCGACACAGGCACAGCATCACACTCTCTCTCTCGATCTTCTCTTCTTGCCTCAAACTCACTCTGCACTCTCTGCCTACCCCCGTTCAGCCCCAGTATGGCATCTATCGTGTGCCGTGGTCCTTGGTTCACGTTAGCCACTTGCGTTAGACCCAGCCTCGACTTGACAGCGTCGAAACTCTGGTTAAGATGCATCTGCTGAGCGTGGAAGAACATTCCCATTCGATTCAAAGTTTCCAAGTTTTGCTGATGCTGCGACATAGAGATGCTCTGGTCTGTTACGTTTATTGAAGATGTAGAGTTCGGGCTGCTCATGTGCGAGCGCGGGCTGTTAGTTTCCGAGCGGTCCGGCGTTTGGGAGCCGTAAAATCGGTCCTCCGATACATCCATCTTGCTCATGCGGGCGAGCGCGACTGCCTCAACAGCCTGAACGCGGTCGGGGCTGCGCTGGGGGCGGGGCCGGCGGGGTTGCAGGGGCGCGCGGGGAGGTCGCGGGGGTGGGGGTGAAATTGCCCATTGAAAGTGCGAATTTTCGGGTCGCGAAGTGATTTTGTTTGGCGCGAGGCGCTATTAGCATTCACCCCTCGGGAGCTCCTAGCGCCGTTAGCGCCGTTACTGTCGAGGCGTTCAATAGTATTTTTCACCTCTGATTGGGCCGATTGTGTCGACTGTTAGCTGATCGTATTCTTAGAACCGTCTGACTTGTTACCCTTACTGTTTACTTCATCACTAAATCTAATAAAGACTTTTTGATAGTTCTAGTTTCTTTATATTTTATATATTTCAGTTATTTAGTTTATCATTTATAAATTTTAACATTAATTTTCTTTAACTACTTACTGAGACTGAAATGTACGTTAAATAGACAACTAACGCGTAGTCACAGTTCGTACTCTACCTTTTAAACAACAAGCAACAACAAAATTGAAATCGAGAAACGAAAAGGTAAACTCAAAAGGTGATTGATGTAATTGAATTCAAATTAATCAGAGAGGCAATTACTCGTTCAATTGGTAGATGGTGGCCGGTGGAGCGGGCCGGGGCAGGCCGGGGTAGGCCGGGGCGAGTCGGGGCAAGTCGGGGCAAACAGACGGACGTCTGTCTGTTAACACACAAATTTAACCAAATCGGTAAACCGGTAACCCAACAATAACAGCTTTTACGACTGACCGCATCAATATATCTTTTGGAGATTCATCCGATGTAGAGCCGACTCTATCTTTACGTAATACAGTCTACATTATGAGAACATTATTGCTATGCTTGAGATCTTTGGAAGCTGCATCTCTAGCGCCAGCGTTGCAGCCGTCTCGTTTTTGCAGGCGCGTCTTGCTCTCTCATCTCACGCGGTCGCTAGGGGCGTGGCCTCGTGACGTCACCGCGCTCCACCAATCACCGGCCAGTATTTTTTTCTTGGCGGGTCTTTTGTGGCGGTTCTTTTGTTCGTCGCGTCAGAGGGTTAACTTGGAGAATAACGAGTAGCTTAGACAAAACTACATTAGCTTTTGACCGGGTTTTTTAAAGTTAGCGCTATTAGCACCTTGTTATCTGACGGTCCCGCCGCCCCTTCAATACGCTCTGATCTCATTATTTTACATTTATTTTTCTATGATTATTTTGTATGGGATTTTTTCACTTTGTTAATATAAAATTAAATATGGTAAAGTTGAATATTTAGTATAAACAATGTTTGAACTTAACAATTTTTTTTTTCAAAGTTATCTATTTTTATATTATTAGTTTATGTATCATAAAATTAAAAAATCCTATTCGAAAAGAAACAAAAATTAATTTCTCATATAAATAAATTAAATAATGGTTATGTCGGGAGCGAAATAACCATTACTTAACTTATTATATTCTTTATTGCACAAAACAAAATACAGAAATTTAAAGAAGAAACATGAAAAATAAACTTATCTAAAATGTTACAGCTTTCAATATAATATAAATATCTTAAAACAACAGACAATAAAGAAAATCCCGTAAATCCGAACAAATATATAATAACGTTCGGTCCCGAATAATGTAAGGTTCATTTCGCACTCTGTCTGGAAATATTAACGTAACGTTAAACAAAGTGCTTAATAAAGTGTATATTTTAAAAGTAATTACTCGAGCGCGGCTCGTTAAATATTCAATTGCAATCGCGTAATGTAACGATGCGCCGTGATTGCTTAATGGCGACGGGAAACCAACAGATTTACATTTATTTATTAAATCAAAATCAACTTTAAAAATTAAATCAGCTCCACGCTGTATCTGTGAGATACATAGCAGAGTAAGCAGAGGGAACCTAATGTTCTCAGCCACTCCGTCCCCACTTTCCACCGAATTCTGGAGATATTGTGTGTTGAGTGGCGAAGAGCGAATAAAATAAAAATATTAAATATTCATTTCCCTCGAGTGGGAATCGAACCTACAATCTTTAGATTCTGAGGGAGGCCTACGTCCAACAGTCGGCGTCGAAAGACTGACATGATGATATGTATTTAGGATATTCCCGTTCTGGCCAGCATAAGCCGCTAGTGCTGGTGGAGGAGCTAACAACCTTAAAGCCTGACAGAGACCTACAATATACCACTGAATACATTCCGCGTTCATTACTCAGATTGAGTGTAAGTAATTGAGTCCCGAAGTGCTCACTTGAACACCATTGTAAGCACATTCAAGTTTTCATGAAAACCGCCTTATTTTTCATTACAGTAATTGTTTTAGAGTGGAAGAGATTGTTACTGCGATACATCAAATAATTATTGACTTCGTGCACGGTAAAATTGAATTTGTAATAGAAAATTAAAAAAATAATATATGATATTTTTATGAACAATAAACATAATTACAATATTTTTCAGCTTCACCTTGTATCTCGTAATAGCAGGGTAGGCAGAGGGAACCTATTGGAAGTAAGAAACCGGGTTCCCCACATTCCGCCTAATCTTTGAGATAGTGTCTTTCGAGTGAAACTTAACGACAGTGACGCGACACTTCGTGCGCCACTTACTTAATGACGTCCTCGTCGCACCATTATCAGCTCTAATCAAATATCCTGCAGTCTGCACTAGTGCTGAGCGCGTTGTTGTCATAGCGCACTCTGGTTGTCGACGTAGATTGCGTTTAGTTTTATTATTCTAAAATGTTAATTTATAGTCTAATTTGTATATTTGTCTAATAAATCTTATAAAATAAATAAAGACACAGAAAATGGTATGATACGTTTGTATTCACATCAGTGCATCCTCTGCACATTGCGGTGCAAGCTATGTCAGGTACATATCTTTATTAGTATTCGTGTGCGGGAACACATAGCAGAAGGCTGAAGGAACCTCAAAATCTAGTGTAAAGACACTCCGTTCCCATTAAGACATTTCCGTTCCCCTTTTTCCGCAGACTTTTGCAGGCGTTGCTTGTTGAGTGGCGGAACTCAGGCGAGAAAATGACTATATTAAATATTTCATTTAAATGAGCCTAATCTATATAATCTTAGTTTAAGAAATATAATCATCATAATACCTAAATAAACGTATAAATATATACTTCGCCTCCCCCGCCGCCCGCGCTCCCCCACGCCCCCCCCCCACTCTACATTACCCTTTAAGTTAAAATAATGAGTCGCTAATAGAGAATTGAACGTTAAATTAAACGAGTTTGCGTCACAGATTGATTCGGTTTAATGGGAGGGGGACTAATCTACGACCACCATATAACAGTTTGCTTTTTAGTGCCGCGTGTGCATTTATCGATAAACTTATGCTAATATTAAAAAAAATACATTCGCATTATTTTTAAGATTTTGAAATTAATTTATTCTACACTCAGGAAGTTATGTTGAAAAGAGCCGGCGGGAAATTTAAATTCTTTTAGTAATAATATTAGTTACAACATTTTAATATTGAGTTGTAAATAGTTCAGCTTCACAATTAAATTTGTAAAACAGTTTTCTCTATCTGTCTGCACTGCTGAAACTAAAAATAAAGTTTTGCGCGTTTGTATTTCCTAAGTTACGTTTTTTATTAAACCCTAAATATAAATATTTATAAGAGCAGTCTAACTGCTGTGTTCAATTTATATTAAAACATTATAATCACTTAATCTTAAAAATAATTTGTACACATTTAATATAATTAGTTTTTTTTTCTGTAAGACAATGCAATATGAATGATATGTAATTGTTTAAACGATTTAGTTATTTCATATTAATATTTAAATATATTAACCTAGTTTTACAATATTATCGACAATAATTAAAACACCATCGATGTCCGACCATCCCTACCTACCTGTCAGTTGACAGCGCTGTAATTGTTGAATGAGGCAGCATTAAAGCGCCAATTAACCGACATTGATTGGTTTCTCCCCCCCATCCCCCTGCCCACTTGTACTCCCCCCACCATCCGCCTCCCACACCTCCTCCAGGTCCCGTGTGGTCGCCTAATCCCGGGATAGACCGAAAAGTTTACACCTCACTACAAATTACCGAGTGTTTGGAATACTGCTTAATTCTATTAAGCAGGTTCTTCTACGAAATTTCTTACGTTACGTCTGTCGAGTTATTTTATTGTTTAGATTCTTTCTCAGTAGGTACCTAATAAAATTACGAGAGTAAACAATTTATTTATTTAGTAATTATGTTTATATAGTTATTGTTGTGAAATGTTACTTTAACTTTTAATTAAGTAAAGAAAAAAATATAAACGTAGACAGCTACGTCAGTATAAAAAGAAATTATATTAAAAAGTAACTGTACATAATTTATACTATTAATTAATGTTTATTTCTGCAGTTTCACGCTTTATCCCGCATGGCAGGCAGGAACGGTAGAGAGCACCTAGTGCCAAGACACTCCACTCTCCACGTTCCGCCTGAAATCAATTGCATGTGGAGTGGTGGAACTTAACGCCGTCCCTTATATATAAATATTTGTATTTGCATAGTAAATATAAGTATCTTTAATAATGACAAAAATAAAGTAAATGAGATAAGCTGTGGACGTTTATATAACAAGTTAGAACAGCGGTGGAATATAAAAGGGTTAAATAAGCGGTTGACAGAGAGACAAACCGAAGTTAATTAATAGCGCGGACCGGCCATTACTGCAGCACTCCGCGGGGGGCGGCTGGGGGCTCCGTGCGCGGGCCTGCCGCTACCAGGATAAACTAACGTTTATGTGTATGCTTTTCTTTGAAATAGTTTTATTTAAACGTATATGAAATGTTTTTTTTATTAATAAATATTTATGTTGCAATAAACCTTAAAAACTTTATTATTGTATACTTGCATTAATAATCTTACATTAATTTAAATACAATTTGCGGTGTATATAAGTAGCCTTAGACTTATTATTATATTTCAAGCCAGATAGCTATGAACAAACTTTTGACTTTATTTGTTTAATAAACAATTTAAGAGAAAATAGAAAATCAAACACAAATGACACAATAGGAACATCCTCACGCAATGGTCACCCTACTCCACCTGTGGTTGTCAGCCTTTGATCGCAGAATTATCCTTTCCACGTGAAGGTTCAAATGTACCCCACCCCCTCGCCGGTCGCCCCCCCGCCCCCGCCGTGATTGTTGCGGGCCCATTAAATGATGATTACCGCCTCAAAGAGTTTGAGTAATTGCTCGGAAAAATATTATCATGAAGCTTATAATGAGGGTTAAATGTGAAGGGAAATTGAAAAACTAGACGTCTCTGAGGGAGGTGGTAATGGGAAAATAATAAATAATACTCGATTAGTGTTAGACGTTCAGTTCGTGTACTATGGTGACGCAGCGACTGTAAGCGCGACGGTTGTAGGTTCGATTCCCAGTCAAGGAGGAATTATTTATTTTGTAGTTTCGCTGTAGTAACAAACCCAAGTGAGGCATTGAGCTCTGCCACTCATCACGCAATATCTAGACAATTGGGCTGCAATCGGAGAACGGAGGGTCTCAACACTAGGATCCCTCCATTTACCGTGCTATGTGCAGATTACAGCGGGAAGCTACAATGTTCATTAACAATAAATTGTGACATATAGGTAGATGAAACTACAGATCACAAACAAGCCATGAAATTTTTCGAGGCATTGCGAGTTGAGCGTCGGAACCTGGCGCCGGGCTGTTGTCTTGATGCCAGAGCGAACACAGAACTCACAACTGTCGCGTTACAGGCACAGCCTTGCGGCCCTGCGTCACGACGGCCTGTCGATACTTAAACATATTATAGAATAAGCGACGTGATTTAAGAAATGTCAGAGCCAGCGTCCAGTTATAACGAATGTTACTGATGTAACACTATTATTTACATAAATAATCTTATTTCGATCCAGAAAAACACTTGCTATTATATTTTATATAATTTAATATTTATACTGAAACGAAAAGTATTTATATAATTGTTTTACATGACTTATCTCTCTTTATATCATGAAGCCTATTGTCTGTTTGCTTGAACGCGGTTATCTCAGAAACTATTGATTCAATTAATTTTATATTTGTATTAGATAGTGTTGGTATTTATGCAGGTAGTCCCTAAGCTATATATATATTATTTATAACTAAAAAATATATTCATTATGTATTTTTAGATAATTCTTTAGTTCGGTGAAAAAATATTAAAAAGGTTTTAGCTTTTTTCGACAATATTACGTTTGATGAACATAAAAAGTTGAAGTATTTCATTTGTATTTGAAATAAAATCATCTTTATAACAAAATTACATTTTTTTGTTAAATACGTTATTTAGAAAATAACGTATTTAACCTAAACGCTTGATAATTAAATTTAAAGCAGAAATCCTAAACCTACCATATCCCAATGTACAAACCACTTCAGGTGAGTACAAAATGGCCACTCCTCACATACTCCAGCAAGTACCTGCATATAATAAATAAGGAACAAGAGGTGAATCACGGCGGCGGCCGGCGGAGGACGCGCAATCGAGTTACCGCACAGTCGCCGGACGCGGTCGCCGAGGGTAGAGGTGCTGCATTACTCACATTAGACCAACGAACATTATTAAGTTTGTCCAGAGGCCAGTCCTGGCGCAGACCACAAGCGTGCCTCTGTAAAAGCAGCAGGATGTAGGCTCGATTCCCACCGCCGAAATATTCATCGCTCGCTCTATAAAAAAGAAGAAGAGCGGCATTGAGTTCCACCACTCAACACTCAATGCCCAAAATTCGGCCGAAGGTGGGGAACGGTCTTAATAGAAATAAAGTGTTTTAATATTAGGGTCCTCGGTTCCGTATAAAGTGTGAAGCTAAAAAAAGTTTCTTAAGATGAACACGCCTATCTCAGTAAATAAAATGTATTTATTTTTTTGGTCTTTGCACGTTTTCTAATAATACGAAGGACATAATAAAATAATCCATTATCAATAATAAGGTTTCATCTAGAAGTGAAGCCTACACACTCCAGGTCGGGTCCACCAAGCAATCACAAGAACGGAACGGAACAAGTGAGCGAGCGCTGACCGCGGCAATACGTAGCGCCATTCAACGATAACTCAGTTACGCCCCTTCCCCTCGAGGAGCTGACTGGATGCAAACTAACTAACTATAGTTGCAATATGTGCTGCAACTGTAGTTATCACAAACTCCATCTAAGTTACTACACTGTTATACAAGACGGGCACGTGTACTCGTGCGGACAGCGAGACAGTTGTCCTCTCAGTTGTCGTCGTCAATCATGGAATCATTTGTTTAATACATCATAGTAACTGAATAGAATGTAACTCATCTTTAGTATAATCAGTACCTATTACAATATAAGATATTTAATTTGTAAAAATTATTTTAATTTCTTTACTGTGGTGGTAAAAGCGAATGCATGACGCTGTTTTTTTAACACATTAAATGGCTAAGAAATGATAACAAAGCAACTATGACTGGGTGAGATATAACAGATTCGAATGATAACAAACAAAGGAACAAAGAAAATATCGGCTCGTGCAGACACTTTAAACTACTTAAGCGGCCTGTCGTTAGGAGCCCGCAGATCCGATTCGGCCTTGCTTCGGTGAGGTCGCACAATTGGGCTATTATATTTATTTCGATCCCTTGTCGAAGTGCTACTGTATTTATATTAGTGTTGTGCTGCGGATTCCTGCGACTGCTGAGCTGCGTGGCGTCCTGCTGCGCTGCGTTGCCCTGTGGTTGCCGAGTCCCGCATCGCTCGTTTCCAGCGTCCGGATTGTTTGTTCAGTAAGTGAATACACAGTTGTTATTAGATAGGTACTCACCTACCGTTCACCGACGGTAGACTATTGCTTGCTAAGATAGTGTAACTTAAAGCACACACCCCGTCCCTCGCCGAAAGGCGAGGGGAGAGATCGCAATGGCCGGCCTCAGTCGCTCAGAGCTGCTGAGGTATTTAGAGACCTTCCACGGTGACACGTATAACGCCGTGGTCAAGTTCGCGCAAACGCGCCATGATGCGCCTAGCTCGCCTAGCGCGCCCGA
>JAKRZM010000999.1:124858-311593 GCA_036379175.1 Heliconius cydno galanthus
AAAAAAAAAAAAAAAAAAAAAAAAAAAGGAGCCCGCAAATTGCTGACAACTCTACCTAATGATGTTACAACAAAATACAATATGATAAACATCTCGGAAGGAGCTTTTACTTTTTGGAATTAAAAGTAAAATTAGACCCTGTCGGTGCAGTCGGCAAGGGTCTGTTACACGGTCATTGCAAGTTTGATTCCTATTCAAAGTAATATCTAATTTTTAAAATATTTGTACCCTTGCTGCTTCATCGTACTTAATAGTGAAAAACAGCGTTTGTTAACAGTTGCTCCTCTATGCACATCTCTCCTAACGTGTAGAGATTGTTCGAGAGAATGTTTTACAAAACTGTTTTTAACATAATTGAGGGTGTCACAGCTCTGTGGCATAACGTCTGTCTATAAGTCAGTAGTTGTGCAGTCGATCTCCAGTCGGCAGAATGATTATATTTAAAATATTTTTAATTAATAGTTGTTACATTAATTAATGCACAAAATTTATATAAAAATAATAGTTAAATGTAGCAGCACTTCCACCACACACCACGGAATGTCTCTAGAGTTCGGACGAGAATGGCAAATGGAGTGTTTGTGATATTTTTATTTTTAGTGTCGAAGCAAAGGCTTTGGGTTCCGCCACGCGCACAGTAGCGTAACACTAGGTTCCCTCTGTCTACTCTGCTGTGTGAGAGATACACCATGAAGCGGAAAAAATAAATAAAGTAAAGCTTAAAATTGAACAAAACCTATAGAAATATGTTATGAAATATTATGTTGTTTTATTAAGCAAATAATCGTTTTAATGTTCTGAAATGATTACATCTAGGTATCTGTAAACCCATTGATTACACCATAATGTCGTATCGCCACGGCACGCTCCGTGAAACACTAACATTCAACACACACATACTGTTTGCATTACAAAGTAAACAATAATTTCAATTCCACAGTGCACAGCGCCGGTGCTGGTGCCGGTGCCGGTGCCAGTGCTAGTCCTATAATTTGGAAAGGGCCTTAATCGCGAGCAATTTGTCAGCACCACGCTACGTTTAGAACTCCAAAACAAATATTTGCTGACTCATCCAATCCATCACGGGGATCATAATAACGCGGACTCAAATTAATACCTGCCTACATTGAAATAGATTCGAAAAAACAGCAACCAGCCTTACTTGGCCTGTCGCGCCCCCGCCTGAGGCGACGCAAGTAACACTAAACATAGCGAAATAAGCGTTATTTTATATAGAAACACTGACCTGGAACATCTTGTTGAGAAGTCTTGAGTTTTCTGTCGGCTCGTAATATGGGCTTATTAGTAATGTTAATTTCTTAGATATTTCGAGTGAAAAAGTTTCGAATGGCATTTAGAGTGCTTTTAGAACAGCCACCGATATATTTACGTATAAACTACCGTTTTTGTGTATTTGATTACTTTATTAGATGCTATTATATTTTGGGAAATTATAATAATGCAGTGCGGTTGCATTTTATCTCAAAGTTTTTTTTTTTAAGTAATATATGTGTATATTAATATTTTACGGACATAAAGACGAGAAAAGACAAACATTTCTAAGGATGAGTGGAGAGCGAAGTGCCTTTACACTAGGCTCCCTCTACGTACCCTGCTACATGTGGGATGCTATGTTATACTATGTTATTAGTAGTTAGTAGAGAAGCTACTCTCTCCGGACGGAAACTCCGTCTTGATAGAGAAAGGTCTTTTTTAATGTAGACTTTTAAACATACTGGAAAAAACACGTCTAAAACTAGCAGACTGGAGAGACAGAGAAAACTAAATGTCAAGACATTCCGTATTCCACT
Source organism: Heliconius cydno galanthus (assembly GCA_036379175.1). Classification (NCBI taxonomy): domain Eukaryota; kingdom Metazoa; phylum Arthropoda; class Insecta; order Lepidoptera; family Nymphalidae; genus Heliconius; species Heliconius cydno. Next base: position 126,670 of record JAKRZM010000999.1, read on the forward strand.
TTCCGCTGAATTACAGAGTTATTGCGTGTTAATGACGAACCTCAATCATTAAACGAATAACTCCCCCGAGTGGACTTCAAACCCACTATCACTGCACAATGACGGCATTCATATACTACAATGTGTTTTCTAAGCATTCGTTTTCAACACCGTCAACCATTCCAATGTCAATAGAATAACTAACAATCGACTAAACTCAATATAAGAAGTAAGTCTCCTCTAACGCCTTCACAAAAAAGCAACAAAGAATTTAAATTATCTAAATATTTGTAAACCCTTTACTTTGAATTGAAATATTTTATTTTAACGAAACTATTTTTGAATGAAATGTTAGAATGATATTTTAACAATAGGATTTTTATTCGATAAAGGGATATAAGTAATTTTATTGTATCATAGAATAGTGTTGGAAGTACAGAACCAAGTATCTTTTATTTTTAGGGTTCCGTACCTCAAACGGAATCCTTATAGGATCATTTTGTTGGCCGTTTATCCGTTTTTGAAGAGAATTTACCTCGAGATCGTGTAGGTAGTGCGTGTGACATCGCACGAGTATTATGTTTAAGTCCCTTGAAGCACACAAAAAATCAACACAATCAAAAAATACGAGCATGTTTGCATAGATTTTGCATTTTGTGTAAAATTCCCCTTTTAATCTAAGCCCGTACTTCCCGTCGACCTACAGTTACGAAATTTGGTACGAAGTGACAATTTACGATACATATAAAGAAAGAAACAATCAAAAATTGATTCATAAGTAATTCAAATCATAACAAAGTTATATTTGTAGTTAATTTCTTACAAAATGAGTGCATATGCCCGCAAACTTAACTTTGTCTTCTATAAGATGAAAATATAAAATAGTTAAATAATGATCTGATGTAACTGTAGTTGTACATTATATTAATTTTGTTACTTTTAGTAATTTATTAACTTACATTCTCTCTATAATAAAATATTGTTATTAAATGTTTCCGAAGTTCTACATAAAGTTAAAAGATACATCATTACATGTGCAGTGGCAGTGCTCGTCTAAAGAGACTAGATCACTAGTGGACCCGAACGCGGCTACGCCCGCTTAAACTATACGAATATTTATTAAATATATTTATGAAATTAATTTATTTAGTGACGTTTTCTAACAACAACATTCCATGCAAATCGTTGCTTAGCAACGGTCCCATAGCGACGGTTGTTATTAACATGGCGGAATAAATTGCATGTCAAATTAGTAAGTATTTTAATATATTGGTATATATCGATAATATTACAAATAATAGAAAAAAAGTATCCTATATTCATCCCGAGACCCTCAAGTATCTCTATATGAGTATTTTATCACAGTTAAATTAGCGGTTTGGCCCTGATTGCGTAAAAGACAGACAGACAGCCAGACAGTTACTTTCGAATTTATAATATAGGTATGGATTAACAGTAAGGCCATAGTATTCCAACGGTACCGTAGCGTAGTGGCCTCAGCTGTATATAAAATGAAAAGTAAAATGATCAAAATAATATGATTATCTTAAAATAATGAAGTGCAATATCAGTTGGGGCGGACAGTCTCTCTCTCACTCTCTCTCTCTCTGTCTCTGGGCGCTCGAGTCGACGGACGCTCCTCGCTTTGTAATCCTGTTTGTTGTTTTATATTGGAAGACGCTCGGCCTTAATAGCCTTTATAGGATTATAAGATCTTATAAATGATCTTTTAATGAAATGTTTTTCGATTTGTTTTGAAAAAATAGATAATTTAATAATACACTAAAAAATAAATCAGCTTCCCGCTGTATCCCGCACACAGCAGGGAACTCAACGACGCGCTAGGCCTCAAGACCAGAGCGAAGAAATGAAAATATACTTTTAAATAAATATTTGGATCTCCTCGAGGGGGATCGAACCCACAACCAGTCGTTTTGACAGTCACACTTTGTGCCCCTGCGCCACGACCGCCCTCTATTATTATATAGTACATATTATTTTCAAATTCTCTCAAACCTAAATTACTTTAATACATTTTTTAAAAGACTCTCTTTAAAGAGTCTCTGGTTTGATTTTAAAATGCCAATCCTTACAACCAATTTTTCATACATTTAAAAAACGATTTTTTTTCCTCAGTATGGAATAACACTTTAAAAATACAGAATAAAAAAAGAAGTTTACTTAAACCTAGCGCCTGCTACTTCACTTAGTTCATAGAAACGGCACTAACGCGGACAACGCCGTGCGCCGTTAACAGAACGGATATCTTAATAACGACGGGGAACAACAAGCTCGCGTCTCTCTCTCTCTGTCTCTCCGTCCCAGTCACTCTAATTGCATTAAGCATCCATTTTTGTAAGCGCTCGGAGCCCGATCCAATTTCAAACTCATTTGTTAGAGCGTAAAACAATTATTAAAAAACGCCAGTGATTCAAGAGCAATTTTTGCCATTTTACATCACTTAGCGATGAAAAATGTACGAATATATGAGTATATACTCGTAATAGAGTGTTATTGAGCTTAGCGAGCGTTGCCTTCGATGACTCTACGTTAGTAGAGTCACATACTACGGAATTTCATTTCATAACTAGTGTCTGAGGGCTTCGTGGCTCAACGGCACAACTCTTATAGGTTCGATTCTCGGCCGGGTAAATGGGTTATGTTAATTTTCACGCTCTGGTGATGAGACATTCATCTTTCCGTTTATCCGCCACTTAACACGCAATGTCTCGAATATTGAGCGGTGAGAGGGTATTAGAGTGTTTTAACATCAGGTTCCCTCTCTATCACTAAATATATGCGGAATACAGGGCAAAGTTTAAGAACAACTTAAGACAGTCTTCTCTTTAATTTCAAAACTTTTTAATTTCAGATCTGTCAGAACTGACAGACTGTCTACTGGAAAGTGTTCGAAACGTTGGATTTCCAACAATGTGTAATGTCAAATATACGCAATTGATTTTGTGTAAAGTATTAAAACAGTCCACACAATTTTTTCTCAATATGAACCATCAAGAAAACATCACATTTACTTCTTATAAATCCAATTTCAATACAAGAACAACAAACGAGACATTTAACGTTATTTCAAGCGTCTGCTGAGTAAAACGATTAGTTTGTAACGAAACCGTCTTAAGCATTCATCTCACTCAACCCCCTGCCCCTACAGAGCGCGTGAACCCCTTCACGCGTTCCCGCAATGACGGCAAACTGGCGATAGCTGATCGACTGTGACGAGGGGCAATTGTTTAGATAGCATCTCTTTGTCGCGTAATGAAATAACGTATTGGTTTAACCGACTTGGAAAACTGTAAACTGGTGAGTGACAATGACAAAGCGATATTTACGACAGAGTGGTGTGCTCATTGGCGATGGGATTATATGTGTATATAATAATGTAATATACTAATTCCTAAATATTAAACTCATCTTAATATTAAGCAAAACATATTAAATATATTTTTATATTTTTAAAGTATTATTCCACATCTAGAAAAGAAAACTTTTTAAGGAAACGTATACAAAATTTAACGTATCGAGATTTAAATCGGTTTGGCGGTCCTTGGACAGTTTATAAAATACGCGGATTAATGAATCAAATATTTCACACACATTTTAAAATTATAGTTAAAAAAACTAACATTATTATTTTATATAAAATATAACACTACAAACTTCTGGTAGCTTTCCTTTTATTATTAAAAAAATGGTCAAGTGAGAGGGTTCCGTATCAACTTTTGAATTGTAGATCAACGGTAAGTACAAGTAATAAAATTGACAAACTTACCTTTACAGGCGTAAGTATAGTTAACTATAGATTTGTAATGATGTATATTTTGTATACCTACAAATATATACCTAAAAACGGACGGACAAACGAACAATAAAGTAATTCTATAATTGCTTTCGTTTTTTTGCTTTCGATGTACAGAACCTTAAAAAATAACTACATGCTGTAGGCAGAGACAAAGACATTTAAATGAATGTTAAGACATTGCACTCTCCACTTATATTTAATCTATGTTAGTCAGCTTCACGATGTGTCCCACGTATAGTAGAGTAGCAGGGAGAACCTAGTGCAGCAGACTGAATTTATCGAGGCAATGCGTGTTGAGAGGTGGAACTCAACGCTGGGCCACCGAGTAGCGATCGAATCCACAACCCTCGCGTTACAGCCGCACCTTTGTGACGCTACGCCACGACGCCTACTCAATGTCAACAACTAAATTGTTTTGTGTTTTCAATATTTACATTGATACGTAGGCACCACCATCCGACACCACTACTTACATAATAATATGTTCACTAGAAAGCTAACAGTTGTTCACTCAACTTTAAAGTAGAGTAAACGAAAAGTAAACTATAATTCCCATATCTACTACGGTGATCAACGCTGCACTCGCCCAACATGTTATTAGCGAGCGACGCCGCGGGACACCGCGATGCTATTCAATGAATCTATTGTACCAATAGGGTTCCGTAGTACCATATTTTTTTCAAGTTGACGAATAATATTCTAATTTTGTAATCTTGTTACTGGAGCGTCTTAATGGAAATAATCCATTCCCCGAGTGGAAATCGACCCCACAACCGTCTTGTTTATAGTCTGATGCGGTGCTGTGTGCCTCTGAGTCACAAAAAATTGTTTACTCAATCTTCTTCCTAAATACAATATTATAAAACCAAAACTACAGTGTTAAAAAAATATATTATATTACCTAGTTTAGTATTAGTATCTAGATTGAACTGAATGAACTAGATCTGGAATTCACACTTGTTTATTAGGAGTGTCGATTCGAGAATAAAATTTTTTGCAACTTGTCTAGGTGTTTATTAATCATAGAATAATAATTATATTTTTTTATGAACAATATATAATCTAATATATAAAACTTGTCCATCGCTGAGAGACCGCCACACGTGTCAAACATAAAGTGTATACAGAACCCTGCGACGATGTAAAGCTTCGCTCCTATCTACACAGCCAGCGGGCGGTACAAATCGCTCTCAGATACTGTTATTGTAATCGAGTCTCAACTAACGAGTGCAATTACAAAGCATCAAACACGCAGGGGTTTGACAAATGTATTACTTTTGAACCCAATTTATTAGTAACTAGCTGTTATACGAAACTACTTCCACAATCAAATTGCTTATGTTATATTTTTTTAGCTTCACGCTGTATTTTTCAAATAGCAGGGCCGACAGAAGGAGGTTAAACTCCGTCACCCACACCACACATCGCCTATATTTTGAGACATTGTTTGTCAAGTGGTGGAACTCAACGCCGTACTTAACTTATGCCCTGTTAATTTTTTTTATGCCCTGTAAATTATTTAATGTTAAATATTAAATCTGTACAGAAACTACATTTCGTGGAATAAACACAAAAAACTGGATTATATTTATATATTATTTATAAGCCTCGTCAGGATCGTCTTGAGAGTTGGCTTTATCATATATATAGCTTCAGGCTGTACCTATAACCTCAGTGTATGTGTATGTACAGAACCTGTGACACTGCGGTGCCCACTTTCTACCAATATTCCAGACATTGTGTTTTGATTAGCGGAATTCAACGCCGCGCTTTATTTCATTGCTTTAGCAAGGTAAAGAAAGTAATGCATTCCCACAAGTGGGAATCCAACCCACAACAGTGGAGTTTAGAATCAAACGACCGCCTCATATGATACATATAAAGCTAAATCACATAAAACTATTCAAAGTAATGTATTTAATGTATACATATAAAAAGCTAGCAATTACAACCGACATTATTACACACTATTAACATTTCAAAAAGCATTATGATTAGTGACGAGAACAACAAAAGATAAACCACAACAACGATAGCGGCGACCTCTCATTCAGCTCTACGTACGACACATGCGCCCCTCTCGCCCCCCGCCGCCCGCCGCCGCCTCGTTAGCGATTGATAAACGTTGTAACACAATAAAAAACAAAATCAACAAAAAGAATTACATTGACTTCTCTACCACATTACCCTTCTCTACCCCCCTAACTCTACGTCCCGTGTATTTAAGGCTACATTCCTAAGTCTCTACATTTTGTTAAGTTTGTTCGTTGTTAAAAAGCGCGGCATTTGCACGAGGCGGTGACCCAATATGGCGCCTCCAAATAAAATTCAATTTTTCTATTTTTAATTGGAGGGTCGTCCGCCTGAATACGCTCATTTGTTTTTTAATGGCATGTTTTGTGTGTGTTATGTCGTTAGAATAAGATTAATGTGTACTTTGGGGTCCAGCCGCGCGGAGACTATCTAATTATTTATGTTATAAGCGAATAAAGTAAACAGCATCGACGGCTCGGTTGGGAAGCAATTGGCTGGAGAAAAAAAAATGATTTTTGGTCTTGAAGTTATGTTCATATTTACCTACAATCAAAAATTTCTTGAAATCACACACACACACAACATTTTCTGTTTTCTTTTCCCTTTTTGTTCAATGGTAGCCATTATTGAAGTCTATTAGTTACAATTATATTATAAAAAAAATATTTAATACAATTCCTTTAACTTTAATAAAACTTGTCAAAAAGTGACGAAAAATTAAGAATAGTGTCATGCAATACTAACTTCTCTACATCTACTCCACATGTTGCAAGGAGGGCATGAAGACAGCGAAATATAATTATATAAAAAAACGGACTATCAGACCTTTAAAAAGTAATAAAATAAAAAAGTAAGAAAAAGAGACAAGATAAATTTAATATTTACAAAGCGCGGCGTTGAGTTCCGTCATTCAACACGCAGTCTCGGTAATTGGATAGAAAATGAGGAATGGAGTGTCTTAACATTAGGTAACCTCTGCCTGTCCAGCGAATGCGGGTAAGCATAGCTTTACAATTCTTTTAATTTATAGTTTTAAGTAGATATACACAAACAAGCACATCTCGGGAACACAAGTTCTCGGTAAGTATTATATTACTGGAATAGACTCTCCGGCGGCACAAAGGCGTATGTTGACAATGGCCTTGCATTTAGCGTAATCTCCGCCTGCATCGCGGCCTCAGCGCGGTCTCGCTTGCGGCCGCGGCCTGTCATTACCCGCAAACGTACGGAGATCCCGCTGATAGTATTGAGTTACTTTTGTCGACTGACTGACTGAAAACGTACGTAGACTGTACGTGGCTCACATTTCATGATTGTTTTTGAAAAAAAAGTTGCATGGATATTGACATTGTTATAGTAATATATGTGTAATTACCCTGCTTACACTTTTTTCTTTAGAGTACTTTTTGTTATTATTCATATAAAGTATTAGTACAATATAAAAATAGCAGTAATTAAATAACATTATTTAATATTACACTATGTAAATCAAAACTAATAATCCCACATTTGTCCAAAAAAAAATGGATACTCCTGCCTGACAAGTATTACTTGTGCTTGTATAAACTACAAATCGAACAAATAGACCTATAACAACGTTTAAAGTAAAAACTCAGTTTCAATAGGGTTTATACGAGTAAAAGGTAACAAAATGCTGCTTGAGTCGTCTAATCCGAGGTATGGTCACTTCAGCAAGCTCCTTTGTGACGCCTCATTGTGCATCACACCTCTGGAGTAACTCGAGCCGTGGAGCAGCGGTGCCAGCGGTGCCAGCAGTGCGCGCGGTGAGGCACAGTGGTCAGCTTTTATAAAAAAATACTATTAAACTTTTGAAAAGCTCGTTGAATAAAGTTCTTAGAATTCAAGCGGCGCGGCGTTTGGTTTTGGCTGAGTGGTATCGAACTGTACGTACATTGTATTTGTGTTTGTGGAGTTTTTTTTAATAATTCTTAATGTGGATTAGTTTATAATACGATTACTTATTTTGAGTTTCAATTCATTTTCCGCTGAAATCTACAAGCATTGCGTGTTAAGTTCCGAAAGACAACCCTACTTTACCTTGTTACCAGAGCGAGGAAATGAAAAAATATTTTATTATTGCCTCGCGCGGGAATCGATGTTGTCTTATATCTGGGTTCTATGATAAGTCAGGAGCGATAAGGAAATTCGATGAGAAATCCAGAACCCAAGTCGCAATGATATGGCAGAAGTAGAAACATCTCTAGCGTCACCAAAATGAGACACGTCGACCAACCCTTGTCTTCTCGGGTTTCTTCTACGCATCGAAGTCGTGGTCGATCCGAAAGAGGAAAAAAATTAAAGTTATTGTTTTCAAGCAAATCCTAATAAGGTATTATCATGAACGGCGTCTGTCGCGGTGGTCGCGGTGGTCGCGGCGGTCGGGTGCGCGCGGCCTGCGAGCTGAGGCTGAGGGCTCACGCCGACGGGGACGATTGTGATACGTCCGCTGACGAATACTCCCATTCTTAAACGATAGTGATGTTATATACCCGTGTGTCGAGCGTTTTTAGATTCACGCTGTATCCCGCATATAGTGAGGTGAGCAGAGAGAAATTAATATTAAGACACTTCGTCCCCACGCATCATCCAATGTTCACTTTGCGTATTAAGTGGACGAGCCCAAAGCTCCGCTTTGTTTTGTTATGTGAGTGAGGAGTTCGAATGGAAATCGAACCAACAACCGTATTAGAAACAGTTAGATGTAGTGCAGTCACGCCACGAAGCTCAGTTGTCCATCTTATTTTAAATATTATACTCTTTAACTGGATTAATTACATTTATATGATATATTTTATTTTTATTGATATATTTATAAAATGTTGACCCGATGTCCTTTTTAAAGTCTCACTTTATAATACTTTCCTAATTAAACTAATTTTTAATAAATAATATAATGATTTATTGTACGGTGCTCGATATCGATAGTTCCATTGTTTGCTCTGCATCACTAGAGGGGCGGGACGAGAGCGCGAAATTGGAGGAAAACTTTCGTAAGGGGAAATGAAATGGGATTGATAAAAATTGGAACCAAGCCGCCCGGACAGGGACGGACTCAGGGAATATAGTAAATATGCTATTTAAAAAATGTAATATTGGACATTGTGGTAATACCGCAATGTCCAATATTTATGTTTGAGTCAGATCATAGGATATAAGATTGCGATTTATTTTACCAGCCTTGAGACCAGCCTAGAGACCTATATTTAAAAGCTTACCATTCATACAACTATATATATTTTTTAAGCAACTTCAATTCATAAGGTGCACAAGTGTACATTTAAGTGTGATCAATATTAATTTTATATTAAAACTGACATAATAGTTCAAAACAAAAATAAAAGTATTGTTTTCGTCAATCACAATTACTGTTTATAAATGAAAGAAAAGCAAACTCCATCCCTGTATTTTCTGAGGGCACGAAATTCACTTAGCGTCGTTTGTCGAAGCTTTTCGCCTCTTAAAACTTTTCAATAGCCGGGAATCGAATTCCATCCCCTCCCCCGACACCCGCCACCCGACACCCGACACCTGCCGTAACCTGCCGTAACCTGCCGTAACCTGCCGCCAACGTATACACCAGTACGTAGCCCGTAGCGCGTAGCCCGTAGGTACGTCTTGCTGGTATTACGATATATAAACATAAGGATATAAGGTTGAGTTGACGTGGAAATTGATGCTTCAATGCACGGTGTTTGACTGTAAGTGCAATATACTATGTATGTGGGTTCGACTCCCACTTGGGGGAATCAGCGTGAAATTAAACAAATGTTCTATAACAGATTGTTTGTTTTTTAAATGATTTTCGTTTGTTCCGGTAGAGCTGGGTAGAGTGAGTTGTGCTTGATCTCCCAAAAAAGATGCGGATACTTTATAAAGTGTAAGTAAGTGTAAAGGTTTTATTTTCATTTATAACTTTTTTTATTTCTTATTTATTTATTATAAAAAATATAAAAAGTTATAGAAGCATAAGAGCGCATAAACAGTAAACACCTATATTAGCCCCACTCTTTATCACAAACAAGTACATTAAGGACAATAGTGCAGATGATCCCGCAAAGGTGTTAACACGCAGGGGAGAACTTATGGAAGTTCATGTTCACAGGGTGTTCTAAAGAATAGAGTACTTTACGAGTAAAAATAGATGAATATTTAAAATTGCATTAATATTTATTTATTGTACACAAGTGGCGTTCTGACAGAGTGAATAACAAGTTGCCACCATGTACGTTATTATATTAAGGTAAATTATAAAAAACTTATATTTTTTATTTTTTACACAAAAGATGTTGTGATTTTTTATTTTTTTTAGCGTTAAAATGAAGTAATGCTGAATCCTCCCCAGAGAAGTGTACGCATAGGGAATCTAATGTTAAGAAACTTGCGTGTAGAGTGGCACAACTCAATGCCACGATTTATGTTATTACCGAAACGAGGAAATGACGTTCCTCCGAGTGGGAATCGAACTCACAACCAACGCGCTTACAGTCATACACCGCAATCACCAAGCCTTTAACTTGTAAAACAATAGAATTAAATTAGGCATTTACTCAAATACTAGTCAATAGCGAAGTGAGCGAAGTCACGCCAAGTTCGCCCTTCGCGTGTTGATTTAGGACGCACTTCTAAACAACTGACACTTGGAATGAGACAGTTAATTAAATCTTGCAACTCACGTGCCAAGCTCACTTCATTAACTAACGAAACTTTATATTTACTCGCATTTAACATTTATACAGAATAAAGATTATTTGGTCGCACATTGTTACTATTGCTAATTTACTGTACCTACTTTAGGCGAAATATAAATATAAAGAACTGGAGACTCAAATATGGCTTCGTTCGCTTTATATTGCTGTTATATTAATGCCAAAATAAAATATATTTTTGTTCATATTTAATTTTACAAACAGCCTGTACATTCAAATTGATTCCATATTCTCCGCGCGCATCAAACCGTGAAATGTCTCACTCGTAATCTATGACCATTAGGCGTTAATATACAAAATGTTACACTCGACCATTGAATTACTTCTTCATAATTCCAATATACAATTGTAAGCCTTTGTCAAACATATTAAGATTCAAAATCCTGCAAAATAATTTTCATTTAAACCGAAATGCGTAACGAATTTGTACACCCTACCAATAACTTTGAATTTTAAAAACGTTTACGCTATTTTAGTCTTTAGCTTATAGCAAATATATATTAATTTTGGTTGTTTCTATTTTCTATGGAAGTAGCGTGTTATATTTTTTTGCAATATTTCTCCATAATCCCCATAGAAATGATTATTAAACGAATATAACAGCGTGAGGTCGAGCTGTTTAGGAGATTACACGGAATTATGTAGAGCCCATTGAAAATTACATTTAATGATATTAATAACGTGGCAAATGTTGTAAGTAAGGAGCGATACTTAGAGGATAAGGCGATAATCTGTATTGAATATTAAAATTAGTTAGTTTTCCCGCTCTGGTAAGCACAGAGTGCTCAGGAAGTACGGGGTTCAGTTCCACCGCGCTTTAGCCCGACATTTGCGTGAAAAGTGGGAACCGGAGTGTCGTAACACTAGATTGCCTCTGCCTGCTCTGCTGCCTGTCTGTCACACGCCTGTGTCCCTCGATACAACGATATTACTGTTTGTCTTAATAAGAACAGGTAAATGTGTAATATAAAAAGGATATAAATATTTTATATACTTTTTTCTTGTGTAGTCCATAAACAAAAATATATTAATAAGAAAGAGAAGCCATAATTTAAATGAAAATACATGTAGTTCGCCGGCAATTGTTCCGACTTCATAAAAAGTAAATTAACGTTTTGCGTCCGCTTCAAATTAAAACCCGATGAGTCGAGGCATTGCATTTGAGGAAGTAATAAAGAAAATGCATTCAGCATCCTATGTTATTCTGAGTGTCCAAGGTACGAGCGGTTGGTGCAACGATACATGTATTTTTTGCTTACATTATAGCAGGGAAGTGAGGGATACCCTAGTGTTGAGTCACTCTTTTCTCCTTTTTTTATGTATTTTAGATAAATAATTTATAGATTTAATTTATCAGTATAATAAAACCTATGTGTTTAACAAAATGATGCAACTGATTGTGGATTATTTGTAATTTGTTTAATTTTAATAAAGTTATTTTATTAATTATTATTAATTAATAAAAACTTAATTTCTTGGTATCGTATGAAATGCCTTTTATGATCGTACCTTCCATATTTCGTAGGCGAGGCAGAGAAGCCTCAGGGTCTGCAGGGTCTGCAGGGTCCACAGGCTCCACAGGGCGGCCGCCCCGCGCCCGCCCGCGCGCCGCACCGTAAAACAACACAATGAGCAAGTGCCGTTAATACGATTAAGTTCCCATTTCCCGTTCTCTCTCTATTTCATTTCGTTCGCAATTAGACGAGTAACGAGCTTCTATACTTTATCGTCGATGTTGTTCCCGAGGCGCGCTTGGTTCATTTTTATTTGTTGTTCCATTTATGTTTGAAACATTGTAGATATCGCTGTGTACTGGTTCTTATTTATTTACACTTAACGCACTTAACTTATATTAAACAAATTATAACTATAACATAAAAAGTTTTTAATATAAGTATTCCTCCAAGTAGGATTCGTGCTTATCTTGGAAGTTGTTCCAAGTACGGGCAGAACGTGGAGTGTCTCAATTCTAGGTTCGTTCTGCTATCTCCGCCGCGTGGCCGCGGGTCACGTGCCTGTGACCCTGCCACTGACATGTAACTTGTAAGTCGGTTGTACTGAGAGACTCAATACATCGTGTCAGTATTGTCAGCATTTCATCACACACATGTATACATATATCAGCATTATTTTAGTCAGTATTCTTAAATGTAAATTAATATGTTGCGCTAAAGTAAGTAAAATTTCAAATCAAAGAACGACTGTGAAATATACAATGTACGTATGTTTGTTACACTAATGCTAAATGACTAAACTGATTTGGATTGAATTTTTATTGATTTAACCAGCAACCACCATCGTTGCGAATTTGGAAAATTTGATTTAGAAAAGTTGATTTTTAACACTTCAAAGAATTCTTGAATATAGAAACATGGTTCTTGAAAAGTTTGTTTTCTTGAGAATGCTTTAACAATAATCGTTGTTACTTGCTAAAATATATGAAAACCGCCTCGAACACAGATTACATGTAATTTAGGATCGAGGGGATCATTATATTTTGTAATATAAAGAAATCAAATGTGCCGCCTCCTTGAACTAATCCTCGTTACAAATATATCAGTTTCGCACTATTGTAGAGACGGACAATGGGTTTGCGTAACACTTTGCAAGCATAGCGTTAGCGATGATAAAGTAAAACTTAAGCTAAACCCAACCTTATTGTAATGTGATAAAGGAATATCTCTTTCTCAATGATGTCCAAATTAATTTGTAAGTACGTGCCAAATAAACGTATTGTATAAAACCGCCAACTAATACAATCTAAAATTTTCTTTTACATCTCTAGTCCTCAACTTTAAAATAACGCAGTAAGAATCAAACTAGTTTGTTGTGAACTTTTTTTTTTTAAACCTTAAGTGATTAGAAGGTGTCAGATTTGACGATTTTTTGTATGTTTGCGCAAATCTCAAGAACTCTATTATTACATGTTGTATTGTGTGACGTTGTTTGAAAACATGTGTCGGCTTCAAGTAAGCTGAAGATTATCACTTTTGTGATACATTACTTGCCGCTTCAGTTAAACTGTAATGTCTCAAAAATTTTATACAAAAACGTTCTATAGCATTTATATTAAAAAACTTTAAATAATAAAATTAAGTTGAAAATGTTAATATTAGCGATAAAAAGTCTTAACAGAATGTTATTAATGTTATGCGTATTTCTTATAATAATAATAAGCATAAATTATTTTATTTTAAAATGTAAATAAGTGACTGACTTCTTCAATTTCTATAGATTTCTAAGTAATCTATAGAAATTGAAGAATATATTTAAGTGTCTAAATATTGTTAAGTATTTATAACAGCAAGCGTATAGAACTGTATCTACATGTTCCAAATATTTACTTATATGATATTTAAGACAGCTCAAACATGGAATCATATAAAGATGACATCACATTGAAATTAACACACACAGTAGAAATATCTAGAACAAACACACAGGCACAGGCTTCTTTAAATAAAAGATATATAAGTAAAAATAAAAAAAGGCCAGTGGTGGCGCAGGGGCACAAACTGTAAAACCGACTGGTTGAGGGTTCGATCCCCATTCGAGGAGATGAAATTTTTATTTAAATTTTTATTTCCATTTCTTCTGCCACTTACCACCCAATGCTTCCAGAATTCGGCGGAAAGTGGGAACCGGAGTGTTTTAACACAAGGTTCCCTATGCCTACTCTGCTGTGTGCGGGATATAGCGTGAAGCTGATTTTTTTTTTTTTTTTTTTTAAAAAACTTTTGGTACCTATAGCTTCTCCCTTTATTCCTAGCAGGGTAGCCAAAGGCAAAAGAGCACCCAACGGGTCTCTGCAACTGCAAGACGAAAGAAGTATCTCTCACCTGTTCCACTGTTCCACCTTCCCGGAGGAAGGTCGTATCGTCGATACTGTTTTCTCGAAGGTTAACCGAGTACTTCCCCTGCCTCTATTACTAACTAGTAGGAAACGCAATTGCTTTTCCTTCATAAATCTTTATTGCCATTCTTTCGATGTGTCGAAATAACCCGAGCACGCCCTTCTTCATTCATTATACATCCGAGGATGTGACAATGAATGAAGAAGGAGCTGGGCTCGCTTTAATTCTATGATAATCTAAAGTAACCAGAGCTGATATGAAGTAAGTATATATACCTCTTAGTTACTTCAAATATTTACTTCCTTCACAACTAATAAAAACACCAAACACCTACAAAATAGTAATAAACAGTCCTCACAACTCAATCTTAAAAACTAATTCCGAAAGCTTTTGCAAAATCGCTTACGAATAATCGCTCGCCAATTAACACTGCTTATTTCCTTAATTTTGAGCGATTGCTCGTTTAAAAACGTTGCATTCCAATACACTATTTTACAAACGAAACCGAATTCTATATTAAGTAGCTTAAAGTTAAATATTCCATACACTTTATCTCTTAAGACATGCTGATTTCCAAGTCAAATAGTGTTAAAGTATTTTATGCTCTATTGTAAGTAAATAAGGTTTATATTGTAATAAACTAAGTGACGAGCAGAGCAGAGTTAAATGGGAAATTGTGAGCTAACTCGGCGACGCGGACGTCGGAATAAAACAACTCCTTGCGCTAATAATGAGAGAGGACGCGCAGAGTAGGGAGGGGCAGAGGGGACCCACCAATGTTGCGTACCTCTTATTGCAGTGTTTCTGAGTACGGAAGGTTGGTAGATCATTGTAGTTGGTCGGTTGGTTGGGTTCGATTCCCACTATAAAAATTGAACACCTGCATTTTCTCGCCTTGTGGCCTCAGTCACTCAAGTGAGGAACGGAGTTCTTTCTGTCTGCCCGTCCATATGCTTGCTATAGTGTTGATTAAAGGTACATACGTTACATACAGTACGGTCTTTACAAGGTCTATATCTTTCACAAATATTTCTTCTTTGTCCTAGGTGAAGGTAAAAAAACACAGGTAGTGTTTTTAATTTTTATATTATCAATAATTTATTTAGAATTAGTTTGAATATTTTAAACTATTTTATTTATTCGACACTCAGGAAAGAGAAATACATTTTAGCAAAACGAATAAAAATATGAACGTAGCGGGGTTTGAGCCCGCGCCTCTTGGAAACCGTCCAAGTTTGTACGTCCGTCCATGTTTTGTACCGCTTTTATTAGTATGAATGTTACCTACTTAATTTGAAGTAAGAATATATAGTTAGTTTTTTCAATTTCAACGCGTCAACCACCTCCGCAGTGTACCTACACGCGAGTACACGCGAGTATACCTTCAATTATTATAAATGTGTACTCTAGTTGTCGCTAGTCTGCACAACCGTGAACAGAATCAAACGGCAACGCTAACTAAGCGCTCATTGAGCACAGACACACTCTCGCACTCGTAGTACTTCTTTAATGTCTAAACCACATCAAACCACACCAAATATTACCACTTAACTATGCGAATATTCATTAAATATATTTATGAAATTATTTTCAGTTTTCAACAGGATTAGTAAAACCAAAGCAAGAAATAGAAAAACACAAGGGGCACAACGGTGCGATTGACAGACCACTTGGCAGAATTAATTATTATTTATAAACATTTTCTTCGCTATCAGGGAAATGAACACACAATGCCTCGAAAAATTTGTCGGAAAGTGTCTTAGCACTACGTCCCTGCTGTGCGCGGGATACTTACCTACTAGAGATATCAATAATAATGCAATCATTTTACAAGTAAGTTTTTTTATTAAATATGTCGAGAAATATGACAACACAATTAAATAAGAATAAAAAAAGGTTTTATACATAATTATCATTTGAAATAAAACTAGTTGTAAAGTACATTTAACAATTATAATAATTCTTGTCATTATATTGTAACGTAATAGTAAATTAATAAAAAAAAATACATTGTTAATACGAATATATTTCATTGGAAATTTTTTTAATCATTCCACAGGTACTCTGGGACCATTTTTGATTTATGTATATTTTTGTACAAAAAGCATCGTTCAATCACTTACCTTCGTTTAATATTTACATATAATTATTATTTAAATGCTATGATAGTCTTAATTACAAATTTCGTAAAATAGAAGATTGATATAATAATCTACTTTTTTACATATAGTGCTCAATACTTTAAAACTATTTACAATAATTCATTAAAACTTTCACACGTGTTATGTTAGCGCCACCTGCTGTCAGATACGTGTTACGACACCAATTAGAATTTAGTATATTTTATTTTAAATATAAAATTATATTAAAACTAGCGTCATCTATCTCTCAGTAGCGAGACATGTGCTTTTAGTTCTTGCTTGTGTGTAAGAATTCTCACTAAATGCTCGCCACGTACTATAAATCATAAAATGATAAGAATCTCCACATATCTTTTACTTTAAAAAGGTAAATTATATTTTAATTTTTCGTAATCTGTAAATTAAAAACTATTTTAAATGTAACTTGTCCTAACTAGCGCCATCTATCCTTCAGTAGCGAGTCTCTGCGGTTTGAGTGTCTGTTCGTGTCTAATAATCTCCGCTAGATGTCGCACCGCCGTTTCCATATCGTCCATGTTTATTTTGCTGAATGTGAGTCGTACGTATTGACAAGGAGCGCTCCCGTCGTAGAGGAAGGCCTGTCCTGGTACTAACATAAGGCCTCGTTCAAATGCCGTGTGGAAAACCTGAAATTATAGACTGCGTAAAGAATCCAAATATAAAAGGACTTTTGAATTAATTACGACAAAAATGTCAGTATTGTCAGTAATACGGGAAGCTAGCTAGTCTGAAACAATAATATTGTCTATTAGTTATGTCAGGTGTCGATGAATGTACCCACAAAGTTTAATAATGAATTTAACGTATAACGTTACGTCCCTAAATAAAGGTAACCGCTGTGTTCTCTTAACGTACTGAACAAGACGCTGTGCCTGTGTAAAGTCAACATCATTTTCAAAATAAAAACATCAGCTTAACACAACTAATTATTATAATTTTTCATTATTTTCTCCACAAATTCTAATTAAATGCTCGTGATAAGATAAAGCGTTTATCACAACACTTGTTATTATAATTTGCAGATTAAAATAATTATTATAATTTTTCTACAAATATGTAATTGTTATCATGTTTTCGTTCGAGTTGATTTCTTAGTAACTATATAATCTTGCATGAAAAGTATATAATCACACAAATTATACTTACATTAGAAAATTAAAATCTTAGTCACGGATTAAATGTATTTAAACCACAAAAATGATAAAGAATGTTTTTTAGGCCTAGTATTAAACTGAGTAAGATGATTCTCGTTATTTTTATGTTTCTGAAGTCTCAAGTTCATATAATCAGAATTTTAGAAATGTCGCATTTGTCTTTGCTAGAGCAGTCAAATGAAATAATTTCAATGTAGACATTCTTTCGGCCGTCATGGCGCGTAGGTACAAGCGTGCGAATACGCTATAGTTTGCGGCTTCAATTTTCATTCGAAGAAGTGAAACATTTAATATTGTTTTTTTACTCCAATAACGAGGCAAATCGTGGCGAAAAATTCCGAAAATACGCAATTCCTTAAGAATTGAGTGAAAAATGCTGAAAGAAATGGTCTTGTTGCGAAGGCCATGCCATCCCTGCTGTGTGCGAGTTAGAGCAACGAGCTAAAAAAATATTCCCTCGTAAGAAGATAAAAGTATTTAAATATGAATAATATGTGTAAAAATGTTGAAATGGAATCTGAGAATGGAATTAAAAAAAAATCACTTACCATATTATAAACATCATCAACACCTCTAACTCTCAGCCAGTGGAACAGCCCCGCTTTAGGCGAGACCCAGTCCCCGAGCCCCGCTACGCCGCGTAGCGCGTCGCTGAGGGCACTACGCCGTAGCTCGTAGAAGGAGCGCGTAGAGTGCAAGTGGGAGGCGAGCGCGCTACGGTTTGAGAGGAGGCGGTAGAGGATTGCCTGGAATTATAATATTAATAATTATTATTGTTATATAATAAATATATCCTTTCTCGTAATGTTTTGTTTTAAAGTTTAAAAATCAATATATTTTAATAAATTTAATTTAATTAAAATTTAATATATTATAACTTAGAATTAGATTCTGCTGCGTTTAAGTGTTTAAGCGTGTTAAATATTTCCCATTTTATTTGTATTTCATTGCATTTTCTTTGTATTAAGGAATGACCTTGTTATGTGGCACTCTTAATAACATTTATACAAATTGACCATACTATAACTATAAATTAAATAATATAGAGAAATTTAATCTTATTTTAAACGTAATTTAAAATTGCATTTTCTTTATTATAGCGAGGAATTATCGACAACAAAAATATTAATTGTCTCCTGTATCGCATCGAAACATGTGCGAACAACTCATTGCGATGACGTAGTTTAAGTAAAAAGCCAATTGTTTAGTTGAAATTGACCTCTCCCCTCAACAATAACAATATAATATATCACAAAGATGCGATAACCAGTGATACGTTGTTATGAAGACGTTTTATTAAAAATAACATTTAGCTTGTTACACCCCCTTTTGACTTAATAATTTCATTTTTGAATGTTTTGTTTCGTAACGGAATAAAAATAATTTAGCACCAAAGTGCAATCAAGATTCACTTTTGAGTGTACTAATGTACAGTTAGTACTATATTATGATGGAGTCCAAATTCTTGTCTCTCGTAGTCTTCAATTTCACGCTTGGTCTCGTATTCTTCTTTGCTGTGTGATAAGAACATAAGACCTAGAGCTAAAATACGTAAACCAGTCTCTTCTCCAATTCAAAACGATGTGGAGCGCAACTAGTAGTCACATTTTACTTTACCAGAACGAGGAAATTAAAAATGATAAATTCCCCGATTGAGAATCAAACCCAAAACCCCCACAATCAGATATATATAATCAAACGCTGATCCACGGCGACACCGAGGCCTCACTCATAACGTCAAACCTGAGTTGCTTGTTATTTGTGAGACATAGTCCTTACAGATTTGATGTTATCGTTTCTCTCTTGTATATAACTCGCTACTCCTCGCTACTCCTCGCTACATAAACAGGACCCACGTCGTTGCGGATGTTTGTTTCACTAGTTGAAACTTTATAGTAGTATAGGTCTGTCTGCGATCGGAAATGTCACTTGACACTACATTTTTAGGTAAAACTCAACTGAAATACTTTGACATTTGAAAATACATTTTATAAGACCATTCGTCTTAAAAACTACACTTTTTAAAAATTTTACGATGTTTATCCATACCTGTATTTCGTGTACCAATAACGTAAACACTTACTACAAAAATACTACTAAAAGTTAAACAAGTTTCAACTTTAACGCCAATACCTACGCTCGATTTCGGAATGAGGCGTGTGCGGCGGCGTCCCTGCGGATAGGTCTATGCGTGCGTGCGTCGTCCTTAACTAGTGGCGTTTTATTTTACAACGCTTTTTTAATTTAGAATTTTAATTTTGAACGAAGACTTTTTAATTTTTGAGAAAATTATAGAGTAGTAAAAACTGTGGTTTAAAGTGGTGCTGACAAAATCTGTATATAATATAATAATATAAAGTGATAACTTTCTTCGGGTTATCTGACTTACTCGCTTATAGATACTTATTTATGGTTTAACACAAGATTTATGAATGAATAAGAAAAGTAATCATTGGTCTTACAATCGTATGTCCAGTTAAGGTGCCGTCTAAGTTTAATTTTTTTTATATATTTTCTAAAATATTTTTCTTTCTTTAACTATGTCGTGTATGTCTATGACTGTCGACTGTCACTATAAAATGCACAATGCCATATACATATATAGGTAGATACAAAAAAATCAATAAATGATAAATTTTCGACGTAGTTGTTATCTTATCTTTTTTAAAACGTAGACTTAATTATCAAGGTCAATTAGGAAATAATACTTTTTATATTTTCTACATAGCAGGTATAGTGATAAAAACACCCAAACTAAAAAAAAAACTTTAAATTTTAAATTCAAGTATTTCTGGCGGACAAAAAGTTATTTACTGCTTAGTTGAATACTTAATTATTATTTTTGTATATTTCTAAGGGTCTTGACGCCGAGGACTTGGACCTGAACTGTAAACGATACGTCTGTTTATTCGATCCTCACTCGGGCGAACAACTAACTATACTTACATTTTTTTTTAACATTTTTAAAGGGTTATTTCGCACTTATGATAGGTAAATACTTATTTAGAATAACAATATAAATAAATTGTAACAAGCGTATAAGAATTTCGACGTAGCTTGATGATCGTATGGCTTAGTGGTCAGAGGCCTGCTATAAGCGGGATATAAGAAAAAAATAATAATAAACACTGACCTGCGCCAAAGTGCAAGAGTGCAGTATCTCCGCCTGCGCGTGCAGCTCCGCGCGGTGCAGCAGGGCGGTGGGCGCCGTCATCCAGCCCGCCCTCAGCCCCGCGCTGATCACCTTGGACAACGAGTCCAGGCGGATGACCCGGCCGCAGACGTCCATGGACAGGAAAGATGGGGGTACCGCCTGGGTTTTGAAAAATAGTTAGTCTATATTATATTTATGTCCATTAAATATATGTAGTTTCATCTATCCACAGAATACGCAGAGTTCGGCGGAAAGTGGTACCTAAACGGAGTATATCAATAATAGGTTCCCTCTGCCTACCCTACTGTATCCAGGATACAGCGTGAAGCTGATTTGATTTAATATACATTATATAGTCTATATAGTTCCCTAAAACATTTAGTCTAGAGAGATTAACAAATTGACATAAAGTTTGATCACCAAATATGATCCTGATGCAAAGAGTGTCAAACCGCTGAGAATAAAATATTACATAATTCATCACCCCGAGTGGAAATCGAACCCGACAATCCAGTCATTCTCCTGATTGCTACTCCTTAATGTGAAAATAGGAAATACCAGCTCTTATCTAATCATCAGACGAACTTAAGTTTTGTGGTGTTTTGTATAAAGAGCTGGGTACAATGATGTTTTTGTAATACATTAATATTATACCACATAAACAATAACAGTAAAAACAATAAGCTCTCCTCTGAGAGGGAGGAGTGTCCCGCGGAGTGTCACGATCATTACATAATCTATTACTGCATAAAAAATATGTCATTGTAAATGTAAATAATAAAAAATAAATAAATGTATGTATGTAAAGGTATTTGTACTTATAATAGTAGTTGCTAATTCTAAAATATACCATTTGAATAATTTCAACACTAACAAACATAAATAACTTATGAATACGGTTTTAATTTGATGACCTATCGGAACGTCACAGATAACAAAAAATATTTAATAAAAAATAAAATTTACATAATGATATATGTATATTAATTTGTTTTAATGAATGACTTGCACGAACTTGTCTTATGAAATACATGATATATAAGTATACGAAAATCATTTCTTTCTTTCTCTAGACATTACACTAACATATTATTATGTAAAAGTTGTTGAGGCCACATGTACTCTATACGTAAAGGCGACAGGTGTGGGGTTCGATTCCCACTCTGGGTAATGACCCATTAATTCATTAATTAAATTATTATTTTTTTTAGTTTTCTCGTTCTGTTAACAAGGCAAAACGCGGTATTCAGTTCCGCCACTCAACAAGTAATGTAAAAGAAGGAAAAAAGAACGTAGAGCCACATATACATTTCATATTAAAAAAAATAATAATAAGACACATTATCTTTTTATTCTTTTTTGTTTTATAAAAGTAATAATGGTTTTAATTATTCATTAATAGAAACGACACATTGAGGCCTATCTTATTTAAATAAAGATAAAAATATATTTCAATTAACCGTGTTAGTGAATATAATATCGTTTATAATAAAAAATATAATTTATACGTGTAATTTCGTTTTTAATTACTCAGTACCTACTAAATGTTTATCTAGGAATGCGGATATGAGAATTGAGGAAGTATTTGTTTATTTATTTTAATACAAGCAAAACTTATGAGTGTTCCTATTAGATATACGCACAGTGGTAAAGCGTTTTAAACACGTATAATCTGATAAGAAAACAATTTTTTTAGAATAGTCATCTTCGTAAATACATCGGATTTCTGCTATGAAGTTAATATATTGTCACCGGACCCCAACAGGAAGTTGATCGAAGTAGTTAATACACACCTACGTTATGTTAAAATAGGTGAAACAAAATAATATAATATGTAAAAATATATTGCGTGTTGAGTGCGATAGATATTACGTGTTGAGTGAAGGAACTCACCGCCGCATTTGTCCTGTTACAGAGCGATTAACGATCTGTTTTTTTAATGCCAATATTAATGTCAAAATTTTAATTGTACTAAAAGTTACTTTGCATAAAAACTTGTAAGACCGCGTCTCACTAATTACAAAACGTATAAAGAATTAGACATGACGCAAACGCTTTACACTTTTTATGACCAATTTTATTTTGCAAATAACAAGTTTTTGCTTTTAAGCGGTATTGTAGCTATTACTTATTAATTATCTATATTCTATAACATTTTATGACATCTAAGTAAAAACAAACTGTTATCTATCATCATGAAATGGCGTATATACAGCTTAGATGATATGATCGACGTCGACGATCGTCTCAACACCACAGCGAACAAATAAATTCAGACTTGATATACAACAAATAAAAGTAAATATTTTATTACCAAAAACAAGTAAAACATCTTACCCCATCGTAATTCAAAAACATATAAGGATCGTCTTCAACAATAAGAAAATCGTATTTGCAGGCGATCTCATATATCGACCTCCGTCTCTCCTCGCTCAGCACTGTGCCAGTGGGGTTGTTGCCGGTGGGTATCAGGTACATAACGCGAGGCATCTTCAACCCGCGAGTGAGTCTTTCATTCAACATTGTTTCTAGAGAGTCGGGTAACATGCCGTCCTCATCTTCTGGCACTCCGAGTACTTCAGGTGTGTAGGGTTTCAGCTGTAACAAATATATTATAACTTAGCTTTAGCACCTCCATACATATGAGTCATCAACTGCTGGAATAAATTATAACATGCGAAAATGTAACATCAAATTACTAAATTCTTCTCCTTTTGGTATTTTAACACCACAAGTCAGATCTTATTAGCAAGGTGCCTTCATATTTATTCCTTTTTTTCCGTTTTACGCTATATCTCACATAAAACTGTTGTCGGTGAGAAGTGAGAACCTAGTGGTGAGACACTACGCTGCCAATACATCGTTTCCAATTTTCAATACTTATCCAAGCAAAGATGTGAAAATAAAATGCCCCTTAGTAGCAATCAATCCCACACCTATTCCCCCACAAGGCATTAGAATCATCTAAAATTTAACTAAATCTACGATGGCTATCTGATAGTAAACGCTGCTTGTAGGTTCGATCCCCTCTCGGGAGAATGATTACATTACTTTAAGTTATTAACATTACCCTGATTTCATAAATAAAATGGCGTTAAATTCCACCACTCTATAAGCAGAATAACAAAAATTGATTAAAGTGTGAGACATGGAAGTGTGTAGGAAAAAATACATTTAACACAAAGAACTAAAAATACCTACAGCACTATGTATCCCTGTATACGAGTACTCGGTGGTCAGTACGGGGTCGCCCTCGTTGAGCAGCAGCTCCACACACTGGTAGATGCCGTGTTGAGCGCCGTTGGTGACCAGCACGTCGCGGCTCTCGGGTAGGGGGGGAGGTCGGTGCAGTTCTTGTTGGAACTGACGGAGTTCACTAAGTAGAGAGGGAAGGCTGTGGAATTAATGATAAATTAGTAAAATAAACTTATAAATATTGCCTTAGTTACCAACTTGCGTCTTAACGGGATTCAACGCCGCGTTTTATTTTCTAGCCAGAGCGAAGCGAAACGAAGCGAAGCGAAGAAATTAAACTTATGGAAGGACTGAAATCATACAAACTGTGTCTGATTCTGTTTTTGCAATACAAAGTCAATATATATATAGGTATATATATAGGTTCAAGATTAAGTAAAAGAAAAGGTTATAAAATAGCTTTATCGAAAGCGTTTTATATTTGGATCGTATAAATATACTAACTTTCACCTGTGACCAGTTCACACGCCCCTGAGTAGAACGTGTCCAAACATATTCTTTGGATTAATATTATTTATATATAAATATACCGTTATATTTAATTCCCTTACCCTTGTGAAGGTATGTATTGCAAGGCGGGCGCGAGGTCCTTCTCCTCCAGAAGCATTGTGCTACCACTTCGCGTGGTGAGCTCGAGGCGCGTGAAAGGAAATATAGCTTCATTGGGCATTCCCTCCGCCAGAGATAACATCTGTTTACCGACTTTGTATGCAAGGGATGCTGCGGACACAAAAAATAAAGATAATGGTTTTATTGAAGTAATACCTTCTTATAGCCGGCTATTTCGACACTAGAAAGAGAATCAAAAGCATAGGGTGCTACCGGTCGACCTAGAATTATGTATTAAAAATCTGAAAACTATACATTTGTGTTTATATAATCAAAGTCCGACGCTGTGTCGCTGTTGTTGCTGCACCACGGCGCGGCGCCGTGATTCATCTTTGAAAACAATGAAGGAAAAGAAGAGAAAGTGTATGCTAGGTAAAGCTCCTTTTAGGAGGAACATTTTGAAATATTTAAAAAAAAACCTTTACTTTTATTGAGAGGATTCTTTTATTAAAAATATTTTTAATAAAAGAATTGTTATGAAATACTTATTTTAAAGCGTCATTATATTCAAAATATTGAAATAAGCCAATGACTTTAATTTATAAAAATTTGCAATTAATCTTATCGCTTGAGGTCAAAGGAGATTTGTCGTGTGTTCGGTAAAAATGTAAACAAATCTTATACATCATGTTTCTTTTTGTTATAGATACAAAGATATCATATCTGTCTGATGTTTTGTCTACATCGAATAAATTACTAGAATTGATCGAGAGAGATAAGCTGAACCATATCACGCTTTATTCTGCATATAGCAGGAGAGGCAGAGAGAGAGACACAGAGATTACCGTCAAGATGGAGTGTGTTTACATTTCAGCTCTCCGTTTTGTGCTTGAAATCAAGACAAAGCAACACTTTTTCTTGAAATATAAATATTTTAATTAATCCAAATGGAATTCGAATCCATCACCACCGTGTTAATAGTTATTCTACTGCGGCACAACAGCCTGAAAATGTAGTGAATGTAGAAATTACTAAATATCATATCAAAATCTATATTTTTTTTGATTGATTTTATATTTTCATGAAAAAATTAAGAATTTATTAAAAATTACCGTACATACTATAATTTAAAAGATATTACTACTTTGTAAAGTACTATATCACTTTATGTAATATCTGTTTTCTATTTATTAGTAACAATAACCCCTCGACAACTGCCGAGTATCAATTACAACTTAATATATATCATTTTACATCTCATTTCACATATTTGAATTTAAGAATTATCATTTTTAATTATTTATTATCAAAATTATCAATAAAATAAAAGGCACGGCATTCTTGACTGATAACTGTTATCAGTGATTTGTTTATGCAGAGCTACGTGAGTGTTAAGAGGATTAAATTATTGTTAAGAGGAAATATATGAAAAATATATATTTTTTATCGTTAATAATATAAGTGTATTTTTTTATTTCATAATTATATTATTATTTATAAATATTATTTATTTTTTATTTACCTAACGGAAACGAAAACGTATTAGAAAATATTTTTTTTCGTAGCTACGTACAAGAAATAAAATAAAACAATTACAATATACAGTCATGGCGCAGGAGCACCACCATAACTGTAAACGTGACAGGTTCTGGGTTCGATACCACTCGCGGAAATGAAATAGTACCAAAGGAAAGGAGTTCTGCCACTCAACACGCAGAATCGAACGTGATCGTGGAACGAAATTGTCAATTGTGATTTATAATATCTTTTACTTTGTTGTTATTATTATTCAGCCTTATCTAAAGTGGTTAAGGAACATAGTATACCTAAGGGACACTGAGAAGGAGGCTATCAAAGCGTTGTCGATACCTTACATGTGTATATACATTTATAACTGAGTGCCCCTGCACAGCTTCGCCCGCTTTTTTATTTAAATATATTTAGGAAAAAATGGTTGATTATTTTAGAAATGTTGTTGTTTCGATTGTTTTGTGAAAATTCCAAAGGATTAAAGCATTAGTAAGCACAAAACATAAAATCATAAAAAAAATACGTATTTCCGGAGTATGTCAGTTCCGGAAGTACGGTTTCAGAATTCATTTAAGTACGTCCTATATCAGAAGAATGATCGAGGTCGTCATCGAGGCCGAGGGCGCCGATCGGCGCAGTGGCACAAGTGACTGTACGCGACGGTGTGGGTTCGATCCCCACTCGAGGAAAGTGAAATATTTATTTAAGTTTATATTTCCATTTTTACGCCCTATAAAACGTGAACTTATTAAAAAATCTTAAATACTTACTGATTTGTCTCGTCAACGCTGGCTGTCTCTTCAAGGCTCGCTTACTAAGGAACCTGGTATAGTCCTTCTCATCCAAAACCCTATATTTATTATTTACACTGCACTCATCTTCTTTGTAGAATTTGAAAATATCTTCGACATTATGGGAATATTTCATTTTAGTTACGGTGTAAATCGGTCTTACGTCGAGTAAACTTTTGACTAATTTTATATTCATTTTTGATACTTGCGATGAAACTGACATTTCTATTTTTTAAACACTTAATTTATTTAATGAATTAAGATTTTAAGAAAATATATTTTTTATTTAATGAATTAATTAGTTATAAAAAAATATATTTTTTTTTTCTTGTAATAGGTGCCAACGTTATGGACCGTCTGTGTCGGACATAAAGTACGTTATGAGTAGACGTGAGCAAAAGATAAGTTGAAAAATATTTTTGTTAATACTAATTATTATAGATAGGAGTCAATGAGTATATCAAGTCGCGTCGGTACGAGATAAAATAAAACTTGGCTTCCATTTTGGAAAGTCCACGTCAATATTTCTATTTCTTTAATAATTATCTATAGGACTAACATACTGACTCATTTGACTTAAAAGTACTTAAAAATGATAATTGATTGAATTTTAAATATACTCACCATTGTGAAAATATTTTTTAATATCACATTTCCAAATACACAGTATAAATAGGACTTAATGATTGCAATGTTAACGCCGCACTCCATCTTTATTAACTTTTTCTAATTGAAATGTGCAGCAAAATATGAAACTACCTTCATTTTTAACATTTTTGTAATTCAATTATTTTACTACCCATATGTTTATAACATTCATAGTCAAATAGACAAAAGAGAAAGTCATGGGTCTATCTACAGATTTTTCCCAGGACCCCTCCTGGGAAAAATCTGTAGATAGACCTCCTCGCTTTCAGTGGTTTAATTAGTTTAATGACAAGTTAGTATACAGTTTTAATATTTGATGTAGGTATACAGTTGTACGCGTAGTTGCAGATTTAATCAATTCGTTTTCAATGTGTGTTTCAAATAAGATAATGCAATGTCTTAAAAATACTGCCAAATTTGAGGCCCTTGAAATGTGGCAGGCAGGCAGGCAGTGGCACAAGAGTGTGACTATAACGCGACGGTTGCGGGTACGATCCCCACTCGAGGGAATATCATAATATTTTTGTCTTCGTTCTAGCACACAGACAAAACATCCGGAGTTGAATGCCGCCACACAATATGCAATGCCTCGAAAAGATCAGGGGAAAGTGGGTAACGGAGTGCCTTAACACTAGGTTCCATCTGCCTACTCTACTGTATACAGGATACAGCTGTGAAGTGTGCAGTGATTCATTTTTTTATCTATTGCCAATTTTTTTTTAATATATATAATTTCGTTCACTTGTTCCAATATTTTTCCATGTAAACTGATCTTGTGTTCCGGCCTTTTTCATTTCTATCAAATACTAGAACATTTTTATTACTCGCATTCTGGCACAGACCATTATCTTCACCCCCTTCTTTTAGAGTGGTGACGAATGCCTGCAGCTCGCGAATGCGAGAACTAACAGCATCAGAATTGATGATGCCATGACCACATTTGTAATTTCGTTTCCATGTCGATTTGTTAATTAAATAAAATGTAAAATATTTTACTTTATAGGAAGGTAATATAAAAGTAATAAAATAATTAATTAGATACGTTTTAATGGTTGAAATTACTTTGAAATATAATTTCCTTATTGTTATCAGCAGGTAATAAGCCAAGGCCAAGCCTTCTCTTCCTATCTCCAATTGTTAACATCTAACAATGGCCCGCAACTTCACTTGCGTGAAGTTCATCACTCTTGCTATGCATTTACGATCCTTTGTCACATATGCTCGCAGTAGGTAGGCAAAGAGAGCCCAGTGTCAAGACACTCTTTTCTCCCCTTTCCAATTAAATTTGGGACAAACCTAGTTGAGCTGCAACCCAACGCAACTCTCATAACTCTCTCACTTCTCAAAGCGTCGAGTACACACAAACACGTGTGTTTACTAAATGAATGACAGATTATATTATTTCTATAGGTACTATTGTTTTATGACGCAATTTTTATATTATAGTAATATTGAATGTACAGACACATTGTTGTTACTGTTTATTCATATTTAACCTGCATTTTTAGCAAACCGTGTATACGAATATATTAGTAGTAGATAAAACAACAATAATATTCAATTTATTTTTAACACTTAAAACTATAAATTTTCAAGGTGTGAGGCGAAGGTATTTCACTTCCTGTTGGCCTCGCTGCTGTACTGGACTCGGGGAGTAACCTGAATTTAAATTTATAAGCATACATTTATATTGTCAAGTGAAAATATTTTTAAAATAGGTCCGTCGCGTATAGCGGGATAGGCAGAGGCGAGCTATTGCTAAGACACTCTGTTCCTCACTTTTTGCAGAGTTTTCGGGCGATTGCGTGTGTTGGTGGCGCTTTGTTTTGCCTCTTTACGAGACGGAGGAAAGTAAAGTATGAATAAATAATAATTCATACCTCAGAGTTGCATTGGAATCCTCAACAGTTTTTCAAAAAACCGTCATACGTCTATACATATAATACCTAGTAATAGAATTACTCGAGGAAGTAAAATATTTATTTAAATATATATTTTCCTTTGTTCGCTCTGGTGTAGAGGCAATAGCGCGGCGTTTAGTTACTTAATATGCAATGTCTTCAGAATTCGGCGGAAAGTGGAGAACGAAGTGTCTTAACGCCAGGTTCCCTCTGCCTACCCTGCTGTTTGCCTAATACAGCGTCATTTTTATGTAATATTTTCGTTCATTTTCATCATATTTATGTAAAGATGACTTCGAGATAACTTTAACACAATGACATTGTAAAGGTTAATGAACGAAGTTTTATATTATAAATTATTTTATTGATATATCTACTTATCGTCGCGCGAGGCATTACATCATTTATATATAATATTTCTATTACACATTTTGTAGTTTCAAATATTATCCTAGTAGGTAGAGTTTCCTCTGTTGATTTGAAGACATTGAATATTAAGACATTACTTCATATCTATATTCCAAAAGTAGGTAAATAAGACAAATAGAACGAAATGTCTTAAAATGCTGTCTCTCTCTCTGTAATGTTACCGCATGACCCGCGAGCATTGTTCAGCCAAGTCTTCAAATGAGGGCAGCGGGCGGGGCGCGGCGCTGCGCAGCGTTAAGTACGGTGCGCCCGCGCACACCGCGCGACGCGTCTGTACAGAATACACACTGTGTTAACAGTACGGTCTCGGACTGCGGCCGTGGCCGCTCTGAAGCTAGTTCTAGATGTGCCGATTTGATATTTTGTTTATTTTCTACCCTAGTATAGAGTATAGACCACCTACTATACAACGGAATTTACAAACATATTATACAAGGGAGTAATTACAATGACACTAAAATAGAATAATTAAAGATATAATAAATAAAACATTATTTTTTTACGCCTCACGCCTCAAGTGTTGCCAATTTACTGCAAACTTGTGTCTCGCAGCCCCGGACACTAACAAGGGAACTGATCGAACGATCAGTACGTCAAATGAGTATATATGACGAGTGACGAGTGACGAGTGACGAGTGGCGACGTAACGTATTTAAGACATTTGTGTCATTACAGTCGCAGTTGCAGTTACGGTTCTCTTTTTCCGTTATATATTTATTTTTAATTAGACATAATATTTATAGGAAATAATATTTATTCTATGAAATTAAATATTAGCCAAATAGCTTATTGTACCTCGTATCATGTAACAAGTAATAAATACTTACAGCTTCTTTATTATTCTCCATTTCATATAGTTTCTTGTTGAGGTCGTGTTTTAACCCTTGCATGAGGACGAAATTCTTCTCTAATATTCCTTGAAGACCTGTAATTATATGTCATTATCACAATTTCATTTTTCTTTTCCAAAACTGATTTTTTTATAAATAAGTAACTCTAACTCTTTTATAAATATTTAAATATTTTGATTATTTCTCGATAAATAAACAAAACAATAACAAATTTTCAATTATAACGAGTAATTCCTTAGATTGACCATACGTTCAACCAATATTTCAGCTATATAATATTAGTATAGATACCTGCTTTTTCTAAAAGTTCATCGAGATCTTGTACCGGATATTCTGCTGTAACTGGCGCAAGTAATTTAGGAGATTGCGGTGAAGGTGACACGAGCGTACACGCGAGTGGTTCTGTATCAACATTCATTTGTGTTACATTTGTGTACTTATTACTTATGATTTTTTACTTTATATATATTTCATACCCCCGAATGGGAATCCATCCATCGCCACCTACTTACTGGGTTCTATTAAGCGACCTTTCGAAATAGGTATACAAAATTTTAAGTCCAACTATTAAAGAGAATCAGGGTGACAAGAATTAAGAATTAAACTTTCAACCGCTTGAACTACACGATTACTTGTTAAATAAACTAAATTGTGTATATGTTCTATACACCAAGATATGTTTGCAACGGTCTTTATGTAGAAAACGACGGAAGCTCTTAAGTTCTGCCCCTTTTGCAATTTTTTTTGATAGTCTACTCCTATTGGCCATAGCCCATAGCGCCCTGCACATCACACATTGCCTTCAACATTTTTTCGAAAGGTACATACATGGACTATCCAACATGATAATGTTCTATTTCATTACATGTTCTATTTGAAGCAGTAGTTTCTGATATTACCGCGTTCATCCAAACATATATAAACATATATGTATAGATAGCATATGTGAATAAAAAAGTAGTAACATAGTATTTAAGTACCCATTAAATCAGCAGGTAGTTCCCAAAATGAAGGTCTTCGTGCCCTCAGCGTGTCTCTAGGAGGCGGTAACAGAGCGCCTTCTTTATCTCCTATATCTATGACGCAGACAAAGTCACAGCAAGTCACCAGTAACTCGGGACGATCGAAACGGGTGCTTTCACTGAAAGATTTAAGATGTATGCAAAAAACGAGTATAATATGTATAGGGTAATCTTCACTGTTATACATAAGAAAAGAAATTAGAAAAATCTCACAGATCTCTTTTTTTCCTTCCATTTAACATATGCTCTATATCGGGCTGTAACTGCAGTCCGCCGCTAGAAGCCTGGAACACGCTGGAGCCGCGTCGAGAGTGCACTGGCGGTGTGCATTCTGATCCTTTTTGTCTGGGAGGACCTTGAAACATCAGTTAAATTATACTGGTTGTAACATAATACAATTTAAACTAAACAGGGTACCTGTACCTACAGGTACCCTGTTTAATTTAAATATCTTTTGCTGTGTTTTGTCTCTAGACAGTAAGAACATAATGTTGAGACTCTGCATTCATCATGCATTACCAAATTTTTACCATCCCACACATAGCAGGGCATCGACGACTTCATCATATTCTTACCAGGATGTATGCAAAAAGTTCCAAACTCCACCTTCTTCCCAAGCACGCCCAAAAATGGAAAGTTGATTTTAACAGTTTGAAGGAGACACTCTTCATACAGATCCCAAATGTGTAAGTGCTGAAATAAAAAACAATTCTTAATATATTTTATAAAAACCTCGAATTTGGTAAGAAAATGAACCTGAACTTGTTGTTTACTTTTTGCTCAATTATTAGTCATTTTAATTACTAAATATTATTATATCGATGGCAAGTAGTCTATGAAGAATACATTCTGATATCAATAATGAATGCTTATATTAACTCCTGACGCAACAGGAGTGGTATTCTGTATTTTTTACAGAACTACTGTATTCTTTCTAGGGCACTGTATTCCTGGATTAATAAGCCGATTTGAAAACTGATTTTTTAATAGAATGCGTCGTTCATCGCAGTTTTATAATAATCAGATAAGTAGCTTAAGAGCTACGAGTATATTATTAAAATGAGGTTGTGATACGTGTGGTCGGGGTTTTTAAAGTTTTAATTAATTCCTCGTAGCGATTATGTGAGGCATAATAATGCTCTTTACCGAGTCGATATAGTAAACTATATAGTCGATATAATTTTTACTTGTCACATTGAATATATTTGTTTCAGTGTGATTTCTACTCCACGGTACAAGATTATTTTCACATTTTTTAAAAAAAATTATAGATCCTAATTATATATATATATATCATATCTGACTGAATTTTCTAATTACACAGTCTAAATAACGTATTTTATTCGCATTTTCAATGTACTGTAACGTACTCGTAAACCGTTTCTCAACGTACTGGTTAACATAATAAAGATGCTCTTTTCCAGAGCTTGACAAGTCCTATATTATTTCATATCATTATGTTCTGCGTTAAAGAATACATACACATTATACTTACACAATTACCACAAAATGCAACAACAATTTCCATACTAGCTACCACAGCAACGTCCAGCACGGCGGCCGCACCCGGGACTGGGAGAGTGGAGAACGGAGAGCCTTGCGGACTCTCCCAGAGGCGGACAACCCCGTCCGGGCTGCCTGTCGCCAGCAGGTGGAGCGAGGGGACGGAGTGGAAACATGACACGCCCTGGAAAAATAACATTTTTAACACTTATTTCAGAAAATGTATAAGAATTTGAACGTCGAAATCTTTTAGAAACTTATTTATGTATGTTGTTAACATAATATCTTTATGTAGCTTCACGCTGCATCCCGAATATAGAAGGAGGAGAACCTTCTATTAAAACTATACTATAAGGCGATTATTTAACTTTTTCAACTCAATAAAACTATATTAAAATACTTAAACCATTGCAACACTGTTATAATATGTAAATATTTCTTAAGAAATAAATTATTCATAAATAATATAACTCAAATTTCAAAGATATGCCTACATTTACAATATTTTGTGAAAATAGGAAGTAAGAAGTGTCATCTACAAAGTGTTCATAGAACTAGCTGGTGAGCCTATCTGACATGGCGCTAGATGGCGGTAATTTAATTATTTGTTTATTCTGTTGCATTAATTTTATTATTTTGTTAATACTGTCGCCAACGTCTATACCACGTTGAACACACCGGTTCTCGTCCGATCACCGAAGTTAAGCAACATCGGGCGCGGTCAGTACTTGGATGGGTGACCGCCTGGGAACACCGCGTGCCGTTGGCTTTTTGCAGTTTTTGTAAAAGTCGTGTGTTCGATGCTCACTTGGAGGAATATATAAATTAGTATGTTTGTTTCTCTGCTTCAGGAACGAGGCAAAGCGCAGCGCTGGTTGTCGTTATTCAATACAAGTTGTGTCTGGCCTTCCAGACACTGCTCTTTTCTTTGACATATCTTTCCTCATGTGTGATCAATACTCTGTCTTCACCTCTCTTTCCACACATTCTTGATACATAGATATTTTTGCCCTCCTGTAGTTACTAGTTAGCTAGTTACACATCCTCTCGACCTGCCGTAGTATCTCTTCATTGTGAATTCAGCAGGCTACTTTAACGTCTAACATAACTTGGTGACGGGCAAAGTATATAACATGACGTGACGATACTGTCGTTCATCGGATTTCGAAAATTTGTCTCGAAGCGTTTGTCTCACTTGTGAAAGTTTCCATTCATACTTCGTTTAGCTAGTTTAGCTGTTTTGAATCATCATCATCATCATCATCATCATCATCAGCCTGTCCTCGTCCACTGCTGGACATAGGCCTCTCCAATAGCACGCCACTGAGCTCTATCTTCAGCTCTTCACATGAATCATTCATAACAAAATTTATCATAATTCGTTTACTTCTTTATAATTTAAAGTACCTACCTAAGTAGTAACTCCGACTATTCAGTCCAGTAGCTCGTGTCTCGCACAACACAAGAACAACAAAACCAAAGCGCAGCGTTGTGTTCCCTCGACCGATAAGCGATGAAGTGTGTTATATCACCAGGTTACCTTTGCATATCATGCTAAATTCGTGACACAGCGTCAACCTAAAAAAATGAACGAGAAATATTAAAACGACATACGACATACCCTCTGAACACGAAAAACATAGTCTTCCAACATCCCAGAAGTGTGTTTAGCCCTCACGCTGACACTGCTGTCCAGCGCGCAGGACAGCACCAGGTCCGCGGCCACGAGGCGGCGCACGGAGCGCGCGTGGAGGCGACGCCAGGTAGTTATGGTGCAGTAGGACGTGTGTGGGGAAGTGTTTAGTTCCTGTGGATTAATTGCTATTTTAAGAAAAAACCGTCCAACCGACTCAACCGAGTAAAAAAATATATTCTCTCAGATTCAATTCTACCGACCGACACGACTACAGTAACATAACGTTAGTTAGATAGTTAGATAGTAACATAACGTTAGAATAGATAGATCGTGCGAATAACGTTTAAAATAACTTGTTTAGGGAACGTATTAAAATTTTAACGTAGTGGCACTTGAATCCGTCCCTGTATGACACCAAGTAATTGGATCATGTATTTAGTGTGTTAATAATTTTTATACGATTTCTACAAAAGTATTTTTCTTTCTTAAATTTGTTATTTAATTTAGTTTTAATTCTTAAGTACATTTTAAAAAAGATGAAATCGTTTAAAAATATGATCAAATATAATATAACTTACCATCCAATAATAACAATTAATATTGTCCGGCGTCTTTACGTACAGGAGCGACACTCGCGGCTGCAGGAACCGAACCCGCGTCACGTCACCGCGCTCCGTGCCGAACACCAGCACTGAGTCATTGGGGCCCGGAGTGTACGCTAGACACTGGGAATTGGGGACAATTTACTTTTCCTATGTGAGAAAAAATGAAACGGACGAACGAACTCAAAACCCCGTCTCTTGAAACCCTCCTTTAAGTTAGCGCAGGACCTAGCACAGAATCTTAACATCTATGATTTTGAAACTTCGAAAGGACTCGAACGAATTAATTATATTTTCAATTTCCCGATTTAGCAAGACAAAACACGGCGTTGACTTCCGCCATTCCATACGCAATGCCTCGAATCCGGATATAAAACGGAGAACGGCATATCATAGCACTAGTTTTTAGGTTCCTAGGTTTCCTCTGCCTAGTCTGTTCTATGCAGGATACAGCGTAAGCTAAAAACTGTTATCCTATCTATAGGGTATCCAAAACAAAAATATTTTTCAAACTAAACAAGTAGTTATCGCGGTTAGCTCATTGAACCAAACAAATTATTCAGCTTTATAATATTGGTGTAGAGAAAATTCTTACAGTAGGTATGTTGGGCAGCCCCGTGACGCAGTAGAGCGGAGAGTGCGTGAGAGTTGTGACGTCATATATGGTGAGGCTCCTGTCTGACGCCGACAGCAGCAGACACTGCACGTCCTGTCACGTAAGAAAATTACGAAAAATTTGTATACGTAATTAAAAGATTTTGTTTTTTTTATAATACGTTATTTATTTATTTTTTTTAAGTAATACTTAACCAAAATTTAAATTACACATTTCGTTTTAAGAATATGTATCTAAACTTAAGTTAAAAATATAGTTTCCTTATTTATAAAAACACTTCTTACGCTCATATAAATGGCGTCAGTTATCCAGCAGTTCCTGACGCGACGCCGCGCGCCGCTGCGGTGGTAGAACACCTGTAGCAGAGAAGATAATAACTCTCTGAATTTGATCTGACACATAAGTACTTATTTATTATGTCACACAACTGCGTAGCCAGAGGTTGTCTCCCACTCTCGGCCGAATTCTAGACGCATACTTATTTATGAACAAAAATTCATAATATTTAAATTGACAACTATTGATACGACCTTTTATGTAATTATATTTTTTCAATCAGCAACACTAATCACACGCCTGTGCCGCTGCGCTTCCTCCGCTTCCAATTATTAGGGTTAGGGAAATATAGTATTTCCAACATAATAATTTAATGAGTGACTAAAATTTCCCAAATAAATACCTCATAAGCACTAAGCAGCCGCAAGTCCCCCCCGCACACGCCCACGCGCCCCCCGCGCGACACCGCCGCGTAGCAGAAGGAGTCCTCGCGCTCTATACTCACTAGCTTTACTATCGTTTCTCTCTGAAATACACAAATAATACTATTTTTAAAAAATCCACTCCATGAACAACTTCTATTGTTTATGCCCTTTGAGATGATTTTTTGATGAACCCATACAAATAAAACGCATCTTATTACTAAAAGGGTTAGATGACTTCTCTAAGATATGTAGGTTCTTAGGTTTATTTATTTATTTTTTATTTAAGGGACTGCAAGAACGTTCCCAGAAGATATACAAGTAATATCATAAAGCAAAGTAGAAGATCTTCTTATCATCTTTTTAGGGTTCTATACTAAAAGGGTAAAACAGTACCCTCTTACTAAAACTCCGCTGTCTTTCTGTCTAACTATACCTAGTTAGACAGACTAACATAGTTCGACAGTTGAAATTTTCAAAGTTGATGGATTTTTGCCGCTATAACAGATACTAAAAACAGAAATAAATATTTAAGGGAAATACAAAAAACATGATTTTTGTCGTTTTTATGGATATGGAATGGTACGGAGCCTTCCTTGCGCCCACACTTAGCTGGTGTTTCTTACATCACGCTGTATCTCATATGCATCTCGGTGGGCAGAGAGAGTCATAGGTCAGTAATCACTAGTAAACATCAACCCCGTATATATAATAAGCTATGCTGAAACCTACCTTACAATACTTCATCTGCACCATCTCCTTAACCCCAACAGGCGTCCAGCGCTCGCAGCGGGCGGTGGTGGAGGTGGCACCAGCCGCCGCCAGCCGCGCCACCACCTGCCGCCACCACACGCGCCCGCTGCTGAACGTGTCCAGGGTGCGGAACAGGTGGTGCGCGTGAGTTGTGAACCTGTTGTGACCTGATGGAGAAGAAGAAGAAGTGATTGGATGGAGTGGATTGGTGATAAGGAATTACACATTATCGACTACGAAGCTACTTACATATTCGACATTAAGGTTTAAGGATAATAATCCGCTTAATCAGTATTGGATTATTATTCATCGATTGATAATTGATAATGAATGATCTCTATTAAGAAGCGACGTAACCGAACAATACTCCGCCTACAGAAGTAGACTACAAAAGTATTGCTCTTATTTTCTTTCCTAGTTATTTTCTAGAATAAATAGTCGCTAGGGTGTGGTTGTAGTGCGGCGGTTGTGGTTTCGATCCCCACTCGAGGGAATGAAGTTATATTTATTAATATTTTAATTTCTTCGCTCTGTCACTAAGGCAATAGTCCGGTGTCGAGTTCCGTTACTCAACACGCAATGTCTTATTACAAGGTTCACTCTGCCTACCCTGCTATGTGCGGGATACAGCGTGAAGCTGATTTAAATACTTGTTGTATTTAATAATTTCAATACTAAATAAATAACAAATCTGGTAACACAAAACTTGCCAAATATATTATTGAATGCAGTGACAAAGCCACTCTCGTCTAAGAACAGAGCGTGCGTGGTGGGCGTGGTGTGCGTCGCGGGCGGCGACGACGCGAACTCGATACCCTCCTCAGCCGCCGCTGCTCGCATTACTTCCTCTACACGCCTTCAAATGTTTTTTATTATTTTTGTATGATTAAATATTGTAACGGAATTGGTTAAATTAACAAATAACTTCTTAAAATAAGGATACATATAAATTTCTTTAATTCTGAATACTAATCTGACGCATAAATTGTATATAAAAAAAAGGAATAAAGCATTTTCCCCCTATGCCGCAGGGAGAGAAAAAAAGGTAAATTAGTTCAGTTGTAATGTTTAGCTTGTAAAAGGTAATCCAGGGAAAGCAGGTATCAGGATACCTGATATTGAGTAGTAGATCGCGGAACTCAGCGCCGCGGCTTATCTAACAGAGCGGGGAACAGTTTACAGTCACACTTACGATTTATGAAGACAACTTATAATTTAACTAAATTATATTCATTAATTACTATAAAGCTATAAGCGTTATTAACCTGTCTATGTCTTTCGCTGCATTTCTCTCCTTAGCCTTCTTAAAGCTCCTCCTGAGCTTGCTGAGCACGGCTGGCGTTAGCTTTTTCAACAGTTCCCGCGATAAGGACTCGTCATCATCATCGCTAATTTTGAATATGAAATAAATTAATAATAGCATTAAGTAATATTTTGGTACCGGCTGCTACAAGTAAGTTGTTGAGCTGTTAAAAAATATAAAATATAAATAGTACAAACCCCG
This sequence comes from Heliconius cydno galanthus, assembly GCA_036379175.1. Taxonomy (NCBI): domain Eukaryota; kingdom Metazoa; phylum Arthropoda; class Insecta; order Lepidoptera; family Nymphalidae; genus Heliconius; species Heliconius cydno. Next base: position 165,839 of record JAKRZM010000999.1, read on the forward strand.
ACAAACTTTCATCTGAAACACTTCTAACGGAATAACTCCTCTCAAATATCTCGGAACACTCATCGTTAAGGGATTTTTGCGATTTTATAGACATTTTTAAAATGGTTAACTAAATGATGTAACTTATTAGTTATTTTATCAATGTGCGTTGCTATTGGCGGTGAGCGCCATCTGTCGCTAGATAGTCCAACTATTATTATGTTGCGACTAAAGCGTTTTGTACAACACCAAAAATATTTTGTGCTCGTCAATAGATGGCATTATAAAGTACTTTGTATGCGTAGTGGTTATATAGGTATCACATACATTTTTAGTGTATAAGTATAATATTATGATAGAAATATATAACGCGTCAACGTTCACCAGACTTGATGCGGTCAAACGCAAGCCTATTCCATATAAAAAAAAAAAAAAAAAATTAGATATTCAATATATTTCTATTCTAAATAATAATGTGATTAATATATGTAATAAAGATGTTATTATAATCATAAAATAAAAAAGGTACGAATCAAGTAACTATAGTGGTACTAGTAAAAACATATTATATTTAAAAAAAATGAATACATTCGCCATCTAGTGATCCGAAAATAAAATAAAATATCCAAACTAAGTTACATGTAGGTATTTTATAATATCACAGATAACGCTAACTAGGATGATACAAAACTGAAACGGGTCCTCCCGTACTTGATCTATTGCTAATAATTATTTATCCGTTGTTTTAAGGACGTTTACATATAATGTCTTCAAATTAGACGAAGAATGGAGAACTTGGTGTCTTAACTTAAGCTAAGTATCTCTGCCTATCCTACTAGAAGTAAGTTTTTGTAAGGAGCTCCGATGTTCAAACAGAGATATTACCTCTCAGTCTGGGTTATACCTAACTCCGGGAGTGGTCGTAAATAAAACAACAAGCAAATGAACATTGTCTATCGTATGTATGTATTAATACTTAAGTGTAACATTCCGCACTACGAGCTACGAGCGTCCACAACGCAGCAGGAGGACAGGAGCACCCCTGATAGATGCTGACCTCTATATCTAAGTAATTCATTTAGTAAATTGTATACGGAAAGCTCATTTGATCATTTGTTATTTCATTTTATTAAAAAGAGCAAGTTTTTATAATTTTGTATTAATTTTAAGTTACATTATAATTTCATTTATCATCACTCAGTCCTTTTAGACAAAATAAACGAGTACAGGAGTGATAAAACTATCATTAGATAGTTCGTAAATACTTGGGGGGGGGGGGGGGGGGGGGGTCCTTACCTAGTATTAACACACTCCAATCCCTTTAAGACTCCCCACTTTCCACTGAATTCTGATTGCAATTTTTACACGTGAATATTACAAAAGTAAATTTACTTATAAAAGTCAATAAAACCTTTAGCTTTCAATATAAATACATAATTAAAAGCTTCTCAAAGATCGACATTTATTGTAATAACACTCATAATGTCACTTACATATGAAATAATTCCTTCAAGAATACAATAAAGTTAGTAAATTATAGCATTGAAATTACAAAACAATAATATAAAAGAATACCATTATACATTTATTATTTATACACGTTTAAAGCGAAGCGAAAAAAACAACACAAACAAATATAACGAAGGAGATATTGAGAATTTAAGTTATCTTTAGCCAAGTTCAAAATTGCTTTGGTTCTAATTTTGTAAATTATAACGAAGCCTTGTTAATAAACCCGCCGTAAAAGTTTACGAAAGTATGGAAATAAGCTATAAGTTAAAGTATAAAAATATAGATAAATTTATATTGCTTTTGTTTATTAGATATCCTGCGTATTGACTGGTGGAACTCAACGCCGCAGACAGATAATATATAAATAATATTACACATTTTAATGTTATTTTTCAATGTATGGCGTTACAAGGAAAATTATATCTTAGACAATCTTAGACCATTGACCACACTTGTAACTGTTACAAAAAAAAACAAAAATAATGTCAGGTCACAGATGATGATTAACAAGACCGAAATAAAAAATATAAATAAAGAGAAAAAAAAATACTTACCATATCTCATACAAAATAACGGACGGCTCTATTACGTTACAATAAATAAAAAAAACACTGACTTTTTTATACTAAATTAACATGAATAGGAACTATGAACCACCTGCCTAAAAGTAGAATAGAGTGGCCGCATTCCCAACAAAACTAATTAAATACACTATTTATCTATCAATTAGGTACTTATTAAATAAAATATACATATATTAATAATCAATTATACAAAAAATGGTTGAACGGACTCTACGAAGTGACGAACAGACATACTGCTTTATTTACTAATATTTACTTACTCTATCATTTTTATAATTATATCTTCATGTTTATTTTGTAGCGAAATTAATGTCTAACTTTGAACCTATTATAGTTTATTATAGTTGAATACATCAAGAAGTATAATGCGGTCAGCGAGTCGCGGCCGCCCTAAAGTTGGGCTTTCTGAACTTGTGCGTATTGTCCACTCACGAATGTAATCAAAAATACAAAATACCTAAAATAAAATGTACGCAACCATCCACGGCTAACTTCAGAGCGGCCACGGCACACTGACCGTACTGTAAATGTAATAAAATCTGTTTCTATTACACATATGTATGTAATATGCCTAAGTAGGGAATGTCTATATTATATGTACCTTAAATAAATAGCTTATACATTTATTATTGTACGAACGCGTATACATGTATTTTCGAATACAGCTCACATTTTACACTAAAATTACTTTATATACTTACTTACCACGACTCGTTGAATTATTTACACAAATGTATTTTAAATTATAATGTAGCTAAATCTATTTATTACATTAGAAAGTTTTATGGAAATGATTTATCTTTTTATATTGATTTATCTATTTAGCCTGGCCTTTTCTGCCCTATAAAGTTAGGTACTCATCGTGGGCGCATGCAGAGATTTTTTGACTCGGGGGAGAAATGGGGGAGGATAAGCTGCTTGCAGTAATTTACATGGCGGATGAAACTGGTTTTCAAATTATATTATATTATAATAAGAAAATATATAATTATATATATTATAATAAGAAAATACAATTCAGTATAAAAAATGTCTTGAAAAAATCTTTGATTTTAGCTTTAACCTGATCTTTTCGTGTAAAGGTTTTCTGTAGTTACTCTCCCATATTCCTTATAACTTCATTAGTGAAATAGTTATTTCAAATAACTTATGAATGTTTGACGTAACAGGTACATAAATGTAGTGATAACTTCATAACTTTATTACAATATTGTCGGTACAAGGAGCTTTTTACGTATACATAATGTTTATGTTAAAGGCTTATATACATTTTGGCAATTTTAGTTTTAATATTTACTTAATATAGCCGTATGTTTTTTTATCTCATTTCAAGGTATTTAATTTTAAATATTTAGAATAGTATGGTTTATTTTTAAGAAAAATTTTAAGAATTTCTTACTGATTTTCTATATATATATATGAGAATTATACACATATAGATTTCATATATAGATAATTGTAGATTAATTTTCTTTTCGTGTTGGTAGGAATTATAAATTGTAAATGACAAAATTTATACGATGTTAACAATGAGTTAACCCATGAATTGTCAAATGAATGAAAATAACCTCCACTCATAAGTCATTAAATTACGTAAATCACCTTTAACATATCGTGATGTTTTTTTTCTATAAAAAAAAAAGCAAATAACATCTTAGATTTAAAGAAATTAAAAATTATAACGTAAAGGGCATAATCTGTCAACAGTATTATAATATATTTTTAATTCTTTACTATGACCCATAGTTCAGATTTGCGGGTAGTTTGACTGGTTATTTTTAATTATTAAAAGTAAAGAAATAATTTAAATTTAATCTATGTAATGTTATCCAAAGTGTTATGACATTAATTTGTTTTGTACAAGAATATTTAGAGGAACATGTATGGAATTAATGTCTATTGAATGTAATGCAGGATAGCTGACAACTAATGTAATAGTAAAATATACCATTGATTTTGAAAAGAGCAACTGTTGAGTTTCTTGCCGGCTCTTCTCAGCAGAACTGCCTTCCGAACCGGTGGTAGCTTTTTGTTCATATGTTCATTCGACGATTCAAAAGTACTTATAATAATAGTCTATTTGAATAAAGAATATTTTGAAATTTGAATTTGTTGACATATCGGAGATTTAGCTTTCAGCTAAAAGCAGCTTAAAAGTAGCATTACTTGGTAGGTATTACAGTACTCGAACGTTGATCATGTTGGGTGATATGGTCAGTACATTGGTCGACGGGCATGGTAGCTTTATATTCATTTTATAAATATTGGAATATATTTTAATTAAATATACCACTACAATGCGGTATAGTACAGGTGTCTGGATTGTTTATAAACTATTATAAAAGTGTCCCGCGTGGTGTTGCTGGGGCATGTGCGGTCAGTAGACGGGGCTGTGCGCGTCGTAGTTGAGCTGCAGGTAGGGCGGGATGGCGGCGGACAGCTCGGAGGCGCGCCGGCGCAGCGCCGCGATGCTGTGCCCGCGCCACATCTCCTCCTCGCCCTCTGCGCCGCCGCCTGGGGACACACCGCTGTGCTCACTCTCTGTCCAGTCGTCACTGCGGACTTCTGGACGACATATACCATACTAAAATATTATCTGGTACATAAAAAGTGATATTGGATTCCGATACGCAACATCTCGAATTCGGACGAAAAGCGGAAAACGGAATGTTTACACAAAGTTTTCTCTGCTTAACCTACTCTGCTCTATTATACGAGTATGTGAATGTGTGACTTTTAAATAATAATGTTCTCGCATATATTTAGCTATTAGTACTAATCACACACTCAAAAACACTTAAAATGTTTAAAAGAACAACAAGAATCAAGAAAAGTGTTAAAGAATAAAGTTTTAAAATGACATATTTCCAGTACTCGCGTCGTTTTCATGACGTCACTGTTCAAACTAGAACACTCCAACGTGGAGGTGCCACTCAGACTTGAATAGCTACTAGTAGTCATTAGTCAGATTTGTTAGTTTATTGATTTTTTTAGCTTTGATTAAAGTATATTTATTAAACTTTTTTCTATGCTGTGTAGAACAAAGAACCTTTTGGTTACTCAAAATAAAAAAAAACAACTGCTGAAATTTGAAGTCAATACAACAGTCAACATTTAAATAATTCAAAATATAGAATATCACGACTTTATTCAAGACATAGATAGATACGAGTGTATCGGCAATTTGCAAAAAGTGACAACAGTGTAGAAGACGCAAGGTTTTCTTTGCCTATAGGTAGATATACAGGGGGACGCTAATGTTAAAACATTCCGTTCCCATCTTCTGCCCAATTTTCAACACATTGCGTTTTGAAAGGCGCACGATGTCTTTTTACAGATTAATTTTCAAGCAAGATCTTCTAATAAAAGAAATAAAAGACGTTTACCGGAAGTAGTGGGAGAGGCGTTGTTATTCCCGCAGTGCATGTGCGGCGGCGTGGGGGAGCCCTCCACCGCCTGCTGTCCGCTGATGTTGTTGCAGTACGACATCATCGTGTCTCCTTTCGAATTAATATAATATATATGTTTATATTACACATTTACATTTTTAAATATAATTAAAAAAATACATTTCATAATAATTAATATTTATTTAAATTTATATTTTGATTTCTACGTTCTGGTGTCAAAGCAAAGCCCCACGTTGAGTTCCGCCACTCAACATATCGCCTCCAAGCATTCGGCGGAAAGTGGGGAACGAAGTTTTTAACACAAGGTTCCCTCTGTGTACCCTTCTGTGTGCGGGATACAGCGTGAATCTGTTTTATACTTTTTTATTTCTTACCAAGTGAATTAAGAGGATAGTGGGACTGGTAGGGCTGCGACGCGACGGAGCTGATCGGCAGAGAGGGGTTCAGGTCGGCCGCCAGCTGCGGCAGCGCGCCCGCGCCGAACCCGCCCATAGACACACCGCCTTGCGACAGCTGACCGAGACCTGGGGGAATAGATATAGTTTTAGGTGGAGCAAACGAGTATTATAGTATTGTTTAGGTTTAAAGCTGACGGGAAAGTGTTTGAAATGTCGGATAGTTATAAATATGCAACACATATATAATATATGCGGTGAACATATTAAAAAAATGATTTGAAATCAGACCAATCGTGATGATTCTACTTTCAATGACAACTTGGGGAATGGTTTATTTATTTTCACTTAAGTGTTAAATCTCGCTTAACACACAATGTTTCAAAAATTGGGCAGAATATGAGCAACGGAGTGTCTTAACACTTAGCTCACTGCTATCCCTGCTATATACGGGCGTGAAGCGTGAAATTAAAATAAATATAAATAAAAAAATCGAACCTGCAGGCATCGACCACGGTCTGTCAGCGAACACGCCCGGCCCACACACGTCGGCCGCCCCGAAGGGAGGGAGCCCGTGAGAGGGTAGCAGAGCGCCGGGTGATCTGAACACGTTGGTACTCTTCTTACGTTTCTTCCACTTCGCGCGGCGGTTCTGGAACCATACCTGGAATATGAAATTAATATATTATTTATGCTAGATATTGTCAATTTGTCATGTACGAGTATATATGTTAATGTTAGACTGTAGAACAATTGTCGTGTGAACCTACTCGTATAATTGCACCAAATGGTTATATATGTGGATAATATTACAAATCATTATGAATACTATTTTAGTATAACGGAAGGGTGGCATAAGGCGTTTCGAGTCAACGACAGCGTGACATTTTTAATTGATAAAGTTTATTTAAGTGTATTCAAGAATAAAACCGACCAAGCGCAAATCAGTCTCACTCACAGAGGGTTCTGTACCATTTTCAGGAACTGTTGTCGAACTGCGTAAGTAGGCACTTTAAATTGACATAACTGTTACAAAACCGATTGTAATAAAATAAACCGTGAATGTTTTCGGAATTATCTTTTTAATTGGAACAAAAATAAACTATATATAAAAATAAACTTGGAAAACTTTAAACTTTATCTAAATTCATTTGGTATTAATAGTTCTAAAAAAATCCAATGAATCTAATAAAGAATAACAACAAAACTGCAATTGAAAGGTCATAAATACCGCTTTACCGGTGACCCACCATTAATCAGTTCAAATCAACCCCTACTAAGATCCTGGCAAGTCGCGGTCGTACGTCACTGGACCGATATGTCGATATATTACAAATAGATGGTAATAGAGCTTTACTGTTTTTGAATATTTAAAACTTAAATAGTTAATCTAGTTTCCGAGTTACAGGTCGTTGTGACACAGTGGCAAAACAGTAACGTTCTGTGTTCGACTCCCACTCGACGGAATGAGTATTTAAATTAATATTTTCATTTTGTCGTTCGATTAGCAAATATAAAGATTTTGTGTATTTGGCTATAATCTAACGATAGGTGTAAGCGGGGGAGGCCGCGTTTAGGCCGCTAGTATTATATATATTAATACAAAAGAAAAGGTAAAAAAATATATCCGAACCAAACAAAAAAAATGTATACGACAGTCACATTAAAGATGCACCGCGGAGACGGAAGGAGACTTGCGGCAAGCAATACGCGCGAACGCGATAGAAATACCCATTAAACCTCATTTCAGTAAGCGTGCAAGAGATAGAGACATCTACATATATTTATGTGTGAGAGGGACAGGTAGAGCGTTAGGATCTATTATTTATGTTCCGTCGCAAAGGATTTTTTCCTGTAATTTTTTTTCACAGTGTAAGCGAGAGCGACAAGAGCTCTTCTGTGTCTTTATTTCCAATAGAAAACTGAATTTAAATTACTGTCTTTAATGTTTTATATATATGCCGTACCCCGCATTTAGCAGGGTAGACCTGGGAAGCTTAGTGGTAATACACTCCGCTCCCTATTTCCCGCCGAATTCTGAAGGTATTGCATGTTGTATGGCGAACAACGCCGCGCCTTACCTTGAAACCAGAACGAGAAAATGAAAATATTAAATATTTAATTTCCTCGCGTGGGACTCAGTTCAGTTTTAGATGATTTCGGAATTGATGAATGGTATAGCTAACGGTTGAAGTTTCTATATGAGTCTAAGTTTCTATATATTAATATATAATAACATTTATTTCGTGTTGCAAACCCAAAAGGAGCATTCAGAACATTTAAAAATCACCTTTCTTTGTTAGTTAACCTTATAAAATGTCATAAATATCAATGAATTAATTGATATATCATATTTGTATATAATAGTAATGACATATTTACTGTTGATACTATAATACAGGTTTTAGGATCTACGAGTAGGTATAGGTATCAGAAGTAAGCGTGAAGCGTTAAAATATCTTGTGCTATACCTATTCATAAAGACATATTCATTAATAACAATCACGAATCCCAAAAACATTTGGTCGAAAACGTTCACTTTCAAAGTAAGTAAGTATAAACCTTTAGATCCCGCGGGGCACGCCCGGCTCATCCCGGAATCAATAAGTCACGACGCCCGATTTGCACTAAATCCAACATCATTTGTCAACGCTGCAGCGGCTGTGGTCGAAGCGATGTATTTATATAGGAAAGGTCGCTTTGAACACAGGAATTATTTTAGTGATATTTGTTTGGTTGATTTTTTTTGAAAATTTATAGTAGGTATTATTCTGGAAATAAAGATTGTATTTTATGTTAAAACTCTTCTTGTCTTTAATACGCTTTTAGCTAGGTAGCTTAGGTGACAATACCATAAAATGTTATCGCCGAGCTGGTCTTATAATGAAGCCAGGAACTGAATAGTTACAGGAGCTAAATAAAATTTTAAATGTAGTGCAATATCCTTAATACAAAAAATATAAACTAATATGAAATGAAGCTACAACGATTTACTTGAAGCAGTATTTAATTTAATTTAGTCTTAAAGAGCCCTACAAGCGATCCAAGTGATAACAAGGGCTACACAATAGATGGCCATTTGAACGTAAAACGTACGGATTCTGAAGGACTTAGCAGAATTGTCGAAGTTTTCTCGTTCCAAGTCTCCGAGCCCGCCGCGACGTCATAATGGCGTCCTCAATTTTCTATTTACCTGTCGTAATGAATACGACAAATACTTTAAGTGTCGGGCTCAGGAAGTTGGGATCGAGAGGTACTGTGTTTGCGACTGTTGTCTTACTTTAAATTCATTTGAATTAGTTGTAATTGGATATTTACTTCTTTATAGATACGCCGGTGCGTGGATATATTACTCTTGTGTGGACTTCTTTATCTAAATAGATAAATGAGGCCTGTCATGGCGCTTAACGAAATACAGTAATGTTCCAAGGTACCACGAAGGCTTTATTACAATAGTGGTATTATTTTAAACTTTTATAAAGTGTTATGGCAGACCGACGAGAACAAAATGTTTTTAAAAAACGTATAAAAATGTAATAATCTGTACGCAACTGGACTCGTAGATACGCGCGGCGCTTGGAAACTGTTCAAGCGCTGTAATTATTAAGTTCTCATCTATACATTTTAGATTGTTTCCAAGAGAGGCGAGTTCATTTCTCGTCTATTTTAAATTTTTTATATGTTTTTTAAACATGGGTTTTGTAATTAATGCATTCATTTCGGATTTGCAGAATCGTAACACTAGGTTCCCGGATTCCCTTTGCCTACCCTGCTATGTGGGAGATAAAGCGTGGAGCTACAACTTTATATTCATAAGAAAAAATATAATATGTAGGTACTTCTCATATTGGCTGATATAATACGAACATCTACATATACATATATAAACATGTACCTACATACATACTCTCATGTGAGTATACAAACATATATAAGTAAGTGGTGGTGGCTACTCGCTCGCTCCATTTGCAAGTAGGAGTAGCTGGTGCCGTCAGCGCTCGTGAGCGCGGAGTTAGCGCCGCGCCGCGTGTTTGCTTGTCGTGAGGGTCGAGCTCTCCTGCTTTGGGTGTGTGGTACGAGTTATAAACACATTTATTATAATGTTTGTTGTTACTTTATACGTCATCATTGGTACAACACTAGTTATAATCATAGACAACGGTACTTATTTTTGAATAAATATAAAAAGTTAAATTACTTGTAATATATAATGTATAAAAGTGTAAAGTGACACTTTTATAAGCATTGGTTACTACTAGAGCAAAACTATAATATATTTTGTTAGAAGAGTTGTTTCTTAACAACATTCCTTTTATAATTAAAAATATATTTGCTACAATCTTTCAATAACAGCACAAGGATATAATTTATATTATTACCCACAAACACGTAATACACATACACGGTACCTACGTACACGTAATAGACGAGACAGATATAAAGGTAGATGTTAAATTATTTTCAGGCCTCTCAGTATGTATTTACAAATATGCGTAACTTTATACTCGAATTGTTAACAAAATATAATATTATGATTGTTGATGTATGGCCCTCAAATACTTTGCAAAAGTAGTAATCGATGTATGGCCCTCAAATACTTTGCAAAAGTAGTAATCGAACTTACTTCTATGAAGTCTGTAATGTCCCTAATTTAATAGTCATATAAATAACTATAATTTTCAGCGAAAATCGCTCTCACTAGTAGTTTGAGCCACCGCGCCACAGTACGTACCCAGTACGTATCGCGTAAATGAATAGAACAAACAGACATCTCACGGTAGCTGACTGTTGCCACCTCGGACGAGTGTAGTGTGTAGAGTGCGTTCTGGCGCAGTGGGGAAGTATCTAATAACCTATAGTATCCGATAGTGATAGGTTCAATTCTATTTCGGGAAAATGTTTAATTTTAAAATTAACCTCATCTTTAGCATCCCCATCTATTTAGCAAGGTGTTGCAATCCGCTAGCGCACAGATTATGTTAGAAAGAGTTCAAAATAAAATACACTTTTTACACTATGTGTCCTCTGACTGCTAGTTAAGAGAATGGTGGTGGATAATAGGTATAAGATCAAATTGATACAGGTTAAACAATGTACTCCTGAGCACGTATTGCAATTTTTTGCTTTACTAGTAGGTGCACTGCAAGGCTTGATAAATAAGAAATTGCACAAATCTTACAATACTACATTTTACTCGCTACGCTACTCGCTTTGCTATATTTGCCGTCGTTGTTCGTTACGTAAAATGCTGTTTCATTTGAAGTTGATATTGACATCCTGTTGAAATTATGTATATATCTATATTAAAAAGTATTATCCAAATATAATCATATACTTCAGTAGTACTTGATTTGCTAATCAACAGAGTAATTAACTCCACAAGGATAACAGCCAGAAATAAAATCGATCACATAATTCAAATACAAAATATATACAGCTTCTCACTGAATCCGTACATACAATACTAGGTTCCCTCTGCCTGTTATCGTACAACAGGCAGAGGGAACCTATTAAAACTCGCTTTTTGAAGGTTCCCATATCGTACCGACCCGGAAACACTGCCGCGGGTAGGCCATTTCACAGTTCCGTGGCGCGCGGAAGGTTATTTCTACGAAACCGCACAGTACTAGTGGCCGTGGAGTGCCACGTACTCAGGTGGTGTGGATGATATTTAAGTTTGTGACGTACCTATAGTAGAAAGTACGTTTGGTAGAAAGAGTTAAAGCTTTCGAGCCTGAGCTAAGTTTTCTATCTACGTCTAAGTTACAGACACGTGCATATGTGTTGCGCTTTGCTTAACTAAAGCAGGGAAATAAAGATAATTAATATAATAATAACAATTCTCCAAATTGAGCCCACGACCATCGTATTTACAGTAAGGCCGTTACACTGCTCCACGATGTCCTCATCATCATAGCCTCAAAAGATATGTAGTCACAAAGAATTTAATTACCAATATATGTATCTCTATACTCCAGGCGAACCCCGCACAGTATATATGTAAGCCACGTTCCGGCGGAAGTCGGTACAGAATCGCTCGATACATAACGCGCAAGCGTAAACGCCCGATCAGTTTAGTCCCGTGTATGTTTTTTATCGATGAAACGTTCTTTGTTTTACGTTGTGTTGAAACACAACATATGATTAGAAGATGTTTTTTTAATATTTGATTATATATGCTTAAGAAACCATTACAAATTCTATATAGATTAGATAGATGTCTATCTATTGTATTTTTTACTTTTTTGTCCACATTTGTAAATTGCGTTCATAGTAAATCATCAAAATATATTTGTTTAATAAATATATCACATAAATAATGAATTTGAAGTTAGTTGCAATAATAATATGAAAATATTTTATATGAGTAATGTTATATGAGTAATTATATGAATAATTACTCATATAACTACTACATAATACATACTCATATAATTTTCGTGAACATTCATTATAATTTTTACATTCTCATTTCCAGGAGCCCGCTAATATTTTCTTTGTAAATATAATCAAAAAGATTTATTTCATTAATGAAAAAATGTGAAAACAATTGATTATATGCGTGTAGGTATATATCTCGACTAGCGGACGCGCGCAGCTTCGCTAGCTCATTTAGGGGTGAATTCTAATAAACCATGCATCATGTGTTCAAAGAAATATTTTTAAGAGTCAAAATTTTTTATTTTACAAAAATCAGTGGCGATTTAATTTTTTTTCCATAAAAACTTTCAACCCCTTATATGCGCCCTTAGGGGGTGAATTCTAGAAAACCATGAAACACATGTTCAAAGAAATATTTTTAAGAGTCTAAATTTCTAAGTTTATCAAAATCGGTGGCGATTTAAACATTTTTCCATACAAACTTTCAACCCCTTATTTGCGCCCTTAGGGAGTGAATTCTAGAAAACCATGAAACACATGTTCAATTAAATATTTTTAAGAGTCTAAATTTCTAATTTCATAAAAATCGGTGGCGATTTAAGAATTTGTCCATACAAACTTTCAACCCCTTATTTGCACCCTTAGAGGGATAATTGTAGAAAACCATGGAACATGTGTTCAATTAAATACTTTTAAGAGTCTAAGTTTTAAATTTTATAAAAATCGGTGGCCATTTAAAGATTTTTCCATACAAACTTTCAACTCCTTATTTGCACCCTTAGGGTGAGAGTTCTAGAAAACGATGATATACGTATTCAATTAAATACTTTTAAAAATCTAAATTTCAAATTTTATAAAAATCGGTGCCGATTTAATTTTTTTTTCATACAAACTTTAAACCCCTATTTCACGCCTTTAGGGTTAAAATTTTTCAAAATCCCTTCTTAGTGGATGTCCAGATTACGAAAGTAAACATCTGTCCAAATTTCACGTTTCTACCATCAGCAGTTACGGCTGTGCGTGCGTCTTACCTCAGTCAGTGAGGACAAGTCCTTTTATATATATAGATAATGATAAAATATTTGCAAGTGACTATGTACGAGTAAACTATCGATCTAGCTGTTTATCTATTTTTGTTTATTCGTGTAAAATTTATTTCACATAATTATATTTCCTATACATATATTTACAATAAGATTTTTCGATATAATCATCGACAATCGACATGCATGAATGCGTGACCCGCCCCACGCGTACTGGTGGTTCCGCTTCGTTAAATTGCTATGTAGGTACAAATGTATATCTTGTATTACGAAGTAGATCAAAATAAATAATATACTAATTAATTTTTTTTCAATTTTTTTGTCAATACTTTATTATCTTTTTTTTGCTTCAAGGTATCCTGCCCAGAGCAGGGTAGGCAGAGGGAACCTAGTGTTACGAATATTAAGATACTTCCGCTCCCCATTTTCCACCGATTTCTCGAGGCTCGGAATTCAGTGCTGCGCTTTGTCTCTTTACCAGAGCGAGGAAATTAGAATATTAAATATTTCATTTTCCCGAGTGGGAATAGAACCCACTACCGTACGGGTACGAGTAGAGTAACTCCAAATGTTTGTAGATCATCGATTTGCTACTGTAGTTAAAACAAAGTGCAGTCTATAAAAGTTGGTGTAGTTTCCATTTTCAATTACACCTGGAATGGTCGGAAACAAAATACTAGTTTCTGCCAATAACTTTGGCTGAACAACATATTATATGTTATTAACTTAGAGCGCGAGGTTTTTAATTACGTTTTGGCCTTTAAATACATCATATTACAGATTGTTAAAAAATATTGTATTCTTAAAAATTGTATATAAAATCTATAATTTAGAAGGAACAATCCTACTTAAATAGTCTTATTTCCTACTTACCTCTTAAACAAGAACGTAAAATTATATTATTGTATATTTTATACATTTCTCATCCTTATAACCTACACATGCATACTTTTTCCAAAAAGAAAAATAACGTAACGAAACTTAAGGGATGGTCGTTTCTACAAAATATTATTAAGGCGAGGCGAGGTATTCTTTCTTGCAGAGCCGAGACTTTTAATTAAATATTTTCTTCAACAACAAAATTAAAATTGTAATTACGCTTCTGTCGCTATTTTTACTTTAAAATGGTAATACATTTTACTTTTAAAATGTATTATTGACATCCCTCTCTATATGCGACATACAGCACGAAGCTAAAAAATAGTAAGGTAGTGGTAGATTGTAATTGAACATGTATCTCTCTCTGCTAGGCACTATAAGTTCTGCAAATCAACAAGCAACGCCTCGAAGTGTGACAGTGCGCGGAGATCGGAGTGTCTTAAACTCTAGGTCACTCTGTCAACTGTCTGTAAGTGTGTCCAATTTATAATTACTGTTTATATTTTTTATCGTCGTACCGTAAACTCATGAAGTTGTTGGACAATACAAACACAGAGAAGTTTCAGTTTAAAATCTTATCTGAAAAAGACTAACTAGAAAGAGAGACGCGATATATATGTCACAGTTTCGACTCCGGTTAGATTAAGAGGTAGCGAAATTAAACTTTCCAGTAATCTTTTTATACTAGATGTTGGATATAATTATTAATAATATAAGATATCATTTTTATAGAATTTTTTGTCTAGAAATTTACAATATCCTTCTTGATGTTTTGTGATAATGTAACATTAGTTTTATAATATGAAAATGTGTATGATCCTGAACCAGTACTGAAAGTTATCTGTGACATTTTATAAAGGGCTGTCACATGATAGTTGTACATTCTATTCTCACTCAGAATAATTATATTTATGCTATAGTCAATAACTTACTATACTTAGTTAATAAAGTAAGAGAAGGCGCGGCACTGGATTCCGCCATTCAATATAAGCTAAAAAACGACAACTAAATTATAAAACGCAAAACGCACAAAACTTTTATTATTTCGGTGACATATTTACGCTACAAAAGAAACACAGGCTTGCACTTACAACGTCTAATGCACAGATGCACCGCGTGTCCCGGGGACTCCGGGGACTCCGGGGACTCCCCGCGCTGAGTCTCTTTGCATGTAACTGTCATTTGCGGGTTGTAGCAAAAACTTACTTAATATATGAATTATAATGCATTTGATTTTGTTTCACTTGAGTGCCATTGTTGATATATTCTTATTTCTTGGTTTGTTTCTATTGATATATACGAGTATAATAACGGCACAGCCAACGGCGTGTTAGTCTACATTTAGGAAAGAAAAACATTATTTTAGTATTTAGACTCGGACGGTTTGTAAAGTTCAAATGTTTGTACTTTTTAAAAAATGTATGTATATATAAAATATTTTTACAATTTAAATTTCCTACAATCTCAATATAAGTAAGATGCGAGTTCGAACAAGAAAAAAAGAAATTTTATTACATACATCCAGTTAACAAAATACTTAGTTTTTACAATTTTCAATTCTAGATCATCGTTTCTTCTACGTTTTCTAGTTTAGAATATCATAAAAATAATAGTTAACAACAAAACAATTTATTCATTACACGAACTCCCTAGCTCGCCAGGGCTCCGGCTCTAATTACTAGCGCACCCCTCGTCACGAATATTGACTTTTAAATCAGTACCGGGACAGGGGGCTAGGAGAGAATTAGACGCTCAATTTGATGGCACCTACGGTCCCGCTGTGATAATCCTATGAATATTTTGTTTGTGTTTTTAATATTGGTACAGCATTTACATGTAATTAAACGCTTATTGTTTGTTACTTTATAAGCGCGGCGTTCAGTACCGCCACCGAAGCCTACGATCCTGTCCTGCAATGCGAGAAAAGCCTGAAGTGGCTCTTTCTGTCTGTTTATATTTACAAGTGGTGGTGTAGACCACATTACTAAGAGGAATAAGTAGATGTTTAATGTATTTGGTTAGGTTAGTGTAAAGCGGAGTGTTACGGAGTGGCACGGAGCACCACACTCACTTCGTAAAATATGAATTAATACATGAAGTTTCGCACTTTGTCATGCATATAGTAATAGGCGAGACAATCTAGTGTTAAGTCACTTCTTTCTCTGCTTCGGCACAGTTTACTCCCCTTACTAGGGACTATCTAACTTCTGACTTGATATCAAACTTACACCGTCTGATTTAGAAGCGACTCGTAGACCTAAACAATTTTACATGATATATTTTTTCAATTTAAGCTTTATAAGTTCTAAATAAAAGTTGTCAAGAGAACTTACAATTTTCAAGAGGCCCAATAATACTCGTTCCTAAACCATGTCTCTTCTCATATCCAACTAATACTAACAAATAGTTCCATTAAGACAGTAAATTGTAAAGCAGGGTAACGCAATGGTCACAGAGTCATCTGGGATTCGAACTGACCCCAGCTAATAACCACTGATCCTCTGTGCTTACACTGTTATTGCGAATTGCAAAATAATGGTATATCAAGATAATCCTGGGGGCGTAGACGGGGGTCTTATTTGTTTTGGCAATTTAGGAATAAATATTTTTTGTTTGTCTGTGCGAAATATATTGATTTTAAAATGTTGTTTAAAATTATTATAATACATACTGACTGAGGCCGTCGTAGCGCAGCGGCACAGCGCCTGACTGCAAAAGCGACTACAGTGTGTTCGGTTCACATTCGGAAAAATAATATATTTTATAATTCCTGGCTTTGGCGGACAAATTGTGGCGTTTAAATTTCGCCACTCAACAGGAAAAAGCAACACACAAAACAGGAAAAAGAATCTTATCACTACGTTCCTCTGCCTACGCGGCTACGCTGCTGCCTGCGGGAAAAAGCGTAGAGCTGTAAAAAATATCGATACAATTTCCCTTTAAAAGAGAGCTATTGCGTTCTTAACTTTAATGTCCATATTGTTGATCCACAATACGGTTTTACTGCGTATTGCCAACTATAACGCTACATCAGGAGCTTGGGGGAGTTGGGAGTGTTACAGAGAAAAGTGTTTATAGCACGTTTGGTAGCAGAGCGGTGTTTTATGAACATTGCGATTACGTGTACAGGTGCTTTATTTGTGAGTACCCATTGAGGTGCGCTGCTAATGTCGTGGTTTGTTTTCAAGTATTTTTCAATATGTTTTAAATCTTTTTTAAAGTGTTATTCCACACTTAGGATAAAAAAATACTTTAGTCCCAGAAATCAGCGGAAAGTTGAGAGCAGAGAGGCTCCCTTTGCCTCCCCTACTATTTGAGGGATAGAGCGTGAAACTAAAAGAAATATGTTATTACAAAACGTATAAAATTTTATTAGTATAAAATAGTACGTAGTAAGTAGTTTGCAACATATTTTATCAATAGTTTGTAATGCAGATAATAATTGTTATTCTTATACTTAGTTCAAAATTAAGACAGATTAAGAGACGAATAAAATTGATAGAAACAATTATTAGAACAACATTACCCAGAGTTCTATTCTGAATATTGCACAAATAATATGTATTGATTGGCTTAACTTAACGCCGCACTTCGTCTAACCAAAACCTAACAAAAATAAAATAATTTAAGCATTATAATTTTCTTGAAAAAATGGAACTCACAACCATCGCGTCTCCTGCCTGACACTCAACCGCCTTGCTATTTCATAATATATTAAAAAGAACACTATAACAATCAGTTAATACAATTACAAGAAGCATCATTATCACCTGTCGATCGATACTTGGACCCCGGAGCCGCGCCCAGCTCCAGGTGCACATTTGATTTCATTTAACAACCCCCTTTTAATATTCAATATCTATTATGATATGTGATGATTATTATTTAAATAAAAATACATGTAAGTAATAATTGGAAATATATATTTGTCATGCAATGATCTATACGATCTTTTAGTACAGAACTTTAGTCCGTCGTGGAGCAGTGGAAAAAGTGTGAAAGGCAATTATTGTGGATTTGTTTCCCACTGGGACACGAGTGACTAAATGAAAAGGCAAAGTGCGTTGACTTCTGCGTGTCATTACGCAATGTCTAAAAAATTAAGAAGAAAGCCGGGAACGGTGGGTCTTATCGCTAGGTTCTCTCTGCCAGCCCTTCCATATGCACAATGGCATACATGTGATAGAATAAACGTAGGACCGTCGAGCACGTCACTTATTAAAATGTTTAAGGCCACCATACCTTCTACAATCTTTTAAATTAAAGAAAATGTAATCTCGTAATATAATTTCTAATGCACAGACGGAACGATAGTCGTCGCATGAAGTTTGTTGCCTTCTTTTTTAGATGTATCTATCTATACTAATATAATAAAGCGGAAGAGTTTGTTTGTTTGTTTGTTTGTTTGTTTGTTTGAACGCTAAGATCTCTGGATCTACTGGTCCGATTTTCATTGTTTTTGTTTTGTATGAAAGCTGCATTCTTCAGAAGTGCTATAGGCTATATAACATTACATTACACATATATACTAATATATTTTAAAGTACTTTCTAATTTGACATGCAATTTATTCTGCCATGTTAATAACAACCGTCGCGTCGCTACGCAACCGTTACCGCGACATTTTGATATTCATCCTTATGAAAATAAATATAAGAGTCACTTTTAGCATTTCATCTTGATGGAAATTATAGTTTACTGTATAACATTCTAATAAATAATTAAGGAGATGTCACTGATTCCAAATGACCTAACCTACGGGCGGCACAGTATGACCGACGCGAACGGGCAGATGACGTTGACGGTTTTATAAATTTTCATACATTTTCGAACTATTGTAAATGTTTATGTAATTATTTGCTGTTTATAATTAATTTAAGCTACACTTTGGTTCTCTTCTTATTTTATTTGATATTGCCCGCTAAAATTATCCTGCTTAATAGAGAGAAATGTTTAGTTATTTCGTAGAGTCGATATCTATGTACGCACGCACGGAAAACTTTAGGTACTTTTTCTAATATTAAGAATATCTATCCTTTAGTTACTTTTAATCCTTTTGCTGGTTAATTTCAATAACTCAGATAATTTTTTCTAATAATGTGTATCTACTTATTATTCTTTTTGATTGTTTAAGCTTATATTTTCTTACTAATTCTATTGAAAATTGAAAATAATTTAATGATTATATTTAATAAATATTCTTATAGTTGAAGCAGGCGTAGCCGCGTCCGGGTCCACTAGTCATTATATAAGAAGGTAATCACAGATAATCTAGTGTTAAACCACTCTATTCTCCACATGCAATAACATCAAACATTTTCATAAAAATATTACAACTTCTTATGTAAATGTATATAATACCTATTAGCTATAGTACACGTAGTACAGGCTGACCGCCGCTGAACGTAAGTTATTGGTCTAATAAATCTGAATGTCGCGGGCGCTAATGCCCCTAATGCGGGGATGAAGTCGTGACTGGTGCCGGCGCGCAGCCTGCCTCGTGTTATATCGTGTTCGAAATTTGTGTTCATGTTCCTATTATGACATGTTATACAAATTTTTAATCAATTCCGGTAACATATTTAAAACGTAAAGCGCATTTTAAATAAGGGTAAACTATTTTTAAATGCAAGTCAATTAAATTAAAAAGCTTTATACAGTAAAAACCTTTTTTATGATTGCCAAAGAGTGTTTCTTTAACGTCCTTTCAGTGTTACAGTTAGATGATATTTATGAAGACTTATAATACATCTAAACAATTTATATATAATACATATATAAAACTCTTCCGTCAATAGGCACTAACAGAAATTGAACAGATGAAATCACTAGATTCGGAAAGATGAAATTTGATACAGATGGCAGGAGTGTAGGGACACTAGGACAGGAGAGCTTTAAAATCTTAAGAGAAAGTATAAAATTCATTTTATTTCGTTTTATGTACATACTCATATAAAAATCACAACACATAAAGTCCAACAAAAAGTATAATAATTGATGTACCAAAATGTATGTATACACGTAAATACAGAATAAACGAAAATAGCTACAATATCGTAGTGATGTAATTAAAAAGAGACTTGCTCAAATATTTAAGTGAACAAGAGTGGAAAATACTGTCTTTTAGACAAACAGACACGGCTCGTCCATAATGCAATTAACAATGACGCACTTCGCGTTAAAAAAGGCCGGAATAATGTATGATAGAGAAACAGTTCCCTTGTACTGTACCTACTGTACCTACTGTACGCTGTACGTGCAGCTCGAGCTCGTGGGCGTGGGCGTGGGCGTGACGGTTGTGTTTTGTGATTGTATTTAGTTTTAGTGATTTTAAAAAAAATATATATTCTAAATTTGAATATAGACTGAATTATCAATATCAATTAATGTATATTTTTATAATATCTAGCACTAAGCAGGGTGCAGAGTAGACTGAGGGACCCTAGTGCTCATTTATAACGAGGAGTGGCGGAACTCAATGTCGCGCTTGTTCTTGTAACCCATAACGGTCGCTCTGATGGTGGTTATGGTTATACGCTGTGCTGCAGCACCAGGACGTTCTTACTTAACAAGTTAAAAAAACCTGCGGTACATACTTAAAATTATTAAATAATTAATAATTTAAATTATCGATATCGATAAGGTAAGTATGTAACATCACTAAGCCATACATCTTTTTAATAATGAAAGGATTTAGTAAACAAAGTGCAAATCAGGAGCGCGCACGCGGCACGGGGGCACGGGGGGGCCGCGGTGCGGGGGGGCGGCGGGGGCGGTGAGGGGTCGCGGCGACATTTTTTATTTATTTTTATTAGATAGCGGAACACTTGCCGCTTTTAAATGAATACGTTATTAGCTCTTTTTGTTGATATGATATGAATACAGGAATAAGTAGAGTTAGGAACGATGAACCCAAATAAAAAGATATAAGATGCTATTACTTATCAAATTTAACTTATGTAAACAGCTAAAATTTATAAATTTATAATTGTAATCATACAGGCACATATAAATAATAGTTATTAGATCAACATGGATGCTGAGCTTTTATCAACAACAAAAGAATCAACGTAACACCTATACCTTCACGCTTTCTCTTGATCAGCAGGATAGGCAGAAGGAACCCAATGTCTATATACTCCATTCGCTCCTACGTCCTATTTCAAGACATTGTGTGTTGAGTGGAGAATTAAGTTTTTATTAATGATTAAAATTAATTTCCATGAGTGTACCTACAACTATGATACTTACCGTTACACACTGCTCCACTGAGCTACGATGGTCTCTATACATACTGACATGTAATCAAAACTCTAAATCACATGGCCGTGTTGTACTCTACTGCAAGAAACAAGCATAAACTAGAAGACTGTGATCTTCTTGGTAGTAGGTACAAGTTTGTGACTTATATAGTGTACTAATACAGGCACTGTAACTGGTATTACAGCAATATAATATATTATACTAGTCGTCTCCTGCTACTTTCTTTGTGTGGACTTTTAAGTCGTTAAATGGCGTTAAACCATCCCCATCTATGTACTCGTACGAGTACATGCCGAATTTAAGCTTCTCAAGTTTAGTAGCTTCGTGCGTTGTCGGTCAGTCACCAAGTAATAAAACATTTTCATACACCTATATAAATTTTTTAATATGTCTCCTCTGCCTACCCCGCTATGTGCGGGTTACAGCGTGAAAACATGTAACCATATTTTTTTTTAATTTAGTCAATAAGAAACCATATTTTATAAGTCCGAAGAATCTAAAATTGGTATAAAGAAATGCAAACAGGCCCATTTCACACGACCGCCCCGACAGCGCGCTTGTAACTTTACTGACTCGCTAAAACGATCGATGTTGAACAAAAAATATATTTATTTTGTCTATATTGAAATAGATCAAAATAGGCATAAATTTAAGCGTGTTGTATTATTGTTGTGCACGCTGTATTTAGAAGGTAGCAGAATAGGCCTGTCTAGTGTAAGAGGCAAGTAGTTTTATTCTCTGTAATATTAGTAAAAAGAAATAATATATACCTATTTGTTTAACTGATAGGGTTTACATTTCCATCGACAAATTGTTATGTATTTGGTAAGATTAGAATAGAATTGAGCGAGTTCATTTCAACTCCTTTGGTTCACTCAGTCGTTCCACCTGACTATTTATTGGTGAAAATACAAATATGAAATTTACTCTTGCGATTATCTTATTTAATGATATTAGGTGGAAACCGGGCTTATTATGTGAAAAAAATGTATCAAAACTGTCGTGAAATATCCAACAATATAGTTCATATGAAAATAGGTAAAAACTTTTAAATAATAAATGAAGTCATGTCAAGTCACTGGTTAAAAATACGTTTCTTAAGTCAAAACATTAACTTAACATAAAAAAAACCTTAAAAAAGGCACCAGCTCGGCAAACACAGGTCCACATTACACCTCAATCCTTAAAAAAGTAGCCACAAAGACTCGCACTATAAAAATAAATAATAAAAACTTTACAAGAATCTCACAGTTTGGCGCGAAGTAGTCCCCGCTCGGAGTAGACCTACGCTTCATTGAACGTATCGCGTTGTATCGCACTTTAATGAATATCAGATACCAGCGAGTAGCGCCCCAAACGCGGCTTCGCCCGCTTAAAGTTATTCTTATATGATAGCCAAATTATAGAAAATCTTTATATAAATTGTAGGTTATGTATTCTAATGTATGAACTGTACCTATTACTGTAAAAATGGCACAAACGTCCGTCCTCTCAAACTTTCATATTTATATAATTCAGCTTCGCGCTATATTTCGCATACAATAGGGTAGGCAGAGGGAACCTAGTGTTAAGACAGCCCGTTCCTCATTGTCCACCGGATTTTCGAGACATTGCGTGTTGAGTGTTATTATAGTTAGATTAAAGACCGAACTGAGTCGAAGAACAGAAATGGAATTTCATATTTCTAAGCGTGTGAACTTAGAAGCATAGCGAGCGTGCAAATAATTTGAATTGCCCCGTGATAGCGCAATATACTAACATTATTCAAATACTTATAATATGAGGGAAAATATGAAACAATAATTATTTACGAGAATTAGAAACTTTACAGTAGTGAAAATGAATGAAGAAAGAAAAATATATGAATTCATAATATAAAAATAAAGAACGCTATATTTGGTAGTAAACATGGTTTACGGAGCCATCGCCCGAGACTCACCTGTGTGGCAAGTCTTGGTTAATACGTGATAGACAAAGCTACTGTTTCCCATATCTTAATTATTCCCTACAGCGTTAATGACTATTAAATGCTCGTTTTATTATGTACTATGTTTATAAAATTATTATTTCGTAATCTTTTTAATCGTCACTACCGCAACAGCTTGTGTTTGGACACTCAGTTCTCCATATTTTGTCCATTATAGGGATATTACTCAACGCCGCGCGCACCAAACCAAGAAAATGTTTATATAACCTAAATATTAAAAAGAAAATAAAGTGGAGTTGAAATCACTATGAATGTACTATAGGGAGATTTGTATTTGTCGACGAAATAATGATGACCTAAGTATATGATAGTATAAAGTGATAAAATGCATGACGTCATCTTTATTGATGTACGTGTAGTGCTATTGTATTTGTTCCGGTACGGCACGGCATGAGTGCCTCGAGTGTGTTGAGTGCGTAATTTGTATCTATCATAGGAATATATGAGCCAATGAAATTTACAATATTGATGGTTGTCCATCGCTGCGTTGAGTTCCGCCACTCGCAAACACGCAATGCCTCTAGAATTCGGCGAAAAGTGGTTAACGGAGTGTGTTGACACTGGGTTACCTTGCTATGTGCGGGATACAGCGTGAAGCTTATTTGATTTGATAGCTAGCTAGATCGATTCGACATTTAATAAAGCTGATGACTTTGTTTGGCTAAACGCGCCAGTGTGAAATATTAATAAGTAATCAAAACAAAAGAATGAGTAGATTTATCTCAAAATGGACAGTTTCCTTTATAATGAAAAATCAATCCGAAATGAACGTTAGCTTATAAACGCTTATTTTAAACAAATGATATGTTGACACATATTGTTCAATTATTCTATAAAGAGTGTGGATTATTGTTTATTACCAATCAACATTAATAATAGAAAAAATGGAAGTTATAAGTTATATGATTTTTTTCCGTGTTAATACGTACTCGTAGTATTTGCGAACAGCAAGTAGTTCCAGGCCCACAGTATTTGCCCCATCACCACACGCCGGCCTCCGCAAACATCTATACTTGGGAACCTGCACCAATGCACAGGTTTCTCGGAACTTTTAATACAAGTTTTACACAGAAATTACATTTCACACCAGATCACGCTACTTTAGAAACTTCTTGTTTGTAATTAAGTTGTATTTTGTTCTATTATTTTAGAGTGAATTTGGCATTTTTTTTAAACGTAGAACAAGACATTTTTTTGAGCTTGACGCTGTCTCACAAGGTTGACAGAGAAAAACCTACCTAAACCTAGTGTAAAGACATTCCATTCTTTTCTTTCTACCCGAATTCAAGATACTGAACTGTCTATGTGAAAGGCAGAAGATGCCAGAAAATCATTCATCCTCTAATTGTACAACGGCGTTTACAGTCAAATGCCTATGTGCTACAGACAAATGGAATGTTCTCAATTACATTTAGCTTGTTTAAGTAAAAAATAGAGATATCAATCCTTAATTTGCTATCTCATAATTAAACGAATAACTTAAAAATTACATAACAATAATACTGGTACTTGATTCCGATTAAAATAATGATATAATATTAAGTGAACCAATTTTGATGAAGTTAGTTCTCTTAGTAAGAGTATATCTGATTTCAACCAAGAATCTTCTCGATATGACTTTTATCATGAGGAATTCTCATCAAACTCATATATTATCCAAATCCAACTATTTTTTTTTAATTATAAGAAATCGAATAAATAAAACAAATGTAAGTAGTAACAAATGTAGTATGGTTAAATATGTAATAATCTATTCAGCGTTAACACGTCTGTTAATAAGTATTTACGATGGTTTAATGAACGGTCGCTCTACAGCTCTACCGATACGACGATCATCGGTCGAGTGTCAACACCGACCGATACTTAGCGGCGTTGCGATGAATCGACGCCTTTTACGATTACATACTTTAATAATATCTGTATGTTTATTATAATCTATACTGAAGAGTTTATATAGTTAAACGCGATAATCTCAGGAACTACTACCTTCGAATCGAAAACATTGTATTGATTAGTCTATTTATCGAGGAACGTTATAAACAATATTACAACGCTTTAATAGTTTTGATGAGTTTTGTAGTTTTAGATATGTCATGTCAGTTGACGAAAGCGGCAAGGCCGCGAGCTAATAAGCGGGTTATAATATAAAACTATTTATAAATAATGAGAACAACATACGTATGGCCATATGACGTACGTCCGCACGTAACCTTGAGTATAGGTGGCCTTCTACTGCGACGACTTTATTTTACTGTTATTTTAATTTCTTATTACAAAGAAAAACAAAAAACAATTAAAATCACACTTTAATCGGGAGTTGTAATTGTTTTACTACCAATATAAAAACGATAGTCAGTGCAAGTCCTACTCTAGGAGCCGACGCGACGGTCCACTGCCCGGCGTTAATGAACACACAAATATTAGTGCGCGCGACACAAATTAAGACTAATTCCTAACGCAAAGTACGGTTTAACTTGAAACTAAATGCTTCTACAAAGCTACCATTAACAGTTAACCGATTATTACATACGCCACAGAAATGGACAATTTACAATCGTTTTATATTATGTCAATAGAACATGTTGACTATTTATGATAATTATTAGTGATGTTCGTGTAGAAACAGGCAGCCTGAATATTTAGATTCTCCTAGGAATTATATAGTGTTAGACCTAAGCCGAGTTTGTGCAACAAGAGAAACAAATGTACAAACGTGTCGGTAGTGACTATTGGTTCGATTTGAAAAAAAAACATTTTGTGTTAGTGACATAGTGACATAGTGACGCAACACTTAGTGATTTCCACTTGATCACGCGAACGAGGCGGCAGGATATAGACAAGTTAATAATAATATAAAAAGGGAATGAATTGTCATCATGTGTTAAACACAAGTGACTAATATTTTCAAATCTTAAAATACTAACTTTAATTATAGAATATATTTTTTTATTTAAAAGTTAAGTTATGCTTTTAGGTTATATTCATTTGGTTCTAAACTTAAAAAAATGTAAGCATATTTGTATATTTCTGACTATAAATAATAAATACCTACTAAGGTCGATTCAGGTAGAAGGTCTCGTGAAAAGTATCAACATAGTGCAAGTTTTGTATGTAGCGTGCGAAGTGGAGTCTCGCAGGGTGATCCATTTGTACCGCCGTTTTATTTTTTAGATACTTTTTTCATTGTTCAACGGATGTCAGATACAATGGTTTAGGATGGAATAAAATCAATATAAGTGGTAAAAGCCAGTCGAAAAAAGAAGAAAAATATTGTATTCTAAAATAATCTGTTTAAAATATTCAACTGCAATTGTTTTAAAAATAAATTTAAAATTGAGCGGAGTAATTATAGATCATTCACATGAATTGAGTTATGCGACAGCGAAAAAAAAAAATATCTAACGTTCACAAAATTATTTTTAACTGATATAAAATCTTTAGCGTTGGTGTTGTTTTATAAAATCTAGTTACACAACTTTTAATTGGTTCAATTTGAACGCTCGGAAGAAATCTACGTACCTATACGCTATTTGAGATAAAAAGAGATTAACATACCTGCACTCTGCTCTCCGTGAGGCCAATGCGCATCGCGATCTCTTCTCTCATGAAGATGTCTGGATAGTGCGTCTTAGTGAAGCATCTCTCTAATTCATTCAATTGTGCTGGTGTAAACCTGTACAGAACAAATTAAAGTTAAATACCAGACAACACAGTTTACTATGCCATAAGGAAGTGAAAGATAATACATTCAATTAATAATTCTAAGGAGTGAAAGCCGCAAATAAAAGCACAGGATTCTAATTCTAGTTTATTGAATGAAACTAATATTTTTCTTTTAAGTACATTTTAACACTATTACTTCATTAAAATGTTTTCAGCAGTAAGGAAATATTCGTAATAAAATTATGAAATAAAACATAAATTTGTGTGTATTTATTAACCTTTAAGTATGGACGTCGGGTCTGACAGACCCATCTAGGTCTACGAATTCTACAAATCGGCCACTTCTCGGTGACCTCCGCCACTGAGTCGCTCAGTACCTTTCGTATTAATGACAAAATGAATGTAGATAGCAGTGGTTGTGTCTCTGGGTTCAAAACACGTGAGTATTTAACTTTCTAAACGGGACCTGGGTCTGTCAGACCCGACGTCCATGTTTCCCATACATAATGATTTCAAAACACCATATATTTTTATAATATTACAAAATATACTTTAATATTTTAATTGTATTATTTGTATTCAAATGTTTTTATTGTTATATATCATATATTATTTTGCATTGTTTGTTATATATTTTAGTAATATAAATATTATTTACCTAAAAAAGATTCAATTTTTTTAGTTTTTATGATAAAATGGAAAAAAATGATCGACCAAGCACGTCAGGGACAAAAATATCGGTACTTTATAATCAACATCAAACAAAAGAATTGGACGACGACATTTTATAAAGAAAATAGCACTTTATCAAATAAAAAGACGCGTTTCGTATACTAAACTACTCTAAGAATTGAGAATGACTTTGACTCGCGTTTCGCGATCTGATCTATCATTTATTGAACATGAAGCTAAAAAAATAGTTTTGGGTTCTTGAAAAACATGTATACTTTGCCCCCAAAAGATATATAGAAAGACAACACATACTTATGTTGACTGCAATCGTCCTGTTAGCCAACAATGTTGAAAGCCATTGTGTATCGATGTTCAATTGTACCTTATCTTGAGGTGTTGTCAAAATTTTTATTTTATACCATAAGATGTAATTTCTTTATTTTTTTTAATTGTTAGACTTTATATTTTGTTAAAAAAATATTTATTTTATTATCTGTCTTTTTTTTATAGTATTATTTTCTTAAGAGTCATCCCATGTGGCCAAAGACTGAAATTGTGACTTTAAGTTACTTAAATCGTTGTGATGCGTAAAGTTTAATAAAAAGCGATTTTATTTATATTGATTTTGTTTGATTAGAGGCTATTCATGTAAACTAAAACATAAAATTGTCTTCTTCCTTTAAAAAACAGACGGAATATGACCAATAAATACACTGGTCTGACAGACCCGACGTCCATATTTGTGTTATAAAAAAATCACGTCCATAGTTAAAGGTTAAGATCACTTAAGACGTATATTTTTTATGACAGATTAATAGTGACTTCCCACAAATTACCTGGTTCGATGTCTCTTCTGCTTGGCCGGCTTGTCGCTGTCCGACGCCGAGGAGGACATGCTGACGGGCACCGTGGACATGTGCCCGCCGTGCTGCTGGTGAATGCCGCCTGCAACAACATGTATAACTTATTTAGATTTCGTATCTAATGTATTGTCTATTCTTATATTTT
The DNA here is from genome assembly GCA_036379175.1 of Heliconius cydno galanthus. Lineage (NCBI taxonomy): Eukaryota > Metazoa > Arthropoda > Insecta > Lepidoptera > Nymphalidae > Heliconius > Heliconius cydno. Next base: position 194,615 of record JAKRZM010000999.1, read on the forward strand.
AAAGCTAAAGAGTGTCCTATTTGTTTGGCGCTAGTCTTAGGAGCTAGTGGTATAGTTCATTTATCGAGGAAAGCTTTATATTGTATTGCATCATGAAATGAGTACTTTTAACGTTTTTCGATAATTTATGGTAGTTATTATTTGACCTCGCGGAAAAAGCGGCGCGTGGAAACTAGTTTACGATAAACACACTTCGCTCTTTTGCGACTACCTACAAGATTGTATGTTACAATTATATTTTAATAAATTACGTTTTCTTATTGTTAGTGTTCTTTGTCTATGGCATTGCGAACAGAGCAGAGGGAACACTAGATGTTAAGACACTCCGTTCCCATTAAGACACTTCCGTCTCCACCTCTCAACGAATTCCGAAGGCATTGCGTGTTGAGTGGCGGAACTGAACGCCGCGACTTCAATTTTGTTTCTGTGTAGGTATAGATGAATGCAAACACAAGTACCTTGCAGGTGGTCGGCTCGTATGGAGTGCGCGAGCAGGCGCGCCGGCGCATGGTGCCGCTCCACGCTCGGCTTGAGCTCGAGCTTGCTCTCTGAGCACTGCTCTTTGTGACCTGCTGACATTATGTACTAAGTAAAATTTTTGATTTTGAATTGAACTAGCAGAATAGGCAGAGGGAACCTAGAGTCAAGACACTCCGTTCTACATGCACCGCTGAGTTTTCTAGATACTGCGGGAACCAAAGAGCCAGTAAATGAAAATATTAAGTAATTCATTCCCCCGAGTGGGAATCGAACCCACAACCATCCCACGCTGTTTACAATCACACGTTGTGTCATTAGGCCACGAAGGCCCCAATGTTATGGCTAGTTCCATATTAATATACTAGCGGACGCGCAGGAGTGAATTCTAATAAACCAGAAACATGTGTTCAATGAAATAGTTTTAAGAATCTAAATTTCAAATTTTATAAAAATCGGTGGCGATTTAAAGATTTTTCCATACAAACTTTCAACCCCTTATTTGCACCCTTAGGGGAAGAATTCTAGAAAACCATGAATCATGTGTTCAATTAAATAATTTAAAGAGTCTAAATTTCAAATTTTATAAAAATTGGTGCCGAGTTAAAAAAGTTCTATACAAACTGTCAACCCCTTATTTGCACCCTTAGCGAGAGAATTCTAGAAAACGATGAAACACATGTTCAATGAAATATTTTTAAAAATCTAAATTTCAAATTTTATAAAAATCTGTGCAGATTTAAATTTTTTTCCATACAAACTTTCAACCCCTATTTCACCCCTTTAAGGTTAAAATTTTTCAAAATCCCTTCTTAGTGGATGTCCAGATTACGAAAGTAAACATCTGTTCAAATTTCACGTTTCTACCGGCAGCGGTTAAGGCAGTGCGTGCGTCTTACCTCAGTCAGTGAGGACAAGTCCTTTTATATATATAGATTTGCTATGATTTTTTACCGTTTTGGTAGGTAGGTCTCCAAAAAAGTGTTAAAGAGAAAGTCTGGTGACGCTGTTGAAAAATTCTAAGAACCCAGCTTAATACTACCTTAACTAAAATTTACTCAGCGTGGTGGGATTCTTCTTTTAGTGTACAAAAATCGAGGGTCTGGAGTATTCGATGAAGAACCTAAAGAGCTCGGCTAAACTATGGGGCAAATAGAAATGTCGCCTGCCGTGTCATCGCCTCTTCTATTGATGAACATCAATAAGAGAAAAAAAAGTCCTAATATGCCCATCATTCCATCTCATGTCTGATTTAGTTGTCAATCCTACCTACTCTGATTTATGGCACTAAGAGATCTAAAGTAATCAAGTAAAAACTTGTTTTCTGCAAAAAGCAGTTAATCCCACCAAAAGCATAATTTAAAAAAGCGTAATCTCGATGAAGCTGTTTATTTCGTTAAAGTAATGAAATCACTAAGTAAATTTTTATTAATTTTCACTTTTTGGATTGTAGATTCACGGAAAGTATCCGATAGGTTTTGATTACAAAAACTGCACTAATAACGATGCATAAATGCTCGTGTCTTTTGATTGTTAACGTCTCCAAGGGACCGGTCTAGAATAGCTCCACGCTAAATGGTCTTGACTGACGGACAGACGGATAACAAGGTGATCCTATAAGGTTCCGTTTTAAAGTTTTAAGGTACGGAGCCCTATAAATATATCTAATTGTATTTATCAATTTTTCAATATTGCAATGTTTTCGGGTGAACAATCAATCTTCGTTTTTTATTATGAAGGATTACCTAATATGATCAATCCTATATCTTATAAAACAAAGTCGCTTTTCGTGTCTGTCTGTTGTTTCTAACTCTTCTTCTTCTAAACCACCCAACGGATTTTATTGCGGTTTTCACTATTAGGTCGAGTATTTTTCGTAGAAGGTTTATATATAGTTTATTATTTGTACATTCTTATGTAAATTAACATAAATACGAAAAATATGAATAAAGTCCTACCCGCTGAGACACTTTCGCGCATGCGCTGCTTTAATGGTAAGTACTACATGAAAAAAATGTACTGGAGTATTGTTCCTCTCAATGAGATCTACAAAAAAGTCCGCGAGAGCATATTTTTATCTTTTAAGGATAACGTGTAGTGATCATATTTCTGTCTAAAAATAATAATTTCAATATATTTTTTATTGTGAGCGATATTTTTCCATAATGGTATTAATCCTTATCCTTTAAAATACTTTATTAATTTTCTACGTTAAACGAAGATAAAATTTGCTTTTTACAATATTTCGAAATTGCGAATAATTTTACAGAAAAACGCATTTAATTGTTGACACATCACGTCGTTGACACTTCAGCAGTATCGACTCAAGTTTTACTTATCCCTTACTCTCAGCATATAAATAAGTATATTAGTTACGTTGGCCGTTTAATGTAGATCAAAACTGTCTTTACTGTTTTTCATTTTAATAAGTACTTTAGAAGTTGTTACAATATCAAAAAATCCTTGCTGCGAAACGGCTCGCCACTCGCCATGCGTCCGCCGTGCCCGCCTGCCTTACACGCATCGGTGGTTCAGTGGTAGAATGCTCGCCTGCCACGCGGGCGGCCCGTGTTTGATTCCCGGCCGATGCATTCTATTTAATTTTCCTCACAGGCAGCCACGTAGTGCTTGCTTTTCATCAGGGACAGAATACCCTCTTCAGCATTAACCACAAGCAAAAAAAAAATATTCAGCGCGATATATTTTTTGTAGTAGTTATTAGTAGGTAGGCTTTTGTTTATAATTTCTTCCGTTTAAAAATAGCCATTTAACTATCTAAAAATAGTCATTTAAATATATTTTAATAAGTACTTGAAAAGATTAGTAGCACAGATTTAAAATTACGGTACCTACTAAAAAATCCTTGCTGTGCAAAACAATTGGAAAAACCTTATTGAAACTACGAAAATGCGGGTTGCATTAGGGTTTAATTAATTTTCACATTATATTAAGTGCTTTGCAAACATACATTATATGAATAATCCAGTAGTAAAAGCGGGCGAAGCCGCAAGGGGGTCGCTAGTAATATATAATGTACATATATAAAGTTAAATAATAGGTGGGTACATTGATCACAAAATATTTTCAATAAGTTGTCGCTACTTAAGAGTTCCACTGTGTCACCTGTAAACTGTGAGACGCCGGAGGCTGCCGGGATCATCAGGATCATAAAGGCCGTTTGATGGAATTGAATCTCGTTAAAGAAAGCGCTCGATACTAAAGTTGTGTTTATGATGAACAAGTTCCTCGTGTACTTTACTATTTTTACTACTTTGTAGTAGATTTATCATTTTGACTTGCATAAAGGGGTACATTTATTTTGTATTTAATAGGTATAAGAAATAGTGCCAAGTGCTACTAATATTGAAAATGGGAAAGTTAGTGAGGGTGGATGGGTGTTTATTCCTCTTTCACACGTGAACTGCTTTATAATAACATATTTTAAGAATAATGCATAAGTTTTAATTTATGTAGGGATTTTGTATGATTTGGCTATAATATAACAATAAATTTAAGCAGGCGAAGCCGCAGGTGGATCATGGTTTTGAATGTAGCAGATCTATAAATAAATTTTCTTTAATCAACTAGGCAAACTCAAATACAATAAACTTTGAATTGATAATTAAAATAAATATGTCAATACTGATAATACTGATAATTATCAGTTCTACTGGAAACCGTCATCGGCTTGAAAGACAGTCGGTACTGCTAAGAAAAGCTGTCGAGAAAATCAATGGTTGTTCTTATCAAAATTGATATAGGTACATTGGTAGTTTTAAGCTATTCTATATTCTACAGTTAATAATTAATTTAAATCAAAATCAGCTTCACTCTGTGTCCCGCATACAACAGCATTTCGTGTTGAATTCGACGCCCGGCTTTTGCTTTTGCGCAAGTGTAAAAAATGAAAATATAAATAAACACACATACATTCGATCGGAAATCAAACCTACCTACCATCGCGTTACAGTCACACCCTTGTGCACCTGCACCGCGACGGAGATATTGCAACGTTCCTGCGAGTTACCTACTAGTGACTGAAGTAAGTGAACTTTGAAGTTTAAGTTTAGTCAAACCATTATAATTATATTATTTATTTAAACTGACACTTTTAAATAACTGCTAACTGCTAAATTACTATTAATGAAACTTTTTTAAATAAACAGAGTTAAAAAAAAACATAAAATTAAATAGGTCTTATTAATTTTATAGTGAGCTCTGTAATTGAGTGATTGATTATTTATTTGTCAAAAAAATCGTAATTATTAATTGTTGATATACCTATTCAAAGTATTACAATAATTGGACAGTTAGGCGTTGTCTTAAGTATGTAAATATGTAGCTTATTAAAAAGCAATTTTTGACACCTACCGCATATCACGGTAGACAGAGGGAATTTAGGATTAAAACACTCAGGTCTTCATGGACTTCCATGAGTATTTTCGAACCATTATGTGAGTGGTTGAAATAAACGGAGAGAGGCTAAATTAAATTAAAATGTTAAACGAAGTATCAAAATATGTTCAAAAATACATATTATAAAGTATATATACAAAGTACAAGAACGGGTGGACAAAGTATATTCGTAAAATGGTAAAAATATATAAAACTAGCGGACGCGCGCAGCTTCGCTTGCGTATCTAAGGGTGAATTCTAATAAATGACGAAACATATGTTCAATGAAATATTTTTAAGAGTCTAAATTTCAAATTTTATAAAAATCGATGGCGATATTCCCATATAAACTTTCAACCCCTTATTTGCACCCTTAGGGGGAGAATTCTAGAAAACGATGAAACACGTGTTCAATTAAATACTTTTAAAAATCTAAATTTCAAATTTTATAAAAATCGGTGCCGATTTAATTTTTTTTCCATACAAACTTTCAACCCCTATCTCACCCCTTTAGGGTTAAAATTTTTCAAAATCCCTTCTTAGTGGATGTCCAGATTACGAAAGTAAACATCTGTCCAAATTGCACGTTTCTACGCACAGCGGTTACGGCTGTGCGTGCGTCTTACCTCAGTCAGTGAGGACAAGTCCTTTTATATATACCTATAGATGATAAGAAATGAAAGCTTACCTCCTAAAGCTGTCGCCGAGAGGTTATTAAGCATGGCCTCTAAGGCCCAACTCAGCCCGCCCCCTATGCCGACATAGTACTATCACTGTATCACTAAATTTAACCTTAGACACAAAAACCACTGAATCACAGGCTATGGCTCTAGGTTCGACTCCCGGCCGTCGAACTGTCGAGCATCGTTAACGTTTGTTATCACTTCAAGTCTTGAATTGTCCTCACTTGGTGTCTCACTCGCGGCCGGAAACGGCGAATATCAGCAAAATACCGCCTTAATACTAAATAATTAGCGCCGCGTTACGACCAATTAGTTTTAATTACGAGTGCGCTCAACTTATTTACACACTTAATTTTTGTTATAAAATTAATATAACCCGTTTAGTATCAATTTGTATAAATTTGCTGTTTGATTGGTTCGCCCTTAAAATGATCGTTTAATGTGGAAACTCGCCGGCGACTGCTACAAAACAGATAGTCCTCGCATTGTTGTCGAGATAGCGTCGAAGAGACGCACTGACACACGTATAGCCGTCTCCGTCGCACGCCTCCTCCGCCGTAGGACTCTACGAGACGCAGCGGCTCTCTACCGTAATGGATGTTAACATTTTGTTTACGGCCGATTTGAACAAACGAATAATCTATTATTTCATTCGTGCACGTATTATTGATACAACGCTCTACAATATTAAAGATAACATCTAGCCATCCTATTCCAACTCATAGGGCTCGAGCTTTAAAGTGACGTATCTATCTCCCTCTGCACTGCGATTTGGGTATTTTGTAGAGTGGGTAGAGACGCACCGTCCAATGGTAGAGCTGGGAAATCACTTGTCTGCGGGGCGGCGGGGCGGCGGGGCGGCGGGGCCGGCCTGGACGCGATATTGAAATATAATGTGTATAGTTAGTTCAGGGCGTTTCGTTCTTTTGTAATGGAAAAAACAAATACAGCAGTATACTACAGATACGGTAGAGTAAATAAGAGAGGAGAATATTGGAAATATTTCAGGGCTTGAGGGCTTGAGTGCGATATCTTGTAGCGTCTCCGGTTTTCGGACGTCGTTGAATAAGGAATGCGTTTTGGATTGCTTTTTTACTTTTTTTTGTATTCGAAGCTAATTTTCCTTGGTGTTTGGATTTTTTGTGCTGTTCGTCTGTGATTCTTTTTTTGAGGTAGAAATATAGCATGATAAAACAATTTCTGAGTTCACTGATATTATCATGAGTTTAAGTAATACTTAGTATCCTAATAAACATGGTCATGTAAAATGTTACAGAGTAATGAGTAAAACAATACATAAAAATTAAATTATTTAAAGACATGATTGCTATATCGTTTACGCGTAACCTCTGGTAACTAGCTAAGCCCGCATAGTGTTCCGCCACGCAACACGCACTAGTATTCTAGATTCCCTCTGCCTACACTGCTACGTGCGGGATACGGCGTGAAGCTACCAAAACAATCAAAAATAGTTAAACGCCTTAAAGCTTTCTATCCTTAAGTATTTTTTGTCTTTTCAAATGCTTCGAAGTTTAATTTAATTTTAATTTATTATCTCACGTAACTTTTAATACCCTATACTCTATAGTATGAGTAATTACACGTACTTATAAAATATATACTATATATATGCAGGTATATAATCAAAGATATATAATCAAAAACATAAAATTAAAAAATAATATAAAAACACTTTTTGTGGCCTTACAATACATATATATTTGTCTAAATAAGATTATTCCTTTATAAAATTACGTTACTCACAATTTGGCGTACCATATCTATACTCTACCAATATCACAAAGCTGAAAAGTTTGTTTGATTGAACACGCTAATCTCAGCAACTGAATTCTTTTGAATTGAAAAAATATTTTAGTATTGCGTAATTATTGGACAAGGAAGGCTGTATATTACCTCCTGTTACCCACTGTACCTACGGTTTTGGTTCTTTCCGTTTGGGCGAAACCGGAGGTGTAAGCTAGTCTTATATATAAAACTCACAACGCCACATACAATATAGTAAAGGAAATATTTCACGTTTATGTATCTATCATCCGCCCCAGCAATTACTGTGTAGTATCTCTCAGGAATGTAGATTAAAAATACCTGCTTTGTAGCGACGACGCTCCAGGGCCCGCTCAGGTGGGCTGAGGCCCCCTCTACCTATATTGCGTTTCGAGAGGCCGACGAGAGGTAGCTTTGATGCAAAACTTTATAACACTGTGTTTTGACGTCACTTTGCGTTCATTTTTTTTATATGTATGTTTGTGTGGGAGAGGGGGGTTTTAGTAAGAGCTTATATATAGAAATAATTAAATTGATTAAAGTTACTACGATTTCTTTTACGTTCCGTAACCGTTATGGTTACAGCATTATGGTCGTCAGTTGTAATTTCGCAAAAGATTTTTTTTGAATAGAATTTTTTTCTTGATCTAAATGAATAAAATACTTTATTGACCTCCTTTACATAGCAATTGTTAAAATGTAAGATAATACAAAATTAAGATGTTAAAACTGAGTTTTCCATTCTTACGCCACAAATAACAATAAAAGAAAAAACATTTACAGTAAGACGAATATGGTAGTAAACATATCGGGAAAACCCCGTCACAAGGTTTCTTCTGGCTACCTTTCTAAGCTAGAACACAGACAAAAAGAAAGTCTCTTGAATGTTTCTCTTAGATATCATACTTTTTAACGTACTTTCCTAGTACATTGAATTGGGCGATAAGTGGTGAATGGAAGGTCTTAGCATTAGCCGAACGCTCGTTTGCCTTGTCCTTTTACCATAAAAAAAAAAATATTTATCAAAGACTTTATGATTAAAATTCCTTTTATAGAATTGCTGACTCCTTGTTTTGTAATTATGCATAAATTAGTCTCTGGATAAAAACATTTTTAATAAGTATATGAACATTATTAAGTTAAGATATGGCCGTCGCGTCGTAGAGTGTAAATGTACGTTTTCAACTGTCTAGCAAAAAACAATCAAATTAGCTAAAAATAAAGATTTTTTTCCGCGTATTGTTAAATATTTCCGGTGAGCTCAAAAAAGTTCGTGAAGATATATGTAACTCTGAAATAGCAGTCTATGTTGTCAAAGCAAAATAAAACTATTTATAATGTATGTGGGTTGCGCAAAAACAAGTATTGAACCCAGAACCATCGACATAATCAACGGACTGGCATGTAGGTATATTTCTTTCAGCTTCACACTTTTTTGACAGAGGGAACCTAATGCTAAAACCTTCCATTCCCCGCTTACCGATTTTCTAGACTTTTTCTAGACATTCATGTTGACAGATGAAACTAGACTTCCGCGCTTTGTCTACCAGATTGTTGAAATAAAAATAATTTAATATAATCATTTCCTCAACACATAGCCTGAATCGAACCTACTGTCGTTCTGCGCCACGGTGGTCTACATTATACATTATATTTGATATACAAACAATGCGTAAGCTTTACAGGGAATCCTTCAGCGCCAGCTCTCAATCAATATCCACTTAATCAAAGTGACTCCCGCTAAACGCAAATAGCCGTCCCATGTACAACTCTACTCTGAAGACGCATTAGCGTCCACAATCAATAAACTGAGTAGATGTCGTATCTCCTCAGTTTATTTATTAATAATACTTTATTTTATTTATCAATGTATATACTAGTGCGGTGGTACCTGTTATGTATAAATTTGATTGTCTTATGTTTAATAACAATAACTGTTTTCATACTTAAGTGGTAACTAGATAGGTACTATGATTTTTTACAAGCTTTTATATTATTTAGTGTATATGAAATCTTACAGATCCTTTTTGCTCAAAAATACTTATGTAAAAAAATTTATATTTACTACCCACTTCCCAGTGTCCGTTTGAGCTCTTTAGTATTTCTAATTTAGATTCGCCGACTTCAGTTCTGATAACAATTAAATTACCTATTTCTCTTGTTTAATAAAACTACTTAAGTATATCTTGAAATTACCTGTAATCAATATAGTAGTCAATAATATTATGAAGAAACCATCGTGGCGCAGCAGTTTAAACATGACGGCTGCGTTTTTCATTTCCTCACTCTAGTAACAACACTAAGTACGCAGTGTCACGAAAATTAGATGAAGTTTTAAGCATTTTAAATAAAAACTAATAAATTGGCACGCTCGAAGCGCCTTAAATAATAAATCTATAATATTTTAATTACAAATTACAAAACTTATCAGTTAAATTTTTTAACTTAATTGCCGAAATAATCCACAAACAATCGAAATGAAACAATCAAAAATGAGCTCGTTTGAACATTTGGTCAGGTTTAGTAGAAAAGTCCTTCCAAAGTAGAACAAGAGTTACGCCAACAAAGCGTATTATAAAATAATATGCCATTAACAGGCGCAGAGGTGCTAAGCGATGATTTTTAATAAAAAATACCCCGCTTTAATATCGGTTATGCCTTGGGGTATCTCTTTTGTTATTAATACCAAAAATAACATGGCGATACCGATTTAGTGCAAAATATACCTTAATGCATAATGTAAGAGTCCAAAATCGTTTGATTATAGTACATTTCTCAAACTTTAAGCATTGTTAAAGTAAAATGAATTTTATTTCTTTGTATTACGGTAGAATATATATTTTGTTAGTCTTAATGTTACATCATTTGAATGCTAGGAGTGGTAGTAACGCATTGTACCCGTAAAACCACGCGTAGTTTATTATAAGTTAATACGCGCCCCCGCCTTAGCGGATAGATCGTGGTGCACCGCGTGCCAATGTGAAGGAACCACACTTTTAATTAAATTAATTCAGACATGTGAATAAAAAACGTTATTAAATAATTCAAAATTATTGTAGTACTTTTTTTTAAAGATAACTAAACATCTGGAATTAAGTAATACACTATATTTTATCTTTAATGATAATGTATTAGTTTATTTTTTACTTTTATATTTTTTTTATTTTTGACCCCATCACAGTTTTAATCGACCTCTGGATAACAAAACTAAGTACTATACAAGTAAGTTAACTATAGTTACACAGCTTTTATACGATTGTTTCAGCTTTTATTAATAACTTTTATAACTTATAACGTATAAGTAAGTAGTTTTAAGTGGTACTAAACTTGTGATATAAATTTTACAAAAAAATAATTTTTCATTAGAAATGAGCGTAATAGCAATCCTGCTAGGCAGATGGAACTTTATAATAAGACAATCCATTCCGCACGCACTGTCTAACACATAAATATTAGTAGAATCTATTATAAAAATAATATACTTTATGCGTGAGATAAAATGAAATATTTGATTATTACTTAACAAAAACAACAACATGGCCGGCAGTGTACCCGCACCCCAGCTATCGTTCCATTGTAATAAACTTACACGGTTTTTAACTCGCCGGGCCCACGAGCCCTGAGCGCCGACGAGCGCCGACGAGCCCGCGCCCGCGCCCGCGCCGGTGTCATGTCAGATTGCTAAACTAAACATATGCAATGATAGAGAATGATAGGGCTTTTTTAACTTCACGCTGTATCCCGCTTATAGCAGGGTAGACAAGGAAACCTTCCCCCACTTCTTGCCGAACTTTGAATGTTGAATGATAGTATTCAATGTTGCGCTTAATCTTGTTATAAGAAAGGGAAAATGATAATACTTCATGTCCCCAGTGGGAATGGAACCGACAGCCGCCGCACGCGGTCACACGCGGTCACACGCGGTCACACGCGGTCACGTCGCACCACGACGGCCACCAAACTAGCAATTAATGATGATAATCATATCATAGCTTCTTCGGTCGTTACAAATAAACAATTATTGAACTAAAGTGCTTAATATTACATATGAATGTAGCGGCATCCGGCAGTCATTGTCAAAGAGAATGAAAAATAAAAAATCACTAAATAATATTTTTTTATTTTCATATAATTATTTAATTTATTTCCTGTTTTTTAAAGGCTAGCTGCTTTATTAGTGTATTACTGAAGCGCCACACACCCGACCCAAGAAGCATTGAAATAAAAAATAAACACATTTTTCATTTAAATTGGTCCAGCCATTCAAGAGGAGTAATTTCTTGATAGTTGATATCCGTCACTCACTGCAGTGTCTGAAATTCGGAGAAAGTAGAGAACAAGTGTTTTGACATCACTCCTTGACTCTGCCTACCCTACTTTATGCGGGCTACAGCGTAAATATAAAAGAAAAAGACAATAATAAAAGATGGAATAATTTACCATTAACACCGTCTTCTAGAAACAATTTAACACGGGCAGGTATTATACAATACGAATACAATATAATAAAGCTGTATTTTAATATTATTAAATGTAAAATGGGAGATTTGAAATTAATAAAACTTCCGGGTTGGTGGCGACGGAACATTTCACAGCGAAATGAATATTTCTGCCCGCTCAGATCGCTTCATCGCATAAAGTTAGCGCGAACTTACGTAGGGATGTGGTAACTTTATTATTTTATTTTATTTTCTGGATTTTTTGCGTAGACTTTAATACTACTTACCTAATACGTAAAACTTAACCTACTAAGACTTTAAGATGTAAAATAGATAATGCCCCTTGTTTCCGCTCGTGTAGGATTTTCGAGAAATCCCTTATACTCCCTAACCAACTACAGAAATGAAAATGTGTGTTAAATATCAATATTTTCTTATAGGTAATATAAGGATATCAACACACAAAGTTGTATTCAATTATGCATTTTCCAACTAAAAAATTATAATAACTAAAATGAACTCAAAACAAAAATTGTTACTCTAATAATAACTCGATAAACAATTAAGTTGACATCACTATGAACCCCGTAGTAGCTAAGCCTGTTCTCCCCAGAGAGCTAATATATTGTTATTTGTTCCCGAGATGTTGGTACTCGTGCTGTTTGAAAATTATGTTTCATTTATTAATCGTATTTACTATTAAACTATATATACATATATTATTTACATAACTAGGCCAAAAGACATTGTCTTTCATTGGCCTAGAATTTCACTGATAGCGCGATCATAATGAATACATTTCTACTGTATGCGGGATAGAGCGTAAAACTAGGTTATTTCTGTCTGTCTTCTAACTTCTACGTTTATCAAAATGTACAGACACAATTCCTGGTTTTCAGCGGCTTCGCCCCCGAGATTCAAATGGAAATTACTAAGAGTTCTGAGAGAGAGAGAATCTGTCAAGACATACACTTGACAGATTAATATAGCCTACAGCCATACAAAAAAAATCAATTCGATCTAGTACTTCCTGAGATTAGTGAGTTCAACCAAACAAACTCTTCGGCTTCATTCGATCTGATCATATAAAGGTGGCCAGGCCCATGCCGTACACGTTACGCTTTGACCACTTAATTGTGGAATGAATGATAGCTACATATGTCATGTGTCAAACATAGATACTAAGTTTAATGAAATTCCACATCCAATTCCTTCTATTCATTTGTCGGTTGCATATTGTATTCTAACAATCTAATTTATCAAAATAGTTAAATGTACATATTCATCGTCGTGGCGCAGCGGCTCAGGGGTCGACTTTAGCGCAACGGTTGTAGGTTCGATCCCCACTAGAGGAAGTGAAATATTTATTTACTTTTATATTTCCATTTCGTCGCTCTGGAATACAACATAAATTGAGTGCATACGCCCACAATCTTGAGTTTGCAAACTTTTGTAATTTATACTTCCTATTGAGAATCCTGAATTTGGCATGGAACCCTCGGTGAGCGAGACACACAATCAGCTTCACGCTGTATCCCGCACACAGCAGGGTAGGCAGAGGGAACTTTGTGTTTAGACACCCCGTTCCCCACTTTCTGCCAAATTCTAGAGGCATTGCGTGTTTAGTGGTAGATCTCAACGCCGTGCTTAGAAATTAACATAATAAATATTTCATTCCCCCGAGTAAAAATCGAACACACAAACGTTACGCTTACAGTACAAACTTGTGCCACTGTGCAACCATGACCTCAATACTTTGAGTACACAGTTGTTCTACATCCAATAAAAAAAATTATATAAGAATGTAGAAAAGTGTATATTTACTCCAATAAGAAATGACTTAAGAAATAATAAAATAATAAAAAAACCTAAAAAAATATCAACAATAAACAGATAACAACGATGTAAATATGATTAATCCCGGCCATATAATGTGTATATAATCTCTAATATCGTACAATCTTTTCCCGCCCTGAACCCGCGCTGAGCCCGCTGAGCCCGCTGAGCCCGCACTGCATACAAACGGCCCATTACTGGTGGCATATTTCAAAGTATTACACTTGATTTATAAAATGGCTTACCGACTCCGCAGTTTCATATTTTTTGAACCAAACATGTATATAATCGCTTGGGAAAGTTGTAAATATAGTGTTATTTTTGTTTTATTTTATAACCATGTTCTTTGTTATTTAGGCAATTGTTATAAAAACATTATTTAAACGCACTCGAGGCACTTGAAACCTACGTAGTTTTTGTAGAGTCATTATATGTATATTACAAAATAATAAAAATGAATGAGACCAGTCGTAGCGCAGAGCTTGTAAACGCGACAGGTTGTAGGTTCGATACTCATGCGAGGATTTAAAAAAAAAGCATATTTTATTTTAAAAACATATAGCATATTTTTCTATTAAATTCTTAATTTAAAAAATCTTATCCTACTATTTAATTACTTATATTGTAATATAAGTGATTATTTTTTATGACATCGTACCTGTAACGTGCTTTTAGCTTTTATGATCATATAAATTGTGTACAATGAGGTTATGAGTTGATAGTTAAAATTTAAAAGACAAATTTTATTTTCTCCTTTTTAGAGCGTTTAAATAACAGCTTTTTCTAAAAATGATTTTTTGCCTTTAATTTATTTTGAATAAGAATATTTGAATTTGAAGTCTGTCTCAGTCTCGTCTCCGCACCGTCTGTCAAGTCATCACATATAATAAACAACATTCGCTTTGATAGTAAAAGGGCAAATCGTATTAGTACCAATAGAACAGTGTCATACATTGAGTAACTCTGACAAGTCGTGTGCCGGGCGGGCGGCAGGGCGGGCGGCGGCGGGGGCGAGGGCGGGCGCGGGTCAAAGGTGCGTTTACAATATAAATTGTTTTCAACATCAATAGACGGACAACTAATTGCAGGGGAAATCAAATGGAGGCCTGCTATCGACCTGAGTAACAATATTTCTAAGTACATGCATTGCTTATAATGAAACATAGTTACTCCATTGATATTAATAATGCGTCGGGTGTAGCGAGATGAAGTGCGGTTTCAGTTTCAGGTGAAGGATAATATAATAATATAGATTTTCTAATATAACTAATGCATACTTTTCGAGATTGAGCCTATACTTATTGAGTGAAGTCAAAGTAAATTATTTTGTTGTTGTTTAATTGTACTATAATGGAGGCCATCGTATGACCGTAGGCGCGACGTTTGTGAGTACCATGCCTACTCGGGGGAATGAAATATATTGATATTTTCGCTCTGGTCCCAAAACGGCGAGGCATATTTCACCACTTATCAAACAACGTCTCGAAAATTGGGCGGAAATTAGGTAACGGAATGTCTTATCACTAAGTTCTTTCTGGCTACATTTCTACATATATGCGAAATACTGCGTTAATCTAAGAACAAATAAAACAATTATATAATGGACATTCATAGAAAAACAAAGCCATAAAATTAAATACACTACATAATATTTTAGTATTTTCTTAAAATAAAGCATTTTTCTTAGTTCCCCTGTTTCAGTACGAATGCGGTACGTGCAGACGCGTGCCGGCGACAGGTGGCGTGCGGAGCGGGTGCTTCTATTTCTGACTCACAAAATTGCACCTCGCTGTGGAAAAATATTTAAAAACGCTTCCCTTCAAATAAAGTATATATGTGTATACCAGTGCGTATTAGAGAAAAATAAATACAGTGATTTGCTATCTTACACGGCCGTCGTACCTGAGTAGAACCGTTAAGGTAAAAGTTTACTGTAACGGAAAAACCTATTTCTCACAAAATCTATGAATAAATAAATCACAATAAGATTACGAAAAAAATAATTAAAAATACTGGGACGGTCAAAGTTTGTAGCATTACTCATTTAAACAAAATACCGTGTTACCCCTCACCAGGGTGGTCTATTTATATTATTTAATTCTAAATTATATGCATTTTGTAAATCATTAGAAATAGTTACGTTTGCAAAAGAAATAAAAAACTCATTCCGATACCGGGAATCGAACCCGAGCCTCCTGGGTGAGAGCCAGGTATCCTAGCCACTAGACCATATCGGATGTACATCAGTACTTGAAATTTATTTCTATACTTACATTTTAATTATAAGTAGAACAAGTGTATAGTAAAAAAGTGTTGTTAATAAAATTGACTTTTTCCTTTTTATTTTTACTTTATTCATATTTTCTTATTTTATGAATAGCAAATATAAAGGGTGGAAGAGGCAGCGCTTCTTTTATTGAAACTGCATATAGGGTAAAATATTTCAAACCCACACCTAAGAAATTAATCAAGGTACCTCAACAGTTTGGACGTAGGAATTTTTTTTCATTTCACGATTTTTATCCATACCTGTATTTCGTGTGACGCACACATACAAGTGCGACGTTTCCGATTTGACAAGTGTGTGCGTGCCTATGTTATACTTTACAAATGCCGTTTTATTTTAAAACTATAATTTTATTATTTATTATGTTTGAAAAAATAACTTTTTCATTATTGGGAATTATTTTTTTTCCGAATTATATAAGGCTTTTATAGAGTAGTTAAAACTGTGGTTTCATTTAAAGTGGTGCTGACAATTCCACCCTGTATATTTATATATATTCAAATATAATCTACTAAACTGTACAAGTAACTAACATTTGTTTAATATTATTTAATTCGGTTCTATACGGAGGGTCAAAGTGGAACATCATATAATATCGACGAAGGTGCATTTAATAGTCTGTTGATTGATGTTTATTAGAAGGGGATTTAATTTGATCTAACTCTACACAACAATCAATGCGTATGGCTCTTATTTCTATAGATATAGAGTTATCTTTGGCATATTTATTAAAGACAGATCGGAATATCTAAATATAAACTTTGTATCACAACTGTCCGTCTGTTCTCATGAGAATCACTATGACGTAATTCCATTTGACGTGAAAAAGTGATTGAAGTTCAAATTAATATTGTAAAGAAGCTTTAAGTGCAACATTGTTAGTTTTTTGTAAAGCGCTTTTACTTTGCTTTTTTGCCTAGGAGCTTTTAGGATGAGGAAAATATAACATGTAGTAGTATACTTATATTATAAGTATTACATTATTTACAAATCAACGTAACCTAACGCCGAGGTTAAAGGATACAAGTCAAATTTGAATGTGTAATTTATTTATTAACATAGGTTATATTTCGGTTCGGTTGTTGAGTGGCGAACTTCAATGCTGCGTTTTGTTGGTCTGGTAGTACCAGAGAGACAAAATGAAAATAATTATTTTCAAGTAAAAATCGAACCCGCAACTGTAGCTTTTACAGTCAGGATTAACGCCTTTTGTAGTTCATTTACACTAAATAAAAATGAAATTTTCTCATGACTTTCATTTCCATCCCCACAATGAGAGACCCCCTGCTGTTGTAATTGTAATACAAATAAAAGACATGACGAAGACAGTTCAATTTAGCGTTAAATATAGCTTTAGGACACTGCGAGGTGATGGATGATCAATTTTAGACTAAAAACTAAAATATGCAGGAATATTTTTTTAAAGGCAATAGTTTATGGGTGTGATTCCCAGTGGGGGAAAATAAATAAAAAAAAAATTGTAACTTCACGCTGTAAAATAACTACAACCTAATAAAGTCTTTAATTTTTTTTCAGAAAATAAAACTAAGAAAAAGCCCTTCGATAATCATTATACTTATAGTGGTGTTCCTGCATTGCAAACGCGCGGCGTTGAGTTCCGCACTCTACTCACAATGTCTCGGGAGCAACGGAGTGTCTCAACACTAGGTTCCCTCTGCCTACTATTATATACAGCAATGCGTTTAGGTAGTTGTATTATAGTGTATTTTAAAGGTTTCATTGAACGACTTCAATGAACTATGCGACGGGCGGAACCTTAGAAATAATAATCCTAATCTAAATAATAATGAAAGTCTTTAAATTTTTAATTTGACAATAATTTCATCAATGTAATAGTTAAATATCCTAAAGTAATATTCTATTTATTCCTTTATTTGCAACATAATTTATCGTAGATGTAACATTAGGGCGCGTCCACACCCCGCTGCGTTAATGAGCTTGCGAACAGCAAATAGATATTACACGATTACGCGGCACGTGTTAACCGCCCTTAGAGCACGTGGCCAAGGTGTATTTTGTTAAAAATAATAATAAAAATTAATAATGCTAAAGACAAACTAAGGGTTAAGATGTTGTGATATGTTGATGAGAAATATTGCATAGGTATATTTGTTTTTACCAATATTTTTAACGTATGTAAGGTCCATAATTTGGAAACACGTATAAAAATTATAACGTAGCGGGATTGGTGTCGCTTGGAAACCGTCCAACCCCCCTTGGATACTTTAAATACGTTAAAAATATTTAATAAATAGCATTCTCTCTTGCCAAACTTTGGGAAGTGGAAATTGTAAAAACCTCCGTACAGAGATGTTAACAACATACATAAGTAGTAACAACCGTAAAAAAAAGGGGTTTGCTACTTTGCACAACCAAAGCAACGTTAACACATAATGTTACAGATATTATTCCATTCAATATTGATACTCGACGATCACGGTTAGAATGGAATCTCCTATTTTATTGATACATCATAAAAATAACCAAACTGGAAACGTTAAATATTATTGAAATCCAAAAGATCTTACTCAACAACTTATCTTATTGTTGTAAGTAAAAAGTCTTTTTTTCTTGCAATAAACAAAAAAGAGCATAAAGTATCGAAAAGTTTGGGCGAAGACCTCCCACACTCGATAGTCTGTCCGTCTGTACATCGTATAGGTATAGTATATAGGAATAAAGAAGAATATGATACTTGTGTACCGGAAGCGGCGCACGGTAGCGGCGTCTCATTAGCGTACATACGTTAAGATGCCTTGTGAACTGTGCTGACTGTACAGCGTGTTTCAAATTGTTTATTTCCTAAAAACATGTAAAGAAATAACTCTACGCTCTACTTTCAATACTAAACAATAGTTAATAGTATGTCTGGACTAATTAGACTATACGTTATAAATCACATTTGCAAAATATTTTATGCAACAGAGGCTTTAAATATATTGTAACTGTTTAAACATAATTTCAATTTCAGTTTATCAAAAAAAAAAAGTGACCATCCACGAAATTTACTGTATTTTGAAGTATCTACCATATTGTTAAGCATTCTATAGAATTATAGAATCCTTAATATTGGGGAAAAAAAACGACAAAAAATAGCAAATAAATCAACCTGTATATATGTAAATGAGTCGCGCACGCCGCAGTGTGTTCACACCGCCGCCGCCGCTGGAAACTTTGTTCCCAATCTATATCGAACTATCGATGTTTTTCTTTAAAAATGAAATGAAAAAATATGAACCTTTTAAGCACAGTAGAAATTATAAGACTACTTTAGTAAAGACGTGCGTCACAGATTCATTTAAGCAGGAGTCAGGTTTTCATAAACAAACAATATTGAAAACTTCAGTTCAGCTTAGTTCAGTTCACGCTTGCTTGTTTATCTCACGCTGCACCTTGGAAAGTAGATAGAGTGAATCTAATTTTATGACACACCATTATCCGCTGTCAGAGGGGGTGCATACGGGTTATTTTTCCTTAAATGTATAATTAATTATTATTAATTTCCTTTCTTGGCTCTGGTAATGAAGGAAAGCTAAAAGAAAGTAGAGAACAAAGTGTGTTAAAAACAAGTATGCTATTCTATATTACATGGGAGTTACAGAATAAATTATTTTCTCTTCATCGAGAAACCTTGAGTTTCTTTAGAAACTTAGCATCTACAACTGAAATATGGAAACCAATCAAGTATACCAAAAGTTAGTACAATTTAGAGAAATAAAAACAAATACAACCACAACAATATTAAAGAAGTGATACATTTAATTGGCAGAGAGAGGGCGAGGAGTCGCGAGGAGCCGCGAGGCGGCAGGAGGGTGTGACCCTCGCGGTGTAAAGCCGACGCGTGATTTAATATTAATGATGTTTTAACCTTAGTGATTTATTTCATTTGGTACAAGTTATAGACTGGCGCGATTGCTGTTATCGCAGCAAGCACTTTGTTTTTATTATTATATAAATACGTAGCTTCACGCTGTATCCCGGCGAGGTAGCCAGAGAGAACGAAGCACCCCATGCTGCGGTCTTTGCATAAAACATGTTATATTGTTATACACATACCTAATATTACATACTTTAAAAGCAAAGAAATTATTTAATTGGAGTGGCTCGTTTTTATTAATTTCTGCAACTAGGTACATAGACAGTTGTTGCTTTCACATACAGACGACCAAACTCACTATTATTATATATAATTATTATTTAGTGTGTTACATTTCCGCCGCCTCCACTAACCTGCTGCCCGCGTCGCCGCCCGCGTCGCCGGTAGCGGCAGGCCGGTCTTGTTTATTGCTAATAAGCTCGTAAGCCATCCGATATATAGTGCGGGGACGCGCGGGACAGCGATGTGGTGACTTCCTTATTTTTATACGTTTGTTTCATTTAACGGTTACACGCTGTGACATACAGAAATGTTAATTTTATCTAAATTCTTGTAGCTTAAAATGAATTTTGATATTTACGTTTACGTATGTTTCCTAGATATCTTAGATTCCGAAATTTTTAGAAATATTCTGAAGTAGTTAACATCTCTACACAATATTATAGTAAAAGCTAAAAAATAAATAATAACCAAGCTAGTTACACTGCCACTACACTAACCAATAGTAAAGGAACAACTATAAACTTTTAAAAAAATGGTTCACTCTGATCAGAAGGAACCTAGTGTTAAGACACTCCGTTCTCCACGCACTGCATAATTATCAAGATATTGAGAGTAGCAGAAC
This sequence comes from Heliconius cydno galanthus, assembly GCA_036379175.1. Classification (NCBI taxonomy): domain Eukaryota; kingdom Metazoa; phylum Arthropoda; class Insecta; order Lepidoptera; family Nymphalidae; genus Heliconius; species Heliconius cydno. The sequence continues at coordinate 215,259 of JAKRZM010000999.1, forward strand.
TTAGCGCCTCTCTTTTCTTGCTATCAGAGTGTAGAATTGAAAATAAATACTTCTCTCGGTTAGGCAATTGAACCCACAACCACAATGTTTAGTCGGGCACTGTGCCGCTGCGCGACAACGGTCTAACACCGACCGTTACAAATAGCCTATTATAACAGAGTTTTCTTTCACAAAATCATTTGCAAGTGGTGTCGAAAGGCCGTAGTTGGGAAACACGCACAGAGTCGTGCGGCGCCTCTTAGCGCCCGCGCCGATAACACACACAGCAAATAAAAAGCTATTTACAAGTAGAAACCGGAGCAACGGTCCACACAGACGTATGGATTACATATATAAAATCTATACATATTTATTAAGCGGAAAGTGTCGAACGCAGTGTATTAACACCAGGTTCCCAGGTTAGAGCTGCCTACTCTGCTATATGTTAAATATTTCATTTCCTCGAGTGGGAATCGAACCCAAAGTCTGTCGCGTTTTTCTCGCGCCTGCGCCACGGTTGTCCTCGAATATACTAATATATAAACTATGGATAGTTTAATAACGGTTTTGACTTGACGGAACAGTGTGTGTGGACTATACAAGCCATAGTTGTAGGATTGATCTCCACACTGAATAATATTTATATTCAAATCTTTGTTGCCTGATTAAAAATATATACCATTTAGTATAACACCTAAGCCGGACGACCAGCAACACGTCAAAATAGGATGCAATACCGCAGAAGACCAGTCGCGGCTGTCACCATATAAGCTATCTATCGTAGGCACATCTTCACTAATGCGTGAATATAAAGAGGCATATAACTTAATGATCCACATGATTTATTAACTTACAAATTTTCAAATGAAATTTACGTATTTACATTCTAAATATCAAATGAATTTTTGGGCCTTTTGTCTCTATATCCCTGACAATACGATAAATACCTATAATAAAAATTAAAAAAAAACTTTTCCTGTCCCCACGGAAAGTCCCACCAAAATCGTCTCAGCCTTAATTGAATGTCGCTAGACTGAGTAGACAGTGACACAATTATCAATTATCACTATGGAATGACATTTTATCACCTGTCCGTTTGTTTGTTTTGTATTTGTTTCTATTAGCTGTTGACATAAGCGGTGCGCTACCAAATACAGTGGGCGGTATGGAAAGACTGGAGTATTCAGAAGAGCTTTTTAATGAAGAATAAGATATACATTGTCGCAGGAGTGGGAGGCACCGGGTGCTGGTGCGCTGGTTGGTTGGGTAGTGTGTGACGGTGACGGTACAGACGGTACCGGCAATAGTTATCTGAGATCGATATCTAAGATTAATCCGTATTATATTTAAATTTTGTTTTTTTCCGGAACGCGCGCGACACAATTGTCGAATTCGGGGTGATCAGTGGAGAGTAGAGTGTCCCAACAATATCTATTTTTGTCTAACCTGCTACGAGGAAAAAGGTGTGAAGATGAAAAGAACCCAAATACTCGTATATACTTACATATATTTTCTATTTAGATAACATATTTACTTATATAATTTTCTCTACTTAACAAATACAACGTCAAATTCACAACGTCTATCTAACACCATTTCCTCATTTCACTAGAGAACCCTAATAAACAGAAAATGATGGCTATTTTACAGTTTTCTAAATGCATTAATGAGTTTTCCGTGTTCTCTCAGACAAAGACAAATGAAGCGCTATCTCTTGGGAGACTACGACGGGGAGTTCTACCTACCGGCTACCAGGCAGTAGGGACTGTTAGTTAGGTAGGTATATAGACTATTGATATGTGTAGATTGGTTGAGATACCCTAATTATACCTACTTATAAATACAGTAAATATCAAGGTATTTGTAGAGGAATGGCAACTGGAATGATTTGTTGTGTTGCTCTTATTCTTGATAATTTCTCCTATTCAGAAAAAAGTATGTGGAACATAGTAAAAGAACTTTATCGTAACCAGATGCCCTATGTGTGTAGTGTAATATATTTCAGAGTGGTCGTCTGTTATAGAATAAGGTGAAGTGATGGTGGAGACTTCATTTCTTTACTAATATAATATTACTAATTTACTAAAATATTACTACAACTAATTTCACTTTATTCAATAAAAAAGTGGAAATTTGTGGGAAAATATATTTAATATAATTATATATATTTATTTACGTGTTTCACACAATGAATGAAATGAAATGAAATGAAGAATCAATTAAGGGAGAATAAAATTGATGGAATATCGACTGACAACGCCATCTAGTGAGTTATCTAAACAATACATTTATTCATATTACATAATAGATGGCGCAAAAATATCTTATGATTTAACTAGCGCTATCTATATGTTTGGTATCAAACTTTTATTTTCACGTTCTTTGGCTAGATGACGCTATAATGTAAATAATTATGCAAAAGTTTACATTATGAGATTTATATTCGATAAAAACATTTAAAATGTCATTTATTTAATAATATAATATATTTCAATATTTTGTTTGTCTGTCAACATATTCGGTTCGGTTCTTTATTTATGGCGCTTCGAGCGTGCCAGTTGAGCACTATTCACTTCGCCAATGTCACGTTGTATGGAGAACACACAAAGAAGGTTGTACGGTAAAAAAGAGATTATATTACACAATAGGAGAATGCATGTCAAAAAGAGTCCAGTTAAAGTGTTGCCTTCACCTATAAAATAAAAAACCATAAAATAAATATATACATGAACATGAGTTAGTAGTAAATAGTATTTTACAAATATATTAATTTATAGTTTAATATTATTATATCTAATATATTTACATAAAAATTTACATAGAGGACTAAACACAAACATTAACAAACATTGAACACTAAGAGGACGGGGAACTTTATAAGGAAGAACATCATATAAGGGATGAATTAATTTAGGACAGGAAAAAAGTATGTGGGAAGGTGAACCGTCGTCCAGCCCACATTCACACAGTGAGTGGTCCCTGACCCTGATCTTGGCTAGGTGCACAGGCGTACAAGCATGCCCAAGGCGCAAACGACAAATAGTTGATAAAACCCTCCGTTCAGTAATTTTTTGAGAAAAAAACCAAGGTCGCCTTGGGATATTGGGTTGAATAGTGGCATAATACTTACCTTTCTGAGATTTTGACAATTCCCAGAATTTAGTCCATGACAAATCCAAATGAGCTTGTGCAAGAGACAGCAGATCCTGAGCCGAAATAGAAAAGTGATCTAAAGTACCACACTGGATGGCTAATTTAGCACAAGAGTCTGCAGATTCATTCCCACTGATTCCAGAATGCCCTGGAATCCATGCCAAAGTAACATCTAAACCCTTTAGATAACATGAGTACAGTTCTTCACGAATCCTTAAAATTATGGAAGATCTCAATCTANCAAAAAGCCAACGGCACGCGGTGTTCCCAGGCGGTCACCCATCCAAGTACTGACCGCGCCCGACGTTGCTTAACTTCGGTGATCGGACGAGAACCGGTGTGTTCAACGTGGTATGGACGTTGGCGATCGTGTAATCGAAATTGTTGAATAATTACAAAACGTATTAAAATACTTTTAAATTATTATCAGCTTAAAGCGAACACTTGGTTCCCTCTGCCTTCTCTGCTATGCACAGAAAGAAGCGTCATACATTTTATTCCATATTTAGTAATTACATAAGTATATAACATCTTTTATTTACGATATTACCATCATAATAGTTATTTTTTTAAATATCATAAAGCCGAAGAGTTTATTTGGTCAAACGCGCTACTATATCGAACTGCATAATGCATTTATCAAGGAACACATTACTCGTTTCGAAAGTGATCAAAAAATATATAAAGTATTCTAAGCTATTCTGCTTATATTCTAATACTCATACAAAAAAAATCTCCCTATACAATACAGTATAACATTGCGACACTCCTGACATTTACATTTAGAGCAATAGGCACTAGTGCCCAGTGTCAAGGCAAGTGAGGCGAGATCTAAGACATTACGTGAGATAAATAGTAATGGCTATTTGTTTCGTATCACTGTTTAAAAGTTATTATAATTAGAATTGCTCACTTCAATATTTCTTTCATTTTTATGGTTCCATACCTCAAAAGGAACAAGATCATTTTGTTGGCCGTCTGTCTGTCTATCAAGGAGATTTATCTCGAGATCAAGTTGAAATTCATATAAAATATTCGGGACTACGGACGGAAAGTAGCAGTACTAGGTAGTAGGACCGTTGTGAGACTACAAACGCGACTGTTGTTATTTTCATAGTTTTTTAAAAGACCATCTACGGCGTTGAGTTCCACCACACAACATGCAGTGTCTCAAATTCATGCGTAAGGTATACCTTAAGACCAGGCCCCCCCCTGCTTACACTTCTATATGCGTAATAGAACTTGAAGCTAAAAAAATAACATAATACAAGTGACTCGAAACATAATTCAAAGCAACTGTCCAAGACGACATTCTTTCATACCATTGTGACCACCGCTCACACAAACACACAAAGGGGCTACTTCTAACTTCCAAGTTGCGTAACGCTTCACAGAGATTCGGCATTTCACTTTTATTTTTACTGCCCATTGAAGTAGGCTCGTCGGAGGCCATATGTGGCTTCTTGTTAAATCTTAACGTCTTATGTTTATGTGTGTGAACATATTTTATGAAATGCTTCACGTTTTCTTACACACACATACTTTTCTTACATATAGGACCTAGAGATGATGACGGATTCAATTTTTTTATTTATATTTATACCAAACTCTTTCATTATACTGGCTGACAAACAAGGAACAGGCAAATCTACTGTACTTATTTTATCCCGCACATAGGAAGATGGAAACCTAGTGTTGTTGACACTTGCATTCCTCACTACAGGTAGGCACTGTACCTACTTAGCAAGTTGAAATTCGATATGTAGGTTAGAAAGTGTGGCGAGCATTAAGAAAGGATTTCTCGTTCCTACGGGAACAAAAAAAGTAGTTTTATGTTTTACAGTCCTCGCAAACGAGGGTTTGGGCTACGACTCGTGACTATAATAAATACTGCTTCCAATGTCCGAACTCGTGCCGACGTAGTATGATATCAGATTTTTATTTCAAATAGCATTTCTCAACTCCTACTCAGACGGTACCTCGCTCTAGTCTGGCTCTAGTCCCTTGCCTACCTTTGATACAGTGGGAAATTAATAAAAAAAAAGAATTTTCTATATTCTTTACCCGTCAACGTAATACATATTTTAGTCTTCCGCAAAATCGTAACTTTGATTACAACATTCTAATTATACCCATAAAAATACACTTTCTTTTTATACCAATAAATACTACACTGCCTCGCAGGTACACATGTTAAAGCGTAACGATATTTAATTAACAGCATTAACGTATCACATTACATACATATAATATGTGGGTACAAGCCACAGCCCGCAGTTTCATCTGTAATAGGTAAAATTTGAACAAAAAAAATTAAAAAGATAAACGACTATACGTACTTAAAGACGTATAATGTAACATCCAGTTTTTTTTCCTGTACCCCTACAAATTTCAAGATTGAGAAATTACGAAATTTCTAGAGAGACAAGGGAGGATCCCTTCACTCCCTAGCTTACCTAAATGTTTGTACGTTGTCTGTCGGTCACTCAGTAACGCAACAGTATTGTATTATATAGATATGCTGCTCTTAGTCGTGACGTAAGACATTCCTTTGAGGAGTGAGGCAGAAGCAGGTGGCGAAGTGGCTTTCTTTGCCGGCGGCTATCTGACTATAGGTACGTACCATAACGTAAAGTGCGTGTACTTTTATTTGGGCTAGCGTGAATTCACTTTTTTAAGAATTAAAATATGAATTTTGATAAAGCAAAATTTATTTATGATATCCATTATGTTTTAAACCTATACCAGTCTCCCACAACGGTATCCGCATATATAGGCAATATGTATAGCATAAAAAAAGACAACATAAAATTAATAAAATTTAATTGAATTTTTAAATAACATTTAATTGAAAAATTTGTGAAGTTTCGTGCAACCTCAAGTTTAAATGCAACAGGTTCCGATTTTCACTAGAGAAAATGAAAGATTTAATATTTTCATTGTTTGCGTTGGGTTCCGCCACTGCGGAATTCGATAGAAGCTTCCGGCGACTTCTGCTTCCAGAATTCGGCAAAAAGTGGTAAACGCAAGTGTCTCAAGGAAAACGGAGTAAAATAATTTCATTTTCATAAGCGAAACCAACGGCACAAAGTGTCACTGAGAATATACGTTGTTTTAGCTTACGCTGTATCTCGTGTACAGCATGTACCCTACTGTAAAGACACTCCACTCTTCACGCATCACGCATCGACCAGTTTTCTTGACGTTGACATAGAATCAGTTAAAAAATAAGAAATTAGACAGATCGGAACATTCTATCTCCTACCTACATTCTTGGAAGAAAGTAAAATCAGTTACGAAATGCTTTCTCCAAACGCGACGGAATTAGGTACTAATAACCAATATATTATGCTAATGTGCTAACGAACCCAACAAACACGTCTCAGGAAATATTGTAAAATCATAGTTTTGTAGAATATTCTATCAAGTTAGCGACTTTCACAGATGTCTTTATAATATGAGGTAATGTTATACACATTATATTATGTATATATATTTATTTTTCAACATAGTGTGTAGAGTGGTGGAATTCAATTTCGGGCTTTGTCCTCCCTGGATATAAAAATAACTCGTTCCCTCGAGTGGGAATATTGAAATTGAAAAACAATTGAAAAAGTGAGGCAATATTGAAATTGATAAAAATCACGAAATATTACCGGAAACTTATAAAAAGAAGTAACATATTAGATGGTCCGCCCTCGCCCGTTACGATGTATGAAGTAACCTATACTTCGTACATCGTAATAGGTATTTTAAATTTTAAAGCTATTTTTTATAATAGTTTATTATATATTTTAAAATATATAATTTAATTTCTTATGTCATTTTTAGATATTCTTTTAGGTCGTCGCGGCGCAGTAGCATAAGCGTGAGACTGTCTGTAAATGTAACGGTCGTAGGCTCGATTCCTCGCCCTAGTACAAAAGCAACGCCCTGCGTTAATTCCGCCGCTGGCATTGTCTCAAGAATACTGCTCTGCGTGGGGAACAGTATCTTAACACTACCTCCATCAGGCTACCCTGCTATATGCGGGATACAGCGTGAATTTAAAAGAAACAAGAAATAATAATATATATAAAATATACGATTAATATATTATACATACAGTCCACAGTGTTTGTTACGTAAGGTGGGCGCGGAAGAAAGCCGGACGCGCGATGCGTTGCCTACTTTGAGGAAGGAGTACTGGTCAGATGAAAATAAATAACGTAAATACACATAAATATATTTATTAGTTCTTTTTGATTTCAATATAGTATATGTTTTCATTCTTTATTTTTCATTTATTAGGTACCTGTTTTTAATAACTATACAAATCGTAGTTTTACTTTTGTGTAAACAATAAATATGTTTCTTTCGTAAGTGTTATTGATTGTCAACTCCAGTTATCAATTCTCGGAGTGATAATATTTATTATCACTTTTTCTATATATATATATATTTATTTTTCATTTTCATCCTTTATGGCAAGAAGCGGTAGTTAATTTATTTGAATTAAGTATATATTTCGTTCACAACTATACCCAAGTGTATCTTAAAAGGACAAGTCTCGTGGCAGCCGCGAGCTGTCAACCCGCCACGCTACATTTCACCGGATGGTAAAAATAGATACTTTACTAAAAATACTGTTGAACACTTGGAGTTAAATTACTCTAAATTATAGTACAATCGTTTTTAAACTACAAAATGCGGCGTTGAGTTCCGCCAGTCAATATGCTAATCATCATCACACATTAGCCTTCAACGCGCACTTGACACAAGAGAGACGGCACCTTAGAAAAGGAGACTGTCAGGTAAAGTCAACTCATTTATTTGAGAACGAAACATCATAAAAAACGGTTAATTCAATATGCACCTATATCCCGCAGAGGAGGAAGTGGAAACATTGGTATATTATAAAAAAGGTATATTCTTGGGAATATTATCCTCTAAGAGACAGGGTCGGGCTGCGTTACTAAAAATGGAAATAATAAGCTGTGGAGAAAAAATTTAACTTTAACTACGAGGAACGATTTGTGTAATTTTTTCTACCAAGAACCCTACATTTTTTTGACTTCTCACTGTATCCTTACATATAACACGGTAGGCAGAAGAAACCTAGTGTAAAGATACTCTATTCTCTCATTCCCAGGCTCTGCCTAATTTTCAATATTTTGCGTGTTTAATTTTCGCGATAGAGCGATGACAGGACAATAATTTATTCCCCCGAGTGAAAATTGAACCTACAACTGTCATATTAACAACCGGACACTACACCACATCGACGTCGTCTCTACTATAATAAAAACAATTATTAACTATAAAGTAAATGTATACGTCGGGGATGCTGTCATTGAGCTCTCGATTGGCCGCACGCCAGCTTGCATCACCTGAAGTTCAATGTCAACGATGCATAAATATAAACACGAATACCAAATACACTATAATTTCATTTATAAAAATGTTGACCTAAAATACTGAGAATATCCGTCCTCCTAACCGGATAAAATATTCAGTTTTCCATTTTGACATGTTGCATTTTGAAATGTTATTACAATTGTCTTATATTTTAACGTGAATTATAATTTTACTGCATTTAAAAAAATATAATTAATCTAAATTAGTTGATAATTTTGCAACACATAATGTATCTAATTTAATTTAATTTTTTAACATCTCTTTAAGCAATAATTGCTCAAAATAATCGATTAGTAGTGTTAAATCAGCTCATCCTGGAAGCAAACGATTATTTATTTGGAAACTGCATTTGTTAATAAATTATGAATGAAATGAATTCTTTTTTTTATCCAATTATTAATTACTAAACTCAATCTCACATCAATGTTTAAATCAGCGAAAGACAATAAAGGACAAGCTTGTTTAATTTTTTTAGAATGTGTTTATTACTTTTGTATCTCCATTTTGTTAAGATATTTTGGATTTGTTAAGAAGGTAGGCAAAATTATATTTAAGTGGTCGAGGTGCTTGTTATATATAACATACATAAATGTTATAAAAACTGATTATTTACAACACTAAACAAAAGAAAATATATTTCAAATTCAACAACATAATATATTACATTTAAAAACAAAACATATTACATTTAAAAAGTGTCATCATAACTTTTTCTACTTTACACTGTTTCTCTACAGGGTACGTTACTTCTAGTACTTTGACACTCCGCTCCACGCAAAGCCCACCTTCGAGACTCGAGACGTGATAAATGGCGGACCTCAACACTTTGTCTTGCTACCAGAGCGAGGAATGAAAATATCTCATTTCCCTATGAGGAAATTGATTCCATTTGCTTTATAAATTGATTGCTGTGCCGCTGCAAATCTCTTAATAAGAATTTTAAAATATAAATATCTCAGACTAATCACGAACTACTTCAAGCTATAAATATTTGAGGCCCCCAGGCCCTCGTGGTGCCGTCGAGGGGGCCTACTCTGCTGTATATGAAATACAGCGTGAGACTGATTTATGAAATATTTGCTTATGAATCATAATCATAATAAAAATAATAAATACTCGTAAAACATACACATACAGAGAAATGTTCAATATTAAGTAACATACAAGACATACTGCATAACTCGCCGAGTCCGGCGCTGTGGCCTGCGGTGGTGGTAACGTGGAACCACTCGCCGCGGACTCTTACAGTGCTGCTTCGACCGTCTTAAACATCACCTGTATTGAAGAAATTAATTTATTTAAAAAAAAAGATATATTAAGTGATGATGAACCATTTTTGGTTTGAAAATGTGATTCAGTCAACTGAATTTTGATTTTGAATTAGTTTTTTTTAAGAATTTTTTTATTCGTTTGATATTTGACTTTTTGACAAAGTGATTCTGTGGATTTTAGTGGAGAAGTGATTACTTTTAAGGTATGTATTTTTTATTATTTTTTAAATTTAAGAATAAGCTTTTTTTTACTTTTTAAGTTTATTTAAATTAATGTTGAATATTGGAGATTTTTTGCGATTCTTCTTTGTTTTGTGTAAGAGTCAGAGTGTGAATCTTGAAATAAATTGGAGTTAAGCTCACACACCACTCATTTAAAATGTTCATATCTAATAAGAATCAAACAACCTAAGTAGTAAGTAAAAAAAAATAGGTACCTAAAACATTTTGATAATTAGAATAAAAATAAAGTTACTGATTAACCTACTTACTTTCTATTTGAAAGTGTTTTTAAATAATAATTAAGAAAATTTCTTTAATAAAAAGTACCAATGCGCTCTACTAATTACCCATATTTCACATGTTAATAAGAAACAAAAATGCAGAATGCACGCGTCCGGAAGGCATTGCTAGCACGACAGCGCTTTTACCTATAATTTATTACTCGGATTCAAATCGGCATTAATAACTTAAAAAAAATCATGTTTTATTCATGAAATAAGACGCGGCGTTAAGTTCCGCCACTCTACACGCACTGTCTACTGATTCGCCGGAGAGTAAGGAGTAGAATATCTTACCATACGAGATACAGCGTGAAACTGGAAAAAAAAACACTCACTAACTCATCGATTTAAATTTCGTATTTAGTATATATTGAATATTAAGTAGAGATGTTAAAGTTTTATTATGTTTATACATATATGTTACGGTTTGAGACCATCGTAGTACAGTTACGTAGCTGGCTGTGGGTTTAGGCTCGACCATCACTTGGAGTCATTTCCGTTTTCTGCCATTAGTAAAACAAAGCCGTTAAATTCCGCCACTTAAATAAAACATCACTCTGTTCTCCACATTTTTTCTGAGCGGGAGAAGCAGCAGAAAAAATTTTACATCATACAATCGTTCTTTGGAGAGTATAAGGAGTATTTTCCGAAATTCTTGAATTCCAGAACCTTTGTTTGGTGTGAAATTTTCAAAGTAACAGAATGGAAATCATCCATCCATTTTATTTTTTCTCTCTGGTAACAAGACAAAGCGAAACGTTGAGTTCCTGCACATATCACTGAATGTCTCGACAAGTGGTGAAGTAATAACGAGACACTAGGCTCCCGCTCCCGCTCCCGCTCCCGCTGCCCTCTCTTTATGCAACATTTTATAAATTGATAATAATCAATTAACACACAAAATATATTTAAAACGGAACTCCAATATATACAATACATGCCTTAAACCGATACGTTATTGTATAATATAGGGTAATTATTATTACGTTACGTTCATACGTATCGGTGATCACGGGATGTAGGGTGTTTAAATAACATATTTAAAACTATTTTATATATATATATCCATATATATAAGGTCTATATATATAAATCTATGATTGCTGTCCGTACGTGGAAAATTTATGAGAAAATCTATTATTATGGACATGTATCAACATAGCAGATCCTAAAACGATTTTTTTTATATTTTTGCCTGTGTGTTTGCTTAACTGTTTACTTTTTATTTGTTATCGATCACGATTATCTACATTTTCGCGAAAACTGCTTAACCGATTTAAATACAATTTTCATTATTGTATTTTCCAAAATTTCCCTTAACATTTAGTGTTTGTTTATTTCATTCGGTTAATGAATATAACATTTATATCAATATAAAGTATTCTGTTCGACAAAACTGCTACAAAATAATTGTTTTATTAAACTAACTGAAATATTAATGTTCAATGTAGGTATACATAGGTATCGTCTCTTATTAATAATGTTATCAGAACACGGAAGTAAATAAATCATTGTGTAGTTCAAGCGGGCGTAGCCGCGAGCGGGTCGCTAGTTATAAACAAAACTCTTTGAATCTCGAAACCCTTCGAAAACTTTAGACTGATAGACATAGCACAGACGAAACTACGCAGTGCAGAACTCTAAAATTTGGCATAAATTCGATGAGGAGTTTACGGGGGCTCTGCTAGAAATTCACGCGAACGAAGTTATAGACGGCCACTAGTATAGTAAAATTATATGGATATTAAAATAACGCATTTTATTATTACATAATAAAAGCCATGATTCATATTAAAAAAGTCTCGATTGACACCTAATTAAAATAAATATTTAACAGTTTTTTTATTTCACACATCGAATAGGAGTATCAATGTATGAAAGTAATTATGTAAGTCGAATGAAATATTTAATATTATACTCATTAATAAGATAATTTATATCTTATTAATAGTTACGTAAAATATATTTTTAATTATTTTTAAGTAAGAGTAGTTCATGTTATGTAATAAATATATATTTTTGTTTAACATATGTTACGAAGGATACGCGTTGCGGGTTTGATTCCTATTAGTCGCAGGGCAATATCGCGAACATGGATGAAGAACGATATTCCTTGAACAAGTGCAAAACTGTGAAATAAAAATACTTTAATTCTATAATAAAGAGATTATTATAAATATATGTTCAATATCATTAAACATTTCCTCTCACTAATAATCTATATTGATTTAAAATTGAAAGTTACCTAATCTACATGAATCGATGTGAAGATTCTCATCAAAGTCCGATGTTTTGTACGTATCGGTTGAGAAAGCATATTACAGAGTCGAGTACAATCCCAACAAAAAGGTATCGCATCGGCTATAAGAAAGTTGCAATACTAGTCTTTTGTTAACGTAAACATTTACACGCTGACTTCCAGTCAATATAACTTTCTCTAGTTCAAGGGCGTAAGGCTTTTAGCACATGCTGTAAGATGCTATCTCATTTCTTTTTATATGGCGGAATAAATAGAAAACTCCTTATCTAATCAAAGCGTGGCGTTAAGTTCCGAGACTCAGCAATTGAACGGAACAAATTAACTTAACTCTAAGATTCGTAAGGTAGGGTAACTTCGCTAATGGGGGAAAAGCGTGAAGCTGCTAAATTTTCAAGACCGAGCCAGAGCTGGGAAGGTGATTCATTCCGCCAGGATGTCCCACTGGGACACTACGGCTGGCTGTAAGTTTTGGATACTGCATAATACTGTATGATACTGCAAGATAATATATGGAGAATGTATGTCACCTCATTCATATAATTGAGACTTTAAAAAATAAATATAAATAGCGGGAGATGAATCTTTTGTGCGTTTACAAGAAACAACCTGTTGTATTTCAAGGTGTCAGTTATTAAATAGAAAGTTTGTCGAAACGCCGCTGCGTCGGACGTCGTATCCGCCTTTATATTTATAAGTTCCCCCTTTATATCAGTTAGTGAGCATACTTGTATACAATTATTTAGCAATTATAGTTATTAAAAATATTAGAACATAAAAAAAACGTTTCTTTGTATGAACAAAGAAAAATCATTTCGTAGTATAAAACTTTTCGAATGCAATCTACCTCTATCTTTCGTTTTATTTGATTCTAATAGTAAAAATTATAATGCATTACGCATTAAGTGGCGGAACCCAACACCCGACTCTGTCTCGTTAATAGAGCGTGGAAATAAAAATAATTCATTTCGTCGAATAGGAACCAAACTCACAACCGTTTACATTCAGACGGCCCCTGTCCACTTCTTAAATAATAAAAGTTTCTAAAACATAAATTCTACGTAAAGTCTAATATGTTTTCTTATACCGGCGACCGCCGAGCTTTCTAAAGTTGACAACATTGATCAGTGAAAACCGGAACTTTATTAATATAACATTTGCATAACTCTCTTTTGTATTTGTATCTGAAATTATAAGCAAATATTGGATTTACTTATTTCCTTCCGGTAATGATAACGAAAGTACATAATTTTAAAAGTTTAATCGAGCCGCGTGTTAGCAGCATTCTATATGGTGTCACCAGACTCATAGAGACTGTGTGTTTATTTGTATTGAACTTATGATCAATTTTCTAAGTAAATAAAAAAAACTAACAATTATGTATAGGTGATACATTTATTAGGTTACATCGAAACGATAACATTATAGTGATAGTCCGCCTATTATCTATTTTTTTATTTGTTTCTAAGTTATGCTAATTTAAAATCTATATTTGACTATTAACTAAAGCCATTTCTTTTTAAGATTTAATTAAGACCACTTTTCACTAATGAAGTAAAACGGGCGTCTTTGAATGACTTTCTTGAATGTTCGACTGTCACGAGCCTAATAAATTGGTAGAGTCGATGATATTAAGTTTTAATGTGTGGAAAGTATTTTAATTATACATATATTAGTTCCGTACGCCGTCATGGTGAAACAGCACAGCGTGTGACTGGTAGCGCGACGGATGCGGATTCGGTTCCTACACCGAGAAAAAATATATATTAATTTTTATATAAATGTATATTTGTTACTAAATATTAATTTATGACACGAAATAAATCTTCACTCGTAGCACGGTACCTAGTACATTGTTCGACTATAAGATCTAACCAATTATTCGGCTCAACTTTACGAATTAGTTTAATTCCCCAGCTTTGGTATAGAACGTGTGGCGTTGAGTTACGCCATAAGGAAACAATAAATACAACCAAGTTGTACTCGTTGAATATTATGAGGGAAACTAGACTCACTATTAAAATGATATACATTTCATTTACTGAAACACTCACATATGCAAGTAAAAATAGTTTATAAATAAAACAATTGGTAGACTGCAGTCGCGTGCGACGCGCTACGCGGATATGTGGCGCAGTGGGGCGGACGTCTCCACTCTCCACTCTTGCACGACATGATTCACGTGTCTTTATTAATGCTGCCTTTTGTCTATAAAACGTACACGAAAATACTTTTTTTATATAATCACATTTGCGGCTTCGCCCGCTTAAACTACACAAATATATCATTTAGAAGACAGAATTACTATGGTGTTCTACGTATAGATCATATGGAATCGCATACATTAAAATTCATATTCATTAAAATTTTGAATACGATTGCTTATAATACGTCATATTGGTATAATATAAAATAATTAAATAAATGCCAAGATATTAAAAATAATTTGTAAAGGTCTTATTTAATACCAATAATAACAATCAAGAACAATGGAACCGCTCATAGAATTCAGCGAGATCGTCGACTTTTCCGTCATCACGTTAGTCGTTATGTAGAACACAGTGTATTTCACCGATGTCATATATCTTCACACTCCGATGTTTTTATTAATTTCTAATGTTTACTTGTGAGTCGCTGTTAACTCGGTCAAGAACATTAAAGTTATTACATGTTACGCCCAAATTTTATAAAAAATATGTTTTAGGTATTAGTTAGGAGTATTTTGTGTCGAATATATATAATATTCCGAATTTTATGGAATTGCAAGTATGATACTACCGATAGGATGGTAGTAGTCATCCTGTCGTTCTGTTTTTGATTTTTAAAACATTTACACATTTATTTTAATAGATAAAATATGATATATATTTACTAAGGAAACAATTTATTTTCATTTACTTTGAGACAAAGTGCGGCGTTCAGTTCCGCCACTGAACATTTATCGAATTCCAAAGAATGTCGTGTTTTAACACTAGATTCTGTCAGTACACCCTGCTCAGTAATTGAGCTGCTTGCTGCTGCTTTTTTATATATTAATAAAAAATATTTTTCAATTAGCCATGCCTATATTAATAAATTATCGTCCCTAAATTATATTATTTAAAGTTCAAGATAGTCAAACTAAATAGTAATTTATTTAATATTTTCGAAAGTACCTATAGTAAATGAGATCTTCTTTACAGTAAACAGACCGAGAAACAATTACTTCCGAAATTGAGCTATTTCTGAGAAGATTTCTCAAATATTTCACGTGCACAATGTGATGAATTTTAAAGGGTATGGGTATTCGTACAAACATATATATTTTTTAAAAACTTGGATAAGATAACATTTTTTTAAGCCTAATAAAAGTAATAAAAGTTACTGCACATTAGTGAATATTTTTCAGAAATTTTATATCGAGTTTTATGTATGTAATATGTATAAACTAGTAAATTTAACCCTTGTATTTATATTAAATATAAATAAACGACCAATACAAAACTTATAACATTTTGTTTTAGGAATACCGCTCGCGAGTATAGTATTTTTTTAAAAATATTGTCGGGAACAGAGGCCACTTGGTGCTACAATACTCCGTTCCTCATCTAACCACCATACGCTTATTTTCTAGTTACCATATATAACAACAAATACATTATTCCAGCGTCACTTTTAGTAAGAAAAATTATTTACCTACCTGTTAGCTACAGCTACTTGAACAATTCATCAAAGCAACATCCGGTATAACGGAATTTCTTTTTCGTTTTATCAACTTTCGCCGATAACCAGCTGCACCCTTCGTTGGGCAATGATTATGTAATATTTGCATTTGGGGCCGTCACGGCGCAGAAGACACAGCGCCAGACTATAAACGAAATGGCTGCGGGTTCGATTACCACTCGGGATAAGGAATTAATGCTTTCCTTTCATCGCTCTGGTAACAATTAGAAAACCCTGAATAACGCAACACACAATATCTTGACATTTAGACGCAAAGTAAAGAACGGCGTATCTTTCACATGTTCCATGTTCCCTCTACTTCCCTGCAAAGAAATATATCGAATGGAAACCGAATCCACAATCATCTCAAACAACACCGGCTAACGTATCTCAGTAAATATAAACCTATTTTATTTATTGTACAATAAATAGGTCAATTAACATTTAGCTAAAGGACTCATAAGACTAGAATGTCCGAGCAGGATGTCGCTTATGTAATTACTTGACTATTACATGCTTAATCGGTTTTTGCATTTATTTCAACTATTTAAAAAAAATACTACTTTGCAACTGTGACAGCTTTTGCTGTTTACGTAAAAATAAATAGTTTTAACGCTGCCTTTTCTGACTTTCATTGCATAACACATATTTTGTTAAGAGATTTCTAGTTTTTAATTAAAAATATAAATATATATTGAGAGGCTGCAGAGGCGTAACAGCACAGCGTTGGATAAATACGGTGGTAGTGAGTTATATTATTTCCATTTTCTTCCTCAGTGAAGTAGATTACGCGCGGCTTTAAGTTTCACCACTCAAAATGCAATATCATATTACATATCCATGATTCTTACAGTTATTTATAAAATATAATAAATATATTATATGGTCGTGCCGCAATTCAAGTGAATAAAATAATAGTAATACCTAATTAAAAATCAAGATAAAATTTGGTTTAAAGATTAGAATTGAATACCTTGATTTTTTTTATTAAATATAAATCATAAAATAATTATAATTAAAATAGATATACGTATATACAACTAATTTAAAAATATTGTTGTTCTAATAAGTGCAATTTGCCTGCGTCATGGAATGAAAACTAAACAAACTATTATTACTAGCGGACATATGCTTGCAAATCTTACTATGGTTACTTTGGTGAAATATTTTATGTATTATAATTTTTTTTTCGATACTTTATTAGAATTGAAGCTCTCTAAATATGATTAGTGTGTACAATTCCTATCAAAAAAAGAAACAAAAGCCTCATTAAGAGAATAAAAACTCCTTGTTTAAAAAAAATAATAAACTAATCGAAAAAAAAACAGTTTTTAATATTTTTAGAACGAAGAGCCTAGCTTTAGCTCTAATCAAAGATTCTTCCATCCTTATGAGTCACTGAAATTTAACGTAACTAATCAAAAAATATGCAGTAATTTATTATAACTGCATCCTCTATTACCTAATTATACAGATTGATATATATATATTTGGCAAGTGCAGTAGTATTTAAATATAATATTTCGTTCAGTGTAAAAGATATCAACGCGCTCAACAAACCTTGTTATTTTGTAAATATATTCATTTTATAAAATTCTTTTGGTAAGTTGCTTATATGTATGTTTTTTTATAATTTAATCTTTATATTTAATATTTAATATAATTTAAAACTTTGTTTCGAAAAACTGTGTGAATTTCGTAATTTATATATTTTTTTTATTTATGTTTTTCCAAATGCATAACAAAAGAAAAAAAGAGGGTTGCTTCTGGGAAAAAAAGAGGGAAACTTACAATAACGTGAGATATATAAGAAGAAGTAAAAAATGCTTACATAAACTTTACATAACTTGCAACTCTTATTACTAACTACGAATAACGACTAATTACATAAACTCATAGTACTCTAGTAATGTAGGCTCAGTAAATACTTATGTCGCCCACATTTGGTTTAACCTTCGACCACTTTATTTGGCTCTAAACAAATCACAAGTAGGAGTAGCTTAAATAAAGCTCTTTGTTTCTCAATTATGTACTTGTGAAACTCGTTTTGGTAACGTCTCATAATGACTTTTATGTTTTAAATACAAATATTTTTTGTTTCCTTTTAATTTTTTAGGTTTACACTGTCCTTTATGTAATAGAGTATAAAACGAGAATCAGACGTTATGTACAATTTATTGTAAAATTTAATTTCTTTTTCCTTTAAGTTGACCTATTTTAAAATTTAATTTCCATACAGTGTTACATAATGTCCAAGTTTAATACCCACCTAAGTAGTGCTAATGCCAAATTTAGAATGTAGAACATTTTAAACCTGTTATACAAACATTTAGTTTATTTCAACACGTAAAAGGCCTGGTATTTCATCCTCTGATTCTTCATACCTTATTGAACTTTATTTAAATACTGACCCGCTTGTATTTGGCACGGAAATGCATTGATATGATAAATATATAACATAATAAACAAACAATATTAACATTTTATTTAGGGCTATTGTTTGGAAATATCTCATAAGCAGTGACCACTTGTAACAGACGACTGTCAATTCGGTTCCAACTTGGTAAAATGAGTTATTTTCATTTCCTCTCTCTAAGAGAGATAGAGACGCGGCGTTAAGTTCCGCTGAAATTGTAAAATTATATAGCTATTTTTACACGATATTTAATATAAATGATTATCCATTTCTTCACTACTGACAAGTTATTTGAACCCCATACTAAATAAGGCAATAATTAAGGATGCCCGAAATCGAGACACCACGAAATAAGTGGTGTGACTTAACTGCTTTGTCAAACGAGAGAAAAATAAAAATAATAATTTACTCCCCCCTGTGGAGATTGAACCCACTATTACATTTACAGGTACGTTGTCTCACTGCGCTATAACGGCCTAAACGTACTTACATTTAATATAATGATTACATGACAAATCCATTGATTTAGGACAGCCATGAGTATGAAAGGTCTCAGCGCACGTGGTGTGAGTGCAAGGAGAACTACCTCGCACAATTAAATATTACGTGTATTAGTTAACTTTAACTTGAGTTCAAAATGAGAAGCAGTTACAGTTTATAGTTAAACAAAATTGATATAAAATGTATATTATATTAGGTACGTATAGCTGCAACGTGTAATGAACTTGAGAGTTTTCTGAGGTTATGATTTTCAAAGGGATACGCCATTGTTGATCTATTTCATATATACCTATTTAAATGTCTGTGTACATTGCTTATGTTAGCGCAGCTTTTACCTGCGGTTTCGCCCACCTACTCCAATTAAAATAACTAAGAGTTGTGTATGACATATTCTAAGAGCGAAGTTATAAATAACTACACATACTAGGGAATATTGCTTTACTCGATAAATGGACTATCCAACACAAAACTTCATCGAAATCGACAAAATCAAAATATTGTTCACACAATTATGCCTTCACACAAAAACGTCAGTAGTGTCGTCAGGGTGCAACAGGAAGCTGCACTTGCATTACTTGCACAACGGTAGAAATAACGTAAAACCAATAGGCGGTAAGGCGGTAATACAGCTTAGTGTTTTCTCAACAGGAACTCGGCGTTTACGCGCACGCTTAAACGATCTAGTTTCAGCAATTTCATATTATTATAATGCACGGTGAAAGTCACGAAGTAAGAGTATAATGGTAGCTGCTATGACTTTTCATTTATAAATTTATAATAAAGTTATAAAATTTAACTTAAAAATATATGTAGGTAGCGGTACAGTGTCGAAGTTGAAACACGGCGGTAGTGATTTCGATTCTCACTTGGGGAAATGTATTATTGTCGTTTTCTCGAAATTGACTCGAAGTACGGTGTTGCATGGAGAATATCGAATAACTAAAAACATACACAATACGTTACTTAAACGGCGTTAAAACCTTTAAATATTGATATATTTCAATATCTTACAGAGAACTATAGTAGCCTACAAAATATTTTAACTTTCACTTTGGAATTATGCTACAAATCATAGCAAATTGTGTATTAAAGGTGCTTTACATCATTAGTGTAGTCAGCACCGCCGCTGCCTCTTAGTGACTTGCAGATCAAGTGAATTTCTAAAAGAAAACCTACACGTTTTCTAGTAATTACGTATACGTAACAAACAACTACTTATATTATAGGGAGGAGAACGCATTATCCACGTACATCCATTCTAATATGTTAAAACTGGAGTGTTTATTTGGTTGAACGCGCTAACCTCAGAAACTAATGGTTCGAATTGAGTTTTTTGTGTTGAATAGTTTATTTATCGAGGAAAGCTATAGGGTATTGCATCACATCTGGATGTAACCCCTGCAATTACCGTTGAGTAAACGATGGCACTTGGAGTATGTCATACACAAGTCTTAATTATTACCATTTGACCGCAGGAGAAGACGCAGGTGAAAGTTAGTTACAAATATTCGTCATATATTTTTAGCTGCTCGCTCTATTCCGCTTATAGCAGAATAGTGTAGCGGTAGTACGTCGTTGAATTCCGCCATTCAACACGCAATGTAATGGCGTAAAGTACAGAACTCTGTAAGGAGAGGTAACACTTGCAACAAACGTTGTCCCACTGCGCCACTATGGCGTCTATAAATTAAAGTTTTCAACAATATTATTATTAATATAATAAAAATTCAATATACAAATACAATAAATGTCAATTCAAAATTACCATAAAGTTCCCATCAACTACACAAAGAGCGGCCGGTGTCAGTGTTTTTTTATATGAAGCAAATAAATCGCGACTTAAAGCTTTCTCCACTTCTTTATTGATTCGCTTCAACTTCGAGGAGTTAATTAATAATAGCATAATACAATATTTACAATTGTTTTTTTTTTTATTTAGATTTTTCAATTTTTATTATCACTGTATGATGGTTATTTTTTATCTACAAGTTTTACATATAAAGCAGGGTTGGCAAAGATAATCAAATGTCAAGACTTTGCGCCGCTGCAAGCGGAGCTCAACACCGCAGTTTGTATCCCAGAGCAGGGAAATGAGCATTACCTGAATAAAGATGTTCCCACAAACAGTCAAACTTTATCCCTTTAAAGAAATCAATAGTTGTGCTACTAACAATACTTCCCTAGCAGGCAGGCGGACCAACCACTTTCACTGACCTTCCGCTCGGTCTTTAAGTTATTCGACAGGTCATTGACCTTTGACTGCAGGTGCTCAAAGCAATGTTGATAATTTTATTCTGTTTAACAAATATGCGTACAACTGGAATAAAATACAAAAGGCTTTAATTGTTAAAACGGTTAAAACAATCTCACGAATGGCGCTTTCGCAACAACTACTTACAATTACTTAACTTACATCACTTTTTTTTATATTTTTTGATTATTTATTATCTAAAATAATAAATAAATCACTAATTTAATGTCTGTTATATACTTGTATGACAGAAAAATAACGACATTAAACAACTATTTCAATAATAAAAAGATTAAACTTTTTCTCAGGCTTTTATAACTATAAGACGACTTTTTAGATCGATCCAGTAGTTCTTGAGTTTAGCGCGTTCAACCAAATAAACGCTTCAGGTATAATGTCAGTATATATAGAAAACACTTAGTACATAATTCATAACAATGAACAATGGGAATTAACATCGTATTACAGAACCTAAATTCTATAATAAAATGTAGGTAAAACGTTAGTATGGCATGCGCGCGCGCACTACACGCTGTACAGTAAGTGACATAACTGAGGTGAGTCGAATTTTAATTAAATGGTTACATGCGGTTATTACAAAGTATTATAACATAGACCGGCCTATATCTGTTTGACTTTTCTCACGCATCTTGTGATATAGATAATCTATTGATAAGACACTCAGTTCTCCGATTTCATAAAGTCATACGAAATTTAGAACGAGGTTACGTATAATAGGGCTTTTTAAGACATTGTTTTTAATTAATATGTAATTATGATGAAAATTATTACTTAATGTTTGCAAAATATTTTTAAGTTATTAAGTTTATAAAATTTAATAATTTATTATTACGAAAATATTAAAATAAATTATAATCTATTTCTTAAATGCAAACATACTTTAAAAAATCTCTGTAAATAAATTCAAATTGTATATTTTGTTTTTTATATTTTTTTAGCGATTTTAAAGATTTCGGTCCTATCAAGCACTACATTATTTTTGTTTTTTCTTTGTAAAGTTAAATTCAAAAAGAACTCTCTCAGAAAAATATCTGTTTTCAGAAACTTTACCAAAACAAAGTTTTTCCCTTATAACACAAAATATATAGACATATTGTCTCTACAAGATAATGAATTCAAGTCATGTAATGCAAGTACATGCTAATTGTCCAGCTATCACGCTATGGTTATAAACTAACCGACTTTGAGAGTAATGGGTGTGTGTTGCACACTCTTTGATGGCCATTTTCGCAATTCTTTTTGCTGTTTTAGTAAGTCAAGGATCAAAGTAGGCTTAATTTATGTTAGTATGGTTTAACATCATGGGCGGAAGAATCTATACATATAAAGTCCAAGGGCATCCTGGCATCCTGATCTGGAATCTGCAATGTTCGTCGTCAGTGTTGCTTAAGTGACGATCATTGTCGGTGTCGAGTATTTTAACTTTAACCTTCGAATAATATCTATTGTGTGAAACAAAAACACGCTTCTCTTTGTATATTTTAGAACAAAACGAATAATTTTGTTGGCACAGTATATCACTGTAAGACAGTTCACTGGTCGGGTAGAAGGGTATTTATGTATATAGTAAATAACAGAAATATGTATATACAATTATCTAAGTAGGAGAAATGTAGAGATATAGGAGAGATGAAGTATGTGATACTCATTACTTTTAATTTATTTACAAAACTCTCCTGCTCATATTCATAAAACCGGCGTAAAATGTACAATATCTTAAATTCAATTTATTTAAAGTTTTATATGATAAGTTTATTAAATCAGGGCTTTCATTAAATATGAAGAATTCTTTAACAAAAAATATAAATAAATAAAGGAAATGTATGTGTCAAAAAGACCATTTCCGATACCGGGAATCGAACCCGAGCCTCCTGGGTGAGAGCCAGGTATCCTAGCCACTAGACCATATCGGATGTCCTGCAGTAATCTGAATTAATGGCTCATATAATTTTTTCCATTATATTTACCTCTAAGCGATAAAATAATTCTGAATTAAGAAAATATTTATATTAGTAAAAAATAAAACCTATACTTACAATTACAAAGCTTAAGAATATGGTTGGTTAAACGCGTTAATCTCAAAAGCTACTGATTCAATGAATTGAAATATTATGTTTGTGTTGCATAGTCCGTCTGTCAAAAAAGAAAAAAATATGAAAAATATTGCAGAAACTGAAGATCTGCCGCTCCTGTCGTCATCATCATATCATACGTCATACAACATACACAATTCTTAGTTATTTCAATTTGACCAAGCGGGCGAAACTTGTTTTGTGGGAAAAACTGTGAATTTACTTTTTTATATTTTTATTTTAATAAAAAACATCGTCAAAAATAATATTTAGTAAGTTTCTATTTATTGTACATTTTCAAGCTTTCTTGTTCTCAAAATGGATGTCACGGTTCGGAGCGTTAGATTAGCGGAAAATTTTTAAAATAACTTCTTCGGCTTCACTTTTACTGTTTTTTGATTTAAGCATTTCTTAAACATATGTCATATATTATTACAAAGAATTATAAAAAATATATAAAAAATAAAGACACTTTTTAATTTTGTTTTCTCAATTATGTGTCAAATAATATACGTACATACATATGTTTAATTATCTATCTATATATATAAAATCGAAAGGTCACTCACTCATCACGAAATCTCAGAAACTACATGTGCTAGGAATCTCAAATTTTGCATAAAAGTTACTTACAGGACGTAGGTGCTCGCTAAGACGGGAATTTGCAATATTCGATTTCTAAAGGGTTGTTTTTCTGGTCGAAAGTTTGTATGAAACTTCGTTACTACAAATGCTAGGAGTCTCCAATTTTGCATAACGTGACTAGGACGTAGTCATGGAGACAGAAATTAATAATAACATAATTCACGCGGGTGAAACCGCGAACGGGCCGCTAGTTTGAAATATAATTGAGAAAACAAAATTAAAAATTATCGTTATTTTTTCTTCTATGTTATTTTACGTTAATTCTATAAATAGATGGATAGATAGATTTTAAATAAAATTATAAAAACAAAATATATTTAAACTTTTTACATTTGCTAATTTTTTATATTAGATAAGGAAAAAAAATAAAAAAGAATAAAAAGTAACCGCCCCCGGGTGGGCTCGAACCACCAACCTTTCGGTTAACAGCCGAACGCGCTAGCCAATTGCGCCACGGAGGCGACGTCTCTACATATCATTATTATCTATAGTTATCTATAACTGTACATCTATTATAAATAATTGTGTTGTTTAAGCGGGCGAAGCCGCAAACGCGCCACAAATCTATAGAGCTGTACTAATTATATAAAGCTGAAGAATTTGTTTGATTCCACTTAAATTGATTTCATTTAAAATGATGATGATTATTAAAATAAATAAATTAGTTTTCCTTGCGTATTCGCTCACCTCATATTTAGCTCATCTGTTAAACTAAAATAAATAAAATAATTTACTATTATATATCGAATAGTAATCCAAAACTATTTAAAGAACGTATTACATGATAAATTTACGCAATCAATGGTACAGCATTCCGTACTTTCACTGCAATGATCGATTTGCCGACCGCCTAATTAGTGTAAGAAAGCTTGTCCAAAATTTTGTATATACCTTCATATATAACTATATATGTACTGTAAAAGGTAATTACATTCATAAAGAAATATGAACGTAAGATTTTTCCAGTATCTCGCAATGCATCTCGCATATAGCAGGGAAGTCACAGGCAACCGTTCTCCAATCCCCCGAACAGGAATCGTACTCAAATCTGTTATATTTACAACACTGCGCGACCACAGCCTCCTCGTACTCGAGTGTAACAAATAAGTTAAATATAACAATTTACAATTAGACAAGGGAACGTATTACTCCTTCATGAAAGGTCAAAGCCATAATCTGTTGATTAAAATAAATCAATTGGTCGTGGAAAACTTTAAAAGGGCGGCGACGACGACCTACTAACCTTTAGTTTTTGAATTAATATACATACGAGTACTTATAATTTATATATCATAAGTATCAAAGAATAGGTATATCGCCTGACCCTAAACTAAGATTGTCCGATGGTAAAATTAGCAACTTTAAAACTTTTGAAACTTAGGGAATCTTTTAAGTTATAGATATTATAAAAAAACAGACTTTGAAATCCTCTCCTGTGTAACTCTGTGTTATAAAACTATATATTACATACAAACATACATAAAAATAAGTAACATTTTATCCACATTCGGTTTCACTTTCGCCGAAACTCGTTCCGGGCCGATGCGCCATAAATTAAAAATGTAAATATATCATAAAAATATTACCCGGAAAAAAAATATTTTAGTCGTTAATAGCTCAAGGTGTGACTATAAACGCGACAGGTTGTGGGTTCGATTGCGAAGCGGTGGAATGGAATATTTAATATTTTTTTATTTCCCACTCTGGTAACGAGGCAAAGCGCGACGTTGAGCTCCACCACTCAACATGCATTCGGAGGAAAGTAGGTAACAGAAGTGTCTTAACACCAGGTTCCCAGGTTCTCTCTGCCTACCCTGCCATGTGATAGAGGGAGAAGTTAAAGAAAATAAATCTATTTTAAAAACAAGTAATAAAAAGACAGGTGTACATTTAATTTGTTTATTGTAAACACAGAAGTGGTAAGAGTTCGTTGCCGTCGATTTCGTAATGCGTCGTTAAGTTCGTAACCCTGACAGAGATCGTACGAAATTACTTGTAAAGTTCAATATTACAACTGTAAATAAGCAATTTATTTTGATACGCTGTATACGCGGGTAAGACACTCCGCTGTCCGCTATTACGGATACGGGAGGTACGGTCTAGGGTATGCTTTGTACATACAGCGTTGGGATTCAGCGTGAACCTGATTTATTGATTTATTTTTTTTAAATATTATACAAGTTTTTAGATACAATAAATAAATAATTTTAAATGAAATTAATACATTTTAATTAAATTTACTATTTGCATCTCATCAATTCATAATGTATTAAATAATATTGTCTGTATTACATAATACAAGCATGCCATAACATTAACAACAACTGTATTCGTAGATATTTGACTATTTCGTTTGTAGATTTCATTTTATTACAACACAAAATCAACGAAAGTCCGAAACGAAAGTAAGTCCATTTAAGCTCGAATTGGTTAAGCTAGCTCAAACCGGTTGTAACCAGTCGGAACCAGTTCACTCTTCCTGTCATTTCACTTGGTTTTTTACTTTGGCTTACGAAATGTGGAGTGGAAAAAGTTATTGGAACTATAGTAGACTTTATAGTGTTTGTTTAAGAATCTTTTTTCTTTAACTATAAAGAAAGTGGTTAATCTACCACGCTTTATATGGGAGTAAAATTGTAACTGCTGTATTCCTTCCTGGCTGGATGCTGTGAATTTCTCACGTGCCTTTAAAATTGACTCTACGAGTATTTATAGAGTATATTTGAACATTTTTGCAAGTTACACGAAGATTTTTTTCGTTTTGCCTATTAAAAAAATCGATGTGACAATAGTTATGTTATTTAATTTCGACAAAAACGTTCAGCTCTTTTTATAAATTTTGATTTATAAGTCATTAAATGTAAATAGGAAAAAAATCTTTTTTCAGCTTCGCGCTATATTCTATATACCCTAGTGTTTAGACATTCTGTCCCCTTTCTCTCTTTCCGCCCAATTTTTGAATCATTATATGTTGAGCAGAGGAGCTTAACGTCGCGCTTAAGTGAAATAAAGGACCTCGATTATGGAAATAATTCACAAATAGTAAATAATATATCTTGCAATACTTCAGTTTCACCTCTATCAAGTTCTCTACAAATCTATATAATATGCTTAATACTTATATAGTAATGCTCAATGACCGAGCAACTGTTCCATTAGTGCCGGTTCACTGATCCCGCGTAATGCAGGTTCGATTCCGGTCAATGCACTAATAATACGTTTTTTATTACAGGTAAGCACTTACATATTACACGCAACACGGTTTTGTTGTGTGACTGTACTGCGTATACAGTTTAAGGTATGGAGGTTATTATATTTAACTGGGATTGAATCCATAAAACATTTTCGCGAGCTTAGTAACAAAGGAATAATAATTAATAGTTTCACGCTGTATCCCGTAAATAGCAGGGTTAGCAGTGGGAACCTAATAAGACACTCCGTTCTGCTCGCCACGCCCATCTACGAGACATTGCGTTTTAAGTGTCAAAATTGAGTAAATCATAATAGTTCATTCCTCCGCTTGAAAATCGAACCCACACCTGTTTACATTCAGACGCCTCATAAAAAGATATTTTAAATTAAAATATCAAAATGCTCAAATATTTATTTGTACTTAGGTACAATCACAACACAGCAAGGTCGGGTGAGGCTGACAACTTGCTGGAAGTGGGTCGCAGGAAACTGAGCCGCTTTGAATATGCAGTCACTTGTGAAAGTAATCGTTTAGCATTCAATAGAAATTACCACGTTGCGCTCTGGTACCTGCGATCTGGGCCTGGAAAAGCCCTGGATCGATGTTATTACTTTAGATTATAATATAAATAAATGGTCATTACAATTAATGATATCATGACCCGGTATTACAGTATCAGACTGTACACACGACGGTTGCAGGTTCGATATCCATTCGGGGGAATGACTATTTTTATTTCTTCACGCTTCACAATTTTGTCATCGTCATCGACTATTAGCGCTCTCAAAAGATCATGGCAATATTTATTACATTCATTTTTATTGATAGATCGATACAGGTAAGGTAATAAACGCATATTATAAAACATAAAAAAATGTTACTTATAAAATATATATTTAAAAAATAAATATTTTCAACCACTTAAGTCATTATCGTCTAAAGTCTAAACGAAGTGTAAAGTTTACTCAACAATCGATAATCGATATAGAAG
Organism: Heliconius cydno galanthus; assembly: GCA_036379175.1. NCBI lineage: Eukaryota > Metazoa > Arthropoda > Insecta > Lepidoptera > Nymphalidae > Heliconius > Heliconius cydno. Next base: position 243,611 of record JAKRZM010000999.1, read on the forward strand.
TGTAATGGTACCCGACACTTCCTCCACAATGCGACACCGACACCGACACCGACACCGAGACACAACAATATGAACAGTACCAACAGTACAATGTTTTAACTTTCACGTGTTTAGTGCTAATTTCGTATTTTCTTAAGTATTATATTTACGATCTAGTCGTCGCCCGCAACTTTGTTTGCGTGGATTTTAATACGTAAAAAGGAAAACCCCTTTTTTTCGTTTACGTAGAAATTTCGAGATCTGTTAGAGAGGACATTTTGGAGCTCCACCACTCTTCCTAAAATACCTGCACGCTAAATTCCAAAATTTGAACTTCAATAGTACCCAATAGGCTTATAGGCCTTCGTGGCCCAGTGGCACAGCGTCTGACTGTAAGCATTACGGTTATGAAGTCGATTCACGTTCGAGGGAATGAATTATTTTCATTTTCTCTACTCAATAACAAGACAAAACGTTACATTACTCACACACAATGTCAAACACTGGGTTCTTTCGGTCTACCCATGCAATAATTACAAAATGAAAATAAGCTAAAAATATATAAAAAAGATATAAATTAGAAAAATCTTAATTTCCACTGACGCTAGGCGGTAACCTGAATTCTTTTAGATCCACTGACGAGAGTCCTAGCATTCATTAGGTTTCCACATCAGTATGCCGACATACAAAGGGTCACTGTCTGTACGTAAGTACTTGTACCTAGCATGGTATAGCGTCGCTTTCTCTTACTAATTACTAAAGAGATACGCAGAGGGTTTTAGAATTTTTGTTAGCTTCAAGCTACATCCTGCATATATCAGGGTAGACATAGAGAACCTAATGTCTGTCCAATTTTTCAAGGTATTGTAGAGCGAGGAAACTCAACATCTTTCACATGGTTTTCGACGCGACGCGTTGGACGCGGCACCGAACACACCAGCCGTCGCGTTTATAGTCTGACAGAGTGCTGAGTCGTGATGGTGTTATTTATACACCAAACTAAAGGAAAGGGTTTAATATTGTCAAGACAGTATGTGGCCGGGGTGAACGCATACGGGCTGATGCAACTATCATTCAACTCGTTAAGACATGCAAGTGTAAGAAATATTAAACCTAAATTGCGGATAAATCTCATAAATTTAACGACACATTATTATGATATTAAACTGTGAAACGATTATAATGTAATATACAAATAGGACCGGCAAGATGCGATTATATACTGAGGTCTAGGCAACTATCAGTATATAGTTACCTCTTTACCAAAATGAAGCTACAGATTGTACCTATAGTCAGCGTCTTATCAGCATTTAGATTTCTTACAGATTTTATACGAACATATGATCTAGATAGATAAACATATACGAGTTCATATAACAATTACTGTCTATCTTTCACAATCATCAAAACCACTAAGCATCGACGACATGGCCCGTTGAGTATATCGGGCGCTTGCAGACTGCGGTAGCGTGGAACGGAACGTAGTATGTTGTAGGTACTTGCCGATGATCCGTTTTACGTAATATGTAGTGTATCATGCTGTATCACGCTATGCAGAGTACGAAAAGGGAACTTAGTGGTAACTCACTCTGGGACTCCGACCGACTTGAAAGATAGAACTCAACGCTGTGCTTTGTCTTGTTACAACACAACTTCAGCAAAGAATCGAAAATTATTAATTCCACTGAGGGGAGTCGAACCCAAGATTATTACGTTTACGCCGATATGATAAGGAAAACTAAACTAAACTTCGAGAAATCCTCTCTTACAAAATATAAACCAGGGACTGTAGGGAACCACTTTCGTACCCTCCCCAATCTATATATTTTTCTCCTTTTAATTTCAGAAGTGCGTTTCGTCTATACATATGTACATATATAGATAAAAAACTTGCTGATTATATTAATACTATTAAAATATAACCAAAAAGTACCAGTTCGAAATCAGTGAATATAATAATGAATTAATTTATATTAAGAGAAAGGCACTTTCATACATGCGAACTCTCAATGCTCTACTTATAATAATATTGTGACATAACAGCGATTTTCGATAATTATTTTCTGTTATATAAGATTGGGTTGTAGGCACCCACCACCGTACCAAGTATGGTGTGTCGAGACAGATCTCGTTTTTAACTTTAATTTATTAATTAATTAATTTTAAAAAGCATACAATTTTTTAATCAAGTCATTAAAAATTATGCGTGGAAAATATTATATTATATTATATTATATTATCTGTAAAAATGTTCACTTCATGGTTTGTATTATTAATTTATTTCAGCAAAATAGGGCATAACATAATGTATCACGTCTTGTTTGTCGAAACAAAGCGCGGCGTTTACTTCCGCCACCTACAGAAAAACTACTTTACTTACTTTACTGAAAAACTAGAAAAATTACTTACTTTTCGGTATAAAACGAGATATAGAGTTTCTTAACACTGAGTTCCCTCTGCCTACCACGCTGATGCTGTGAGGATAAGTACCTACCATAAGTTTACTGATAAATAAACAATACTTTTTTAATAAAAGAGTGAGAGACACCCTCGTCCACACTTTATGCCCAGATTTATTATCGATCTTTATGAGTTTTCAATAGAGTACCTGTAAATGTCTATTATATACAAAAAAAAGAAATTATTCATAAATTTCAAAATATTATATTTCCGATACCGGGAATCGAACCCGAGCCTCCTGGGTGAGAGCCAGGTATCCTAGCCACTAGACCATATCGGATATACTTTCACAATGAAAAAGAATGAATATTATATAAGTACTAGATATATTTATAGTATACGTATTAATAGGCCACCACCTGGCCCTCTTTATTTCTTCGACAATGTTCTTAAGCTTTATATTATTAGTAATACAGAGTGTTTTTAACTTTACATTTGTGGTTAAATCCTAAAAAATAATACCCTTAAATGGGAGTAAAATTTGGTATTAAAGCCGCTAGTTCAAAGAAGATATCAGATGAAATGGCTAGGCTGATCCTGAATTTCAGAAAAAAGATCGAAACCTCTTATTTTTGTACGGAACCTTCGTTGGGCGAGCCCGACTCGCGCTTGACTGGTTTTTTTAGTAAAATAAATGTATTATTTAAATACAATTAACGTCAAACACATTTTTCCGATAAGTAGATGAAATTTAGGTGGGGGTAATCGATTATATGAAAGATATAATAAAATAGCAATTTAAAGCCGTCGACACTTAATGGTAAATCTCTGATTTTCTTCGAAGTAGAAACTGTGTACTTTCACTGGATAAGTTGATATGGAAAAATAACTTGGCGTTATGCGGTTTTACTTCACTTATCAATTTTACTTAACATGTTTATTTATATATGTATTTGTAATGTATTGCACATATATTTGACTATGTAATATGGCCGTTTATATAGCAAAAAACGCTTATTTCGATACTATAAGGCTGAAAACTGACTGACCTGAAAACTATACATTTGTGATTAAGTCCTAAAAAATAATAGCCTAAAAAGGGGGGCAAAATTCGTCAGATTTTTTATGAGGTTATAAATACGGGCCCTAGTGAACTACGTTATCAAACTGCTCATCCAAGGCTCTAAATAGGCATCGCATTATATGTTAATATGGCGACGGGACGTTCCTCCTCAACACAGTCTAATTTGACCAAGGTTGTTTGAACAATGCTTTAATGTGAAGTAAGGTATTCTTAATTGTAGGTATATATTATTCCAGTGTTTACTTGCGGCTTTGATTGCCAAGTCAAATGAAAATATCTAAGAATACTACTACTACTACTTGATAGAAGTGTTCATTGTTATCCCGCTGCTGATATAAAACACCCTACAGGCCCTACAGCCTTCCTCAGTAGTATGGATATGCAACACAATATTTGTTTTCAATTTTAATTATTAACTCCTGCGCGAGTTAGCGGGTCCAAGTGTTCAAAAAAATCTTTAGCTTTGAGATTGAGAGAGAGAGGATTAAAATTGAAAGGCCTCCTCATCATTAATCATTGATGGAATTAATCATTAGTATAGATTATTTTTTTATTTTAATCATTAATGATTAAAATTGAAAAAATAATGTATACTAACGTATAGATTACACGAATACATCCTCATAAATAACTTATTGCTTTCAAGCATTTTACAGTATGTTAGAGCTACTTAAAAAATCTTTCTAAATAAAAATGTTTTTTTCAAAAAAAAAGTTGTGTTGTTGTATAAAAATGTCATTTGTAAATTTCTAAGTGAGTAAATTGTTTGTAAATGTTTATAAGTACATATGGGCATGACAAAGAAATTGTATGTTTTCACAGCACGTTTCCTTGAAGGAAGTTATTCTAAACGGTCGCACAATCATAAATTGCTATTCTGATCAGATAATAAGGGCATTAGCTACGTTTATACGCAACGTTACTGTAACAGTTGCGTAAACACGTAAATCTACATGTTGGGGGTTTACCTACACATTTTTTTTATTTGTCTACTCTTCAAATTTTCTTTTTTTTTGAGCTCCTCACTGTATCCCGCATGTAGCAGAGCAGCCTAGTGTTAAGACACTCCTTTCCCACTTCTGTTTCCCACTTTTTGACAAATACCTTGCGGAAGCTTCCGCCACTCAACACGCAAGTGTTGAATGGCGGAACTCAACGCCGTTCATTACCTCCTCATCAGCACGAACAAATGAAAATATTCAAATATTTCATTGTATATTGTATTTCATTCCCGAGTAGAAAAATCGAGCTCGTAACCGTCAACCGTTCAGGATAATATAATTCAGGATATTAAAACCTAGGTCAACTTTAGGATACTATTTTAAGCCAATGAACGAACAAATCACTTTATAAATAATTTTTTTGTTGATATTACTGTTATGTGCAGATATTTTTAATGACATAGAATTGTAATAAATTCATTCTTAAAACATATAATTGTTTTTTGCAGATGGCGCACACAGTGGTAGCCTTAGTGGCATTGATTGCCGTGGCTATAACTGCAAAAGAGCAAACGAGATGGTCTCGCCAGATCAGCTCTTATACAGCCGATATAAGCGACTGGGTTCCCTTAACGAGTCCAGTGGACAAAGAAGAATTACCAACAATCAAAAGGCAAGCGGTAGCGGAACCTAGGATATTATCCGAACCTTTTCCAGGATTTATAAGGCCAACAGGTTTCAGTCAAGACGAATTTCCATCAAGGGCATTTCTTAACTCTCCTGTTAATCGACAATTATATTTACAATCGGTACCATCAGCACCTCAAAATTATCTCTCAGATCAAGGTTTCAACCAAGGCCTAAGATTTGGTTTGACTCAACCGAATTTCCCATTAAGCCAAGGATTTATAACTCCTCAGTTTAACTTTGACAGCGTTCCACAATTAAAACCTCGACCGCACAATTCTCTTAATCCGATCAAATTTGAAAACTCCATCAAAACAACTCATCCAGTACCATCTCCAGTCAAACCTTTTGCCAGTCAAACTCCAAAAACTAAAGCTGAAATCCCTAAGTTTGTAGATGGCTATCGCGTAGAAAATAGCAGCAATTATCATTTTGACAAGAAGAAACTACAACCATTACAACAAAAATTCAAATTTGAAGACAGCAATAAATCCAAAGAAACGATAAGTACCAACCCAAAAGCAGAAAGAGAAGAAGTTCAATTACTTTATGTACCATTAGAGTCATTGAATAGAGGACAATACAACTTTCGCAATCCCCTGACGTCAGCTCAACTCTTAAACACAGAACTTTACAATCAAAACCAAAGACCAAATCCGATAGTCCAAAATCTTGCTGGCGAATTCCAAAGACCAGCGATTAAATCTCAAGATACGTTTAACTCTCAAGAATTTCTTGCAAGCTTAAACAATCCACTACTCGACATGGATCTTTTCCCTAAATTTTCAACAAATAATTTACCATTCCCAACTACTGCATCAACAACGTCTAAACCAAAAAAACTGAAGCCTCATCAGCCACCGTTAGCCATTTTTCTTACGCAAGAAAATAAGAACGAAGACGAAGTCAAAGTCGGAGATGTTCTACATTCGTTAAAGAGTGCTGATACAGTCGCAGTGCTGGATTCTGTTAATCCATTGAATGCTCCCAAAGTATTTATTGGTCCTTCATCATTGATTCCACCACAAAATTATGTGAAATTTGAACTTCCATACTTATCTAACATAGAAAATGTTGATAAAAAATTACGGCAATTGCCATTTTTTGTAGCACCACTTAGTTACAATACACCACAAGGTTTTGCCAAAATACCTTTTCCATCTCCACATGTAGGATCGGTCGTCATTAACTCTTTTATTAAAGATACATATTCGCCTCGTACGACTACAACACCTGCAAATGTTTACTCTAAGTCTTATTCTAAAGAACCAGTCCCATACAAACAAGAACAAAAATATGTCACACAAAGACCTAAAATTAGTTATTACTCTACTACTTCTCCAAATGTAAATTTACCAAGTTATGAACAAAATTATTACTCCATTGAACCTCAATCAGTAAATACTTTACGGCCCTTGAAAGAATCCGATTTCAGCAATATGCGTCAGCCGATACCCATTAAAACTGATTCATATTTTTTGAGTAACGCTGGAAATCAGTACAGCGTGTCTCAATTTTTCCCAAAATCTGAGGAGCCTCAAAAATCCGCAGATGCCTTGAAACCTGAAACTACAACCACTCTGAGTACTTCATCCACGACTACAAAACCTCCTTCGACATATCCTAGTCAATTACTAGAGACACACAATCCTTATTCTATTAATCAAGCCTTTCACTTTAGTACACCCTTGGATTACCACAACTTCTTCGATGAGTATAAAGAACCTTATGTTGAAGGAGCAGTAAAACAATCTGTGCATCCCGTAACGCCTACATCTACAACAACAACAAAAATTGAATCTTCAACAACATTACCATCATATCAGCCAAGTCGGCAACCACCACTAAACTATTTACAAAATTATAGTCCCGAAATTCATCATGAAATTGAAAATCACAATGCAAGATATCCAGTTTTTGATACAAATGATTACTCCACAAAGACAGAAACAGCGCCACAAACTGAAGTAACTAATTTCAATCAAGCCACTTTAAATGAAAACAGTAAAAAAAGTTCTAATACAAATATATCTGAAGAAAAAAGTTTAGCATCTCAATCACCTACACAAGAAAATTACCCTGAAGATATTAATAGAGTCCCTGAAGTTTCTTCTAACGATTTTCCTTCAATAAAATCATCGGAATATAATCAGTATGATATTGACTATAACACGCAAGATTTACAGTCTTCTACCACGAGCACTACAACTACACGAAGAACCACGAGAACAAGAGGACGCCCTCGTTATCCTACAACTAAATCAGATTCTGGAGAATATTCCACCCGCGCTACTGTAACACGTAGGCCACTTAGGGAAAGAAAACCATTGCCTTCCCGATCTAGATATGAACCAAATAGAATATCGACAGAAAATCCTACTAGAAAACCATTTGACTCAAGTGAAAGCACCACGAAATCGAGCAGAACTCGAACCAGAGGGCGAGTCCATTACAAACCACAAGAAAGTGATGAAATAATTACTAAAAGAAATAAACAAGGTAGCACAGAAGGTGATTTAGCCTATCAGAGAGATGTACTACACCAAAACTATCCGGTCACGCTTATGGAGAGAACAAGTACTGTTGATATTGAAGCCATTACAGAACCATCTGCCAAAAGTATTTCCACAAATAATATAGAACTATCGAAAAATTTCGATACAGAAGATGCATACAGCAATGATCAAATTTCTTATACTGAACCTGTAAATAAAGAGTCTAAGAGCTCACATCATTATACGACGCCTGCTGATATCGTTTCGGAAACCTCTTATCAATCTAAATTTTCTTCTTCTAACGAAGAATACTTGTATGTACCACAAAATAGCGGATCTCACGAAGTCAAAGACAATACTGATCCACCGCAGACTTCCCTTGAATATAAAAAGGAACAACAAGAAGATGTGTTCATTACCAGACCCACCAGCCCTGTAACAGAACAAAATGTACCCATTTACTCAATTAATGACGGATTTCAACCAATTAATCATGAAGAAATAGAAACACCACCAGAACCGGAAGAGACTGTAAGTGTTAGCCATGACTTTAATCAAAAACAAGAACAAGAGGAAAATGTTGTTGAAACAACTCCTTCTTATAACAGAGTTAGAGTCCGCCCTGGCGTTATCAGGCAATATCACCAAGCGTCCACTGAATCTACAAGATTGAAAAATGATAGAAGGAAACCTCTACAAACTATTACATACAGACCAGCTTTTGATAAGCGTCGCACTACTATGAGGATTGAAGAAATTGAAGCAGATTTGAAAACAAAGCAAGTTCATACTAGACCGGAATTTCAAGATTACAAGCAACCGGTTTATAAACCTGAACCGACAACTGAGGCAATTTCTACATCTTCTACAACAACAGAAAGCCCTCAAAGACGTGGTCAATTTCGACGCAGGAGACCAACATACAGTTCTACTACAGAAGGAACTGTTACTAGAAGAACTTATGAAGTTAAAAACCGTTTTAGAGGTCGTCGACCTACGGAAAAGCCAAGTGATAAACCCGACATACAGTCAGATATAACTACAACAACAATAAAGAATAATTTATATAGCAGATATAGAGACAGGCCCAGATTATCGGAAAGATATGACAAAAAACCTGAGACGGAAACAGAAGATCAAGTAAGTGAAGATCAAGATTCGAACTATTCTATAAATGTACCAAAATATGCCGCACCAGAATCTGAACGCTGGTCACCTAAAATTTCAAAAGATTCCTTTAAGCCATATAATCCAAACAACATTGCCGACGACACAAAAAAAGATACCATTAGTGAAAAGTTAAAAGATGACGAATTAGACATCATTACAGCGAAAAATGAATATGAAGATATACTTATTTCTGTAACACCGGCTTCAAATAACAGACAACAGAAAAAAATACCTGATATTCCGCCAACGTTAGAGGCTTTGGTAGAACAAAGTAAAGTGACCAACAGTGATTCTAGTGACAATATGTCTACTTTTGAAAGCATGCTCGAAGAAGTGATGAAAAGTCTTGAGGAGCAAGATGAAAATGAATATACAGGAAACGTAATGAAACATAAAGGTGGTGAAATTGGAGAAATTCCTCCGGAAAAAATCATATCATCGGGAGAAAATTATTCTATTAGATCCACAACGCCATTACAAGAAGAAGACTCAACACTTAGAATTGAAAATGCACCTTCCCCTATCAACACAGAGGTAAGATATATAAACATTTAGCATTAAATTTGATAAATTCCGACCAACCAACCTTCGGCCACGAAATCAAGATGTACTAAACTAAAGCAGGAACCTTCAATATGGCGCTATCAAGCTCAATCCTTTAGTCACTAGCTAAAAAAAATAATTTAAGTTTACTTGAAACTGTAATACTTAGTTAAAATGTTGTATCAAATAACTCAAATATTATATAATGATACATATATATTTTTTTAGGAGGTGACTACGCAGCCTAACCGCCGCCGCGGTTTTTGGAAACGAGTCAGAAAAGTGCGACCAACGTCAACGTCCGAAGAGATTGAAGTAGCTGAGTCGCAGTATTATTCAAATGTTGTGAATAGGCTTGGAGAAACAGTACTTAAGGGAACTATAGAAAAAACAGGAAAAGGAAATACGAAAATAGTGGTAACAACTTACAAACCAAACTATCAATTCTTAAAAGATTTCTTCGAAGCAGATGATGACGACGATCAAGTCGACGTCATACCAAATTTTGAAATACCTAAAATATCTGCTGCTGAGAATGTTTCGCAAGCTCTTAAAGAAAAAGAAACCTTACCAACAACTACATCAGAAATCAAAACAATTAGGACAACTGAAAAAATAAACCCTGGTGATATGGACTTAGGAACAGGATCCCCAGATCCAACATTGGATGACAGCGTTTATTACACTGAGATGACTGAACCGACTCATGCTAATATAGATCGATCAGATGGACTCAGCTTCATGGATTACCTGTTTGGAGAATCTTCTCAAAATAAAGATATTAAAAACAAAACTACAAAGTTCTTAGACACTACATCTATAAACAAAAATGAATTAGAAACTGAAGTCAACAAATTGAAAGCTACAACTGAATCTACGTTTATACCAGACGAATTCACAGCTGAAACGGTAAATGATAATGATAATAATGAAAACGTTACGGACGCTGAAATTCAGAATATATTTAAGAAAGAAATTGTAACTGAGAAATCTGTTAAAGTCGAAACTTCATCCGTATCTAGCTTCATGAATCCAGCTAACGTTGTCAGCACGTCTATGTCAACTGAGGTATCTCACGAAACAGAAATTTGCTTTAGAGGCCGCTGTATAAAAACCAATAAGAATATATTATAATAAAAAAGTGCTCACATTGTGTTTAAAATCTGTAGTGACTAGTGACAATTTGAAAAGACAATATTTTATACTTATACTCTAATTTACTCTAATTGTATATTTATTTATAAAAACTTTTTTCGAGTGAAATCCTGTAAATAGTGTAAGAATCTCTTTACTTAATTTCACTTATTTTTATTAATGACCATAAAAATAATGGTAAAAAATATAGTAGAAATAAAGAAATTGAAATGTTAGATATTTTTCAGTTTAGTTATCATAAAGGTACTTCAAATGCCAATTTAGCTCCAAATCATTTTCATATGAAAGACATTATTTTTCTAAGTTTAATTAACTAAGCAATTTATTTTTATGGTCAACTTATAAAACAATAATATTAAGGTTAGTGGCTAATAAATTAAGAATAATATATAAAATACATGATAAGTCTGTATCGCTAAGCATAAAATATACTTTTTGTAAAATAAATATATTGACTGAGAATATTATAGATTTTGTAATCAAGCTGTTTATTTATAATAATATTAATATCTTTTTCTGTCTGAAGCCGTCGTGTCGTAGCGTTACAGTGTCTGTAAGCACGACGGTTGTGGGTTCAATATCCACTCGGGGGAATCTGGTTACAAAATAAGGCGTAGCGTTGAATTCCACCACTGCAACTAGCAATGTTTCAAAATATCCATGGTGCTTGGGAAACAGAATGTCTTAAAACTAAGTTCAATCTGCCTACCCGGCTATATGCAGGATATAGCATTAAGGAAATAAACCTTTATAGAAAGCAATGACCAGTTATGTCCATTATTCAGGTTTTCTTCATTTTATGTATCAATTAGGTTTACTTTTGTTATAAAAACTGGCAACATTGTCTCTATTACAACTGAGTGATATTTTTAATAGATTATTTTCTAACTTTGTACCCCACCACCCAAAGTGTATTATGTAAAGTGGATATGTGTACCATGTCTAATATAATTTATAAATAAATTATAAATAATATAAAATCGTGTTGTTTTTCCATCTGGCTTATTTTGGATTTATATGTCACATATTTATTCTAAGTTTGACGTATTTTAACAAATTAAAGATAAATTTACTGCAAAAACAATACTAACAAATTCTATTACACTGTTCTTAAATATATAAATAATTAAAATGTATGAAATGAAGATTATATGAAATATGAATATGGTTGGCGCTTGATGAGGCAGCAGTGGACGGCGACAGGTTGATGAAAAAAAATGAATATCAATTAAATGTCATGAATCTTGCCTACCAAGAACTGCCTTCCGAGTTCCGAGCCAGTGGTAGCAACATGTTTATGCTAAAATGTTGCTTGGAGTCTATTTGTATATAGAATATATTCAATTTGAATGTACTATTTACTTTATACAGCTGACCCACTATAACATACATGAAAATATCTCAATCTATTAAAATTTGCTTATAAATGATATATTATTTTTTTTTTTAATATTTAGATAGAATAATTATATGATAAGCAAGTAAGCAGAAGTTGGGATAGCCTCGGACTGTAAACATAATGGTTACAGGTTCAACTTGTGGAAATGATTGTATTTTTACATTATCTCGAGTTCCACCACTCAACGATGTGTTGAAAATTTAATTGTGCCTAGGGAATAGGCGTTTTCTAAGTTCCCTCTACCCCTACCCTGCTATGTTTGAATATAACGTTTAATAACATATATAATAAACAGTACAAAAAAAAATAAAAAATATTAATGGAATAAAATTTTAAAAATATTAAAAAACTTTATTTACAGATATTATTACCTACACTTTTATAAATAATGGTATATTTTTATACAGTAATCAATCTAACACTTGACATGTATCGTCGTCCACAAATCCACCATTGAGAGCGTCATTTAAAATTTCGTTTTTCTTCTTTTTAAGTTCGCTATTTATAAAAGACCGCCTTTCCTCTTTCTGCCTTATTTGTGAAACTTTCTCTGTAGATTGACGTTCAGCGAGGCCTTTGGTAAATGTATACAAGACTATAGTAAAATCACTTTCGATAAATGCTAAAGTTATACCAGGCCCCGTCTCAACAGTACATAAATTCTCTTGTAACATATTTACAAATTTCATACTAACGTCAAAACAAGTGGGTGTTGGAACGTAGATATTTATTTTTTCGGTTTTACTCGGCCTCGCTACTACGTATAAAACATCAATGTCCTTATTATAACAATATTCAGTATCGTACATTAGTTTTCCATCAACTAAATAAATGTACAAATGGTAAGCGAGTGCTATCTTTTTGTCGCAGCTGCATCCAAGTTTCTTCATGTCTTCTTTAATTTTTATTCCCACTTCCATGATTTATTTTGCCTGCCTATTTAGATTTGTTTTGCCTGGTGGTGCCAGGTTTACAAGGAAAGTTTTGCTTGTAAACAAAGTGAAATAACCTTAAACTACTTTTGTTTGACACAAGGAACATATACTAGATTTGACGTATGTTTATACCAAAGAATATAAAATATATACTTAGGAGACTTCTGTGCTACAAATGTCAACTGTCAAATATAGTACTGCAATGTGTCAATGTCACTGTCAATGTCTTCCGCTCCCGCTCTTTTCATTTTGTTATTAAGTTACTAATTTAAGCGGGAGGACATATTTGCTCCTCATATACTTGAGGTTACACGTGTGGTAGTCGATGTGATTTGTTACTAGGTTGTTAATAGCTCATTATTAGCAAGTTATAAAGTAATTTAAATGTTTTAATTAATAAATATTGTGAATTGGTTAAAAGAGCTGCTATAATTAACACTGAGTAAATACCTATATGTGTTTTCGAATGTTGTTGGTGTTTTATATAAGTTTCTAGTTATTTATACTTCAGTTTATAGTTATTTAGATTTTTAATAAATAAGATTGTATTTGTAACATTAGTGTTGTATAGTTTTATTTTCATATTTCACTTCTGAAACCTAATTATATATAAATATAAATAAATTATAATTTCTATGTAACCAAACGTCACAGAAAATCAATAAAAGTTTAATATTGTCAAATACAAACTTTAGGTTTTTTTTTATTTTTCCTCATTTAAAAAATGAATGAAAAAAAATAATCGTAAAAGATTTTCTAAGGAAATATTTTAAGTCTTTTAATACTGGCAATATTACCAAATGCGTTAAAAATATTATATACCTACCTAAAAATATTTGATTATCTTTTGTCTAATTCCAATTTATATATTTAAATCAGATAAAAAAAATATATATTACGTTTTTACTGTTTAGTTAGTAAAATAGTAAGTTGATACTATAAATAAAGAATTATTAAACATTTTTATGTTTGTTTATTAAGTAAAATTTGAAAGTGCATGTTACTTCTTTAGTTTCTTAGTCTTTACTTCTATTAAAACTTAATAACTTGAAAAGTGCTAATAGTAATGTGTTCTGTGTAGTTCAAACTTCAAAAGGTTCAAAGTATTTTATATTTCATCCTTTCCATCTATCTATATTTAGTGCCATCTATATTTAGAATTGATAACTAAATCTTATCTATATGAATATAAGTAAGTACTTATTAGTAATTTTTCTTTATAGATGTCATCATTTTCTTTATATGATAATACATAATGTAAATTGATTCGAGATACATTTTTGACATTTAATTTTATAACTTTTAGAAATTATTAATTTTTATCATCATGAAAAAATATCACTGCATTAACACTATTATCTATTGTTACATAATAAAATATAATTAGTATCAATATACGGTGTATTATAGTTACAATAAGGTATAAAAATATTAATAATTCACATACTGTAGTATGTAATTCACTATTTTGCCAATTTTCACATATGTCAGGATGGCCGAGCGGTCTAAGGCGCCAGACTCAAGGTTAACCTTGCCTACTCAGTAGGTTGAGCTGTTCTGGTCCTCTCTGAGGGCGTGGGTTCGAATCCCACTTCTGACAATTTTTTTGGGTTTTTTTTTTCGTATTAGTGATGCTTTATATAATTTTTGTTATTATTTAATTTCATGATAGATATGTGTCAAATATGTAATTAAATTCAATTGTTTTTAATAATTAAGAAATTAATATTAATGAATTAAATTTTAGTTTTTGAAATGATTCAGAAATTAGTACTTTTTAAATAATTTCTTGAAATTTAAATAATATAATATGATGTTAAATGGCAGGATGTACAAAAGATAAATTAATCTTGTATTTTACTATACATAATAATATATTATTTATACAAATATAAATGTTATTTATTTTCTTTTTTAGGTATCAATTCAATTTTCAAAAGCATTATCAAATATTCAAGTAAGTAAATAAATATCTCAGCATGTTGTTCTCTTTACAAATTACTTTTATTATGCTATATTTTATTTATAACAATCTTTATGTAAGATTGTGGGAAACGAGAGTGTCTTAACACTAGGTTCCCTCTGCCTACCCTGCTGTGTGCGGGATACAGCGTAAAGCTGATTTGGTTTATTTATGTAATATTGGTGCATAATGATGATTCTATTTTAATTGATCAAAGTCAAACCTTTTGTCGAGTAAACAATTGTAGCATTTTTTCAATCAAATTACAACATGGAAGTATTATATAAATTATTTATTTGATTTCAAAGTGCAGCAAATGCAAAAAGCAAACCTTCTTCGGAAATACCACAAAATGCAAAGTGAATTAAAAAAATATATTTTTAATCACTGAAGATTTTAAACAAATTTAGGAAAAATATATCACAATAATCTCCAAAACAAAAAGGCTAAACTATTTTCCCGTACCGGGAATCGAACCCGAGCCTCCTGGGTGAAAGCCAGGTATCCTAGCCACTAGACCATACGGGAATTGAATGTATTTGCTAAATGTTTGTATAAAAATTTGAATGAATAATTATATCTGTTACTAAGTATATATTTTTTTATGTTAAAGTACATATTCTGTTATACATTTTTTATTATTCATTTTTATATAAAAATATATATAAATGGATTATTCTTTTTGCCTTTTAGATACAAAAAAATAAAGAGGAAAATATTGATTAAGATCAGTATTTTCGTATCTGCTATTTATATAATTGATTTGTTTTATTAGCTGTCCACAAAAATATAAAAGTTATCCAAAAAGTAACCGCCCCCGGGTGGGCTCGAACCACCAACCTTTCGGTTAACAGCCGAACGCGCTAGCCAATTGCGCCACGGAGGCGTTGTGAAATCGTTCCAAATTATTTATCAATTGCCTTTAAAGAATATTACATTAGTTTATTGTCGTATTAGTTTTTATCTTATAACTAGCGGACCCGGACGCGGCTACGCCTGCTTGAAATATAAGAATATAATTTCTATAGAAATATAATTTCAATCTATATGAAATTTTCATAAGGATGAATATCAAAATGACGCGGTAACGAACGCGGTCGCGTAGCGACGACGGTTGTTATTAACATGGCAGAATAAATTGCATGTCAAATTAGAAAGTATTTTAATTTATTAGTATATATGTGTAATGTAATATTATATAGCCTATAGCACTTCTGAAGAATGCAGCTTTCATACAAAACAAAAACAAAGTAAATCGAACCAGTAGATCCAGAGATCTTAGCGTTCAAACAAACAAACAAACAAACAAACAAACAAACAAACAAACAAACAAACAAACAAACAAACTCTTCCGCTTTATTATATTAGTATAGATTGAATTTTTTATCAAATAATATTATTATATAGTAATACTGTGTGTTTTTTATTTTTTTGTTCTCAGAATAATATATATTAGAATATATTAGTTATTAAGCTGAGTAGACTCGACGGGTATGGCCACTATCCTAGCCGACCAATACTATTAGGCTTCTTACTTTGCCTAAACTATAACTCCTCATTCCGCCCAATTTTCATAAAAAGGGTACAAACTACAAAGTTTTTGCTTTCACGTATTTAATGTTATAAGTATAGATTTACGAAGATTTTGTTTAGTTGAACGTGCTAATCTCAGGAATTTCTGGTTCAATATGGAAAATTCTCTTTCTGTTGTATAATTCGTTTTTCTTATTAGTTTCAGATCATTAATAACGTAGGTACTTAAGTTAAATAACTATAATTTCCATATGAGGTATAAATTGTAATCTCTTAACAATATTACCTTTTATTTTCTGTATCTATCTTAAGTCCAATAAAAAGAATTAAATAGATATAGATAGTATCTCCTTGTGCCCCACAACTCACAAGTGTAAGAATTTTTTAATATTTATATTTCCTCCCTCTGGTGACAAGGCAAAGCGCTGCGTTGAGTTCCGCGACAAATGGCGTGTCTTAGTACTAAGTTCCCAGGTTATTATCTAAACGTCGTCATGGCGCAGGATCACATAAGCGAGCGACTATAAACGCGATAATAGTGGGTTCGATTCTGCCTGAGCAGCACACGCAATGCTTAAAAATTCGCCGGGAAATGGAAAACTAAAGTGTAACCTTTACTTACCCAAGTTCCCTCTGCATAGCATAGTGCCTAGTGCCTCATGCTATATGTGTGATACAACGTGAGGCTGAAATAATATAAAAATCTTAACCAGATGGCGTTTATTAGCGTTTATTAACGGTTATAACGCCATCTAGCCGGTGGCATGTTATTGCTAAGTACAGTGATTTAGTAAGAGATGTCTGTCGCTCAAGGAGTACAAGAATGTCAAGTTTATTTTTCTATTTAAATTGTTATATTTATTTTTATTTATAAGTACATACACATAATAAATTTATTTAATTATTTTTTTTAATCAAACAGTCAATTAAATTCAGTTAAAATGTAATACATATATTTTTTTTGTAGTACCTGTAATGCTGAAGCCTTAACCTTAAGCTTTATCTAACCCAAGTAAACATTTAAGTAACGAATGTAATAATAATATTACTTAGTGGTTATGTAAAATGTTTGCATTTATAAAAGTCAATATGTATAGTGATACTTGTAGGTACTTACAAATATATTGTTTCATTGACTGTTAATAAAATGTATTGTATAAACCCAACATACAACTATTGTATAAACCCAAATAGATTTTTAACTTTCTTTGTAACAGTGTTGCAGTATAAAATGTATAATTGTTAACTATCATATTTATTGATGGATATCATTATGCAGTCTTGCTTATTTCATAAATATCAAGGAACATTATAGGCCGCTATAGTTCAAGTTAATCACACGAGTAAAGTCGCAAGTAAAAGTAGAGTTAATTTTACTAATTTTATATTTTAATTTTACTTTGCTTCATCTATTTCATTATTTACGATAAAAATGTTGCCAACGTCCATACCACGTTGAACACACCGGTTCTCGTCCGATCACCGAAGTTAAGCAACGTCGGGCGCGGTCAGTACTTGGATGGGTGACCGCCTGGGAACACCGCGTGCCGTTGGCTTTTTGCTAAAAGGACAAAAAGAGATCTTTTACGATCCCAGAGTTGACTTTGGGGAAGTTTTTTTTTTGAAACTAAAATTAGAACTTGAACAGACTTGGTAGGTAATATAGTGTATGTGTCGTCTCTGCACTCTAATACTGCACCTCAATTAACAAACTTTGTACTTTAGTCAAGATAACTGTGAACGAAAAGTAAAAGTATTACAGTTACAAACATTAGCATGTACAAAAGTAATAAAACAGAATAAGTCCGAAATAAGGAAAACAATTATATATATTTATATTTTAAAATTATTTTATTTTTGCTATAACAAATAATTTTATTATCAGACTGCATTTATTTGCTACTAGGTACGTTTCTACAAAATCGAAATATATAATAAATGACTACTTATTATATTATAATATTTAGTAAATTGCACAGACAGCCTAAACTTGTGTTTTGGATTCCTTATGTCGTCGCCAATACTTAATAACAAAATCAACACCACGTTCTCCAATCATAATAGAAGGCGCATTAGTATTTCCTCGAACAATGACTGGCATTATAGAGGAATCGATCACTCTTAAGTTACCAATACCATACACCCTTAATTCATTATCTAAAACTGCCTTTTCATCAAATTCAGGACCCATTTTACATGTACCGACAGGATGATATGTAGTAGAAGTATAAGCTTTGGCCAAACAAATATAATATTCCTCGGTACCCCAAAGATAATGTTTACAAGCGGGTAGAGGCTCTCTTACGAAATACGCTCCATTCGATCTAAAAGCTTCCGTTTCTTCCAACGATAGTAAAAACTTAACACCTCTTAACAAAGGTATAAAATCCCTCTCATCACCAAAATAATTTGGATATAGTAATGGGGGTCCAGCCGGATTTGATGCGTTTAATAAAAGCACCCCACGACTTTTGGGCACCAAGTTCATAGTCCTAGGTATAACACCATCATAAAAACTAGTTGGTAATATAGAAACCGTTTCTGCCGTTATTGGATCTTCTATAAATTCTCTCCAATTCGGTGTATGATCGACTTGGTACTGTACGTCTGGTGCAATCAAATCACGTTCCGTTTTGAGAAACGACAATGAATTAACCGGTCCGTTACCTGACAACGGTCCTTGTTTAATATACATTCTGGCGTAATCTTGTACTGTTTGTAAAATTTCCTCTTGACTCACTGTAGTCGATGTTTTATTTGGTAAAGCTACTATAATTCCATTGAAAGTGACATGGTCGTGTAAATTTTCTCCGACTGCCAAATCTTTTATAACAGGTATACCTAAATCTTCCAAATGTCTTTTCGGACCAATTCCTGATAGCATTAATAGTTTAGGTGAATTTATCGATCCAGCACTCACAATTATTTCTTTTTTAGCGTAAACTGTATATTTTTTACCATCTTTTACATAAATAATACCATAGGCGTTTTTGTTTTTATCAATTAATATTTTCGTGGCTTCAGAATTGATTTCGACGATAAGATTTTTTCTCTTATATCTTATTGGTTGTATGAAGGCTGTGTTTGTAGATACCCTTTCGCCATTGAAAGAGATAGCTTGGGCTTGCATTGTGCCTTCTTGATATCGGGCATTATAATCGTTTAAAGGCAATCCTCCTTGGTTAAAAGCGTCAGTCAACATAAGCGAGGGTTTATCGATGTAAGGATATCTGGATACATATTGTTCTCCACTGACTCCATGGTATTTTAGATCTAGAGCCTCTATGTTTAAATTTCGTTCTGACTTTTTGAAAAATGGAAGAACCTGTTAAAAATTTAGGAAATTGTTTTAACTAAAAACACATTACATATAATTAAAATGAGACCATTGTGGGGCAGCGGCACAGCGTCACATGCGATGGTTGACAGTTCGATTTCCATATGGGGAGTAAATTACTTCCTTACACTGGTGACGCCATGTGTCATCGGTACGTGGGTAACTGAGTGGATTTACACTGGATTCTCTATTTCAATCTCTGTCATAAAAAGCAGTAACGACTTGGAATTAGAGCGCTTGAACGGTTTCCAAGAGGCGTGAATTCAGTCCTGCTACGTTAAAATTTTTTTTACGTTTTCTATAAATCTTTAGAGTAAAATAATATTTTCAAATGTCAAAAGCAATAACAATATCAATTATTTTAATATATATATAACTAACTTCCTCATAACTCCAGCCTTTGTTACCCATCGCTGCCCAGCCGTCATAGTCCACTCTGTTACCCCTAATATACGCCATTGAGTTGATTGAACTGGAACCGCCCATCACTTTTCCTCTGAAATGGTATTTAATTTATGCAGATATGTCCGTAAATATTAAAATGTTTTTATATTTATACTAGTTATATACGTATGAAAATGTATATACTAAAGCGAAAACGAGGTTTGTTAAATACGCAAATTTCAAGAAGTACTGGTTTCAATTGTAAACATAATTTAGTTTTGAGGTTTGGAAGTATAAAATATACTCAAAACAATAAGTATCTTTCATACTTCCGATGCACTCAACTGTACCTATTTACATAGTTATTTAATGGGGCCGTCGTGATGCAGTGGAACAGCGTCTGACCTATTTAAAAGCTTTTTTTCATTTCCTTCCTCTGGTAAGAAGACAGAGCACGGCAATGACTAGAAAATTGAGCGGTGCATAGGAAACGGAAGATCTTTTAACACTATGTTTTTCCTTTCTATCCTGGTATATGCGGAATACAGTGAAACAAGAAAAGTCAAATTGAAAATACAGTTATAGTATTTGGAAAAATACCTGGGCCAAGGACACCTGCCTCCGGGATGAGCAAGACAGCTCTTCCCATTGGGCTCTGTAGTATAAGCCCAGTCTATGTTAGATCCCAGAAGTGCAGTTGATAGACCCGGTACATAAGTCACATCTGGTTGTTCAGGACCGGCCTCTAGGAGTAATACCTGACAAAATATAATACTTGTCACTAAGTGAATTAAATTGAAGTTTAAATGGTTTGGTAATTTTCATCATCTTCGTTCTTCTGCGAGCGATATCAGTGGTGCTTGAGAAGGAGAGGGCGGAACGGGCGCGAGGGCTTTTGCCGAATTCGCCATCCACCACAAGAGACCGGGACGCCGGAGGACGGCACACGACCTTCCTCCCTAATGAGCCGATTAGATTGGGGAAGCTAATCGCCTACTAACCTGGACCGAGAAGGCAGGCGCAGATTGCCCCCGGACTTTAATCTGTGCAGGCCGTCGAGGATGACCAAAACACCTTTGACTCCGCTGCGTGTCCTGCAGGCTAACGCCACCGTGTTGCACGGAAGACTAGTCCCCTGTCCCGCAGGCAGTGGCGATCGAAAAGGAGCACCTTTAGATTTTACTGGGTAATCGGACGGCCTACATCTGCTAGTCCGCGAGTCCCACATAACTCGCTCGAGCCCCCACTCGGGTGTATTCGTAATAGTATTTTCTCACGATAAAAGTACTCGCGAGTACACTAAAGAATTTGACCTTCTATTAATAATAAAAATCCATGGGTACAATCGATAGGGTCTAGAATTACCTTAGCTCTTGTCTAGAACACGAGGGATCCGGTAGTGAGGACCGTGAAACAAGATGAGTTCCTCGTAGCAACTTATGACATGCTCCTTATTTTTAGACATGTGTGCTACGCACTCCTTAACGGCCTTTGCATTACTACGATGCAGAATGAATTGAATTATTATAAGCGATTATTATTTTGATTTTGAGATTGATTATTTTTTGCTATTTTTTTTAATTCCAATTATTTTGGCTATAGTGGAGGTAAAACGTTCAAAATAAACAGTCAAATAATTTTATTCAAAATAAGAAGTTACATGCTTCATTTTTTTTGAACGTCAAATAACTTACCATCAGTTCAGTAAAGTTCAGTTAAGAATCGGCGCAAGAAACTCAGCGGGACTTTTGTTATTAAATCAATTTTATATAAATATACATTTAATTATTTGTGACAATGATGCATTTGAAACAGACTTGAGCGAGCATTTCATTCCCAAGGCGTGTTATCATTTATAAAATCATTAATTTAGTAATATCCTTTGACAAAGAAACGTCTTTTCACAATTTTTTTAAGTTGTGATATAGAAAATTCTCTGACGTTGTCTGCGATCCTATAGTAAAAGTAAAAGCGCAAACATTGTCCCATAAAATAATTACGGATTCAATGTAATCGAGTCACAGGTGCACTAAGATTAAACCTGTTCCTGGTATTAATATTATGAACATCACCAATTTTGGAAAAATCATTAATGTTTTTTTAACATACGTACATAATATAATAACATAATACTCTTTTTTTTTTTCGCGGGTAGACTCAAAAGTGCATACACGTCATTTTTATGTGCTCTTAAAAATCTTTTTTAATAAATTAGTTTAATCATTGAATATATGTGTTAAGTTTTAAATACTGGTGCTTAAGTTGACTATAACTAACTTTCCAACACAAATTTACACTAGTTGACTCAATCATGGATACGCCTGTGGAACAGTTACTAAGAAATATGAACGAATTATCCTCCATGTTTTCTTCTCGCATGGGTGAGTTCGAAAAGAACTTATCACAGCCTAGTTCAGCCACCACGACACCCACTTTGAAGGCTTTGACCGCAGATTTTAATACATTTAAGGCTTTTGTGTGGAAGACACTCGGCCTATTAAAGTCACAAGTTGAGCTGGTTATACGTAGTATGGACCGCTTGGACACCCACTCGAGGCGAAAGGTGCTTTTGCTCCATGGAANAAGAGATTTCTTTCAGAAATAAGCCCGCCATTGTAAACATATCTTTTTAACTGTTTTCTTACTTTTTTCTTACATGTGTAATAAAGAATATATATAATATTTTCAAAAATATATTATATATATTTTTGAAAATGTTTGAATATATATTATTTTTTTTTTAAACTTTTGCCTTAAGGAGTCACTGTAATTAATCTTTTCCGATTTTTAATTATAGACTAATTTATATTTTTCCGTTTTTAATTTTTTTAAGAAAACTTTAATGAAAACTGGGATGAAATCCAAAAAAATCCTCCAGACCCTAGGCTATCACGATGCAAAGAATAATTAACTTCTGTTTGGTAGTTTTTACGTGATTGACGAAAAAACAAAGTGGTTTTTTACCTCCTATAATCGATATATTAAACGCATTAATTTCAATTTTTTTATATCTTTCATGTACAGAATTGACTGTTTTATCCTTATATTATACATAGAGATTTTTTACACTAAGCAGGCCAAGCACGAAGATAAGTGCTATAGCGTGAATTCAACAGGAAATTTACTTGCAGCGATATTTCAATTAAAGTATCGTTAAAAGTTATTGCCAAATTATAATTTTGTTGTATTTGAATTAGTAAGTACTTAGTTATTTTTATATATGGTAAAATGAAACGTTGAAATTTATCTTGAAAACAAATATTGAATATGTATTTTTTTTTACTTCGCGCTTTATCCCTAGCGAGGTAGTCACAGTTTTTTTACTTATCTTACTACGATGCGTGCAAATTAATACATTTTAATTAATTCTGTGATATCAGCGGCAATCTACGCTGTAATAAAGGCAAGGATTGCACCGTAAATATGTTTACTAATATAATGATTTTTTTGATTAATTTATTTGTTTTTACGTAAATATAATTATTAAACATAATGTTTTTGTTTTATGAATTTATTATTCCAAATGATGGGAGAGTGAAGGATGTTTATTAGTTTTACTCGAGATTCAAGAAAAGTTACTGTTTTCATTTCACCAAAGTATTATACAAGTACTAGGTATATAAATAAAATTAACAATTTAATAAAAATAAAATTAAAATTCTTCACATAAATTATTAATATCTCATGCTTTAAGTCTACATTCAATTAGTGAATTTGTTGAAACTTTGCGTGTCACTCCAAGGTTAATTCTCTGAGTAAAATGTAAAACTAAAGTATATTTTGTCAGGCTTTTTCTCATAGGAGGGTAATCAAATGTTACCTAGTGTCATGACACAGTGTGTTGTTGTCTTGCTAGATATTCATGTTCCAATGAAGGAATCAAATCCACTACCACGACGCACAACTGTCACACACTGTCACAACGATGTTCTCATAGATAGTATTTCTATTGCAACAAGTTAAACTTACCTTCCATTTAGGATTATCTGTGAGTCGATTAGCAACGACACAACCAGCAGCTCCCGCGCCGACCACTACAAAATCATATTCACTGGGCTTCTCTGTTTCTTCATCTTTAATATGATATTCCGTTTGTATCCTTGTGTCTACAGAACCTCCATAGATATGGGCTACGAGACTGAGGTAGACATAGCCAAATGTCGAACAAGCTGTGATAGGCGTGTAAGGAGGACAGACTTCTGACAAATTCAATGGTTGCCAGATCATGGTATTATTCTACCTGTAAATGGCGTTTTAGGTGATTTGATTCAGCATCTATTTCAATATAAACAATATTCGTAGTATTCAAGTTAAGAGCCCTTATATTATAAATCAAATAATATTGGCGAGAACGGCGATAATTTCTTCGATCTGGTGTCGGGGCAAAGCGCGGCGTTGACTTTATTTAACTTCTATCTAGATAGGCGGTAGCGGCGGCGGTATAATTAGCCTTTAGCATAAATTATCTTTCAACACTTAGAAAGAAAAAATAAATTTTATAGATAGTTTCACCACATTCTAACGGTATAGAATATAAAGAAAGTAGAAAACAGATGAATAAAGATGCTCTGTTATCCTGGCAGGTATCAACATTTGGGGTAGTCCATACCCCATAAGTATTTTTATATACATATACGTATGTGAATTTAAAAAATTACAATTATTATTATATAATAAACGTACCGTGTGTTTTCACCGCAGAATATTGACTGATCCTGATGTGAGGTGCAGGCTGCAGTCGAATACATTTCTGAATTAATAAACAATAATTTTCTGTTTCCGTTTAATTATTAAATCTGATAATTAAGTTAATTATTATTTAATACGTTACTTAATTAGGTTTAAGAAGGCGATGATGAGCAAGGCCGGACGGTAAGGTGAATGCGGGCGGGGCTACTTCCCCGTACTTCTACAAGAGAGGACATCGTCCACAGTAAAGATAAGAGTCCTAAACAATGTTTTCATATATTCAGTTTCGTATTAGGCTTATAAGTTCACACTGGTTTTGCTTGGATTTTTAGTTTTATTAATATTATTTATTATTTTATTCTTTATTGCACAGATAGAAAAAATAAATAATAAAATACAGTTAATTTAAAGACATAGATGAGCAATGGCGGCCTTATCACTAAAAGCAATTTCTTACCGGCAACCATAAAAAAAAGCTCAGGCATCGTCGTTATATCTATATATCAATCGTCGTCTGTTTAGTCATTTTGTATGAAATGAGCTACAAATGTATGTAATATTTTTTTCTATGATATCTATATAAGATGATGTTTCCATTCATATGTTACGTATGACGTTGTTTAACTTTAGTAATGTTAAAAGTTTTTACTTTTATATTGCCAATGCAGAATCGCCATTATACTGAACTAGCGGGCGCGCGCAGCTTCGCCCGCTTATTTGCAGTTTAGGGGTGAATCCTAATAAACCATGAAACACACGTTCAATGAAATAATTTTGAGAGTTTAAATTTCAAATCTTATAAAAATCGGTGGCGATTTAAAAAAAAATCCATACAAACTTTCAACCCCTATTTCATCCCCTTAGGAGTCGAATATTGCAAATTCCCGTCTTAGCGAGCACCTAAGTCCTATAAGTAACTCCTATGCAAAATTTGAGATTCCTAGCACATGTAGTTTCTGAGATTTCGTGATGAGTGAGTGACCTTTCGATTTTATATATATACTAGCGACCCTCTTGCGGCTTCGCCCGCTTTTACTACTGGATTATTCATATAATGTATGTTTGCAAAGCACTTAAGATAATGTGAAAATTAATTAAATCCTAATGCAACCCGCATTTTCGTAGTTTCAATAAGGATTTTCCAATTGTTTTACACAGCAAGGATATTTGAGTAGGTACCGTACTTTTAAATCTGTGCTACTAATCTTTTCAAGTACTTATTAAAATATATTTAAATGACTATTTTTAAACGAAAGAAATTATAAACAAAAACCTACCTACTAATAACTACTACAAAAAATATGAAACCAAATATATCGCGCTGAAATAATACATTCAACTCCAATTATCCAATACGTGCAAACGCATCTAAATCTTCGTTGCTATAAAGGCAGGCGGGTTTTTTTTCGAGCTTGTGGTTGATGCTGAAGAGGGTATTCTGTCCCTGATAAAAAGCAAGCACTATGTGGCTGCCTGTGAGGAAAATTAAATAGAATGCTTCGGTCGGGAATCGAACCCGGGCCGCCCGCGTGGCAGGCGAGCATTCTACCACTGAACCACCGATGCGTGTAAGGCAGGCCGGTTTCGCAGCAAGGATTTTTTGATATTGTAACAACTTCTAAAGTACTTATTAAAATGAAAAACAATAAAAGACAGTTTTGATCTACATTAAATGACCAACGTAACTAATATACTTATTTATATGCTGAGAGTAAGGGATAAGTGAAACTTGAGTAACATACAGCTGATGTGTCAACGGTGGGATGTGTCAACAATTAAATGCGTTTTTCTGTTAAACTATTCGCAATTTCGAAATATTGTAAAAAGCAAATTTTATTTTCCTTTAACGTAAAAAAATAATAAAGTGTTTTAAAGGATAAGGATTAATATCATTATGGAAAAATATGACTCACAATAAAAAATATATTGAAATTATTATTTTTAGACAGAAAAATGATCACTACACGTTATTCTTAAAAGATACCAATATGCCGTCGCTGACTTTTTTGTAGATCTTATTAAGAGGAACAATACTCCAGTACATTATTTTCATGTAGTACTTACCATTAGAGCAGCGCATGCGCGAAAGTGTCTCAACGGGTAGGACTTTATACATATTTATCGTATTTATGTTAATTTACATAAGAATGTACAAATAATAAACTATATATAAACCTTCTACGAAAAATACTCGACCTAATGGTGAAAACCGCATCAAAATCCGTTGGGTGGTTTAGAAGAAGAAGAGTTAGAAACAACAGACAGACACGAAAAGCGACTTTGTTTTATAAGATATAGGATAGGATAGGATAGATAACTTTTGTGAAGTTTTTAATCCGTCTAATAGCTCAGAAGATGTGTTTGTACACATACAACAAACAGAAAATATAAAAACAATAAATTCATGTTTTATTTCTGTTTTTTTCATCTCCCTTAATATTTTTCATTAATAAGTGTTGGTATATATAACGAGTCCATACTCCGAGAACTCGGAATAAACTCGGTTTGTCCACTATCGATCAAACACGCATTCTCACTTTCTTCGGACATATTTCTCGACAAGGAGATATTTCCATGCAACGCCATGTAATTCATGAAAGAATTGAAGTTAACAGGCCACGCAACATACGCACGTACCTCCACCACCATAACCATTAGACCATTAGTTAATAATAATATTGTAACATAATAACTAATTTATAGAATATCTAATATTCAACATTTATTTTTAGTTTTTTTTCTAATTCCAAGTTTTTCTTTGTCCTTGTCATTGTTTTAAAAAGCATAAATTATAGACGCTAATTATGATAATAATTGGATTATTAATTATAGATATTCAACACGTATAAATTATTGTAAATATAAGTAAAATAAATATTAAGTAAAACTTTAAATAAAAATTTTTATAATGTCAATATAAACGAAAATATTTAATTCAGATAAAATATAATATAGAAAATAAAAAACAGTATCACGGTTTTGGGCGGAGCCCCACGCCGTGCTTTGTATTACCAGAATTTGAGAATAAAAATAGTTGTTTCCGAGTGGAATCAAATTTTAAAACATTAGGTAAAATGTTTTGTTTAGATTAGGAAATAACGAAATACATGGCAATAATAGATGTCGCCATTGTGGAATAGTCCGCGCTAGTTGTTAGCAACTGTATAAATATTTTATTTTATATCCATTTAAAAATCAAATAGAACAATAACTTCATATGTATGTCATAAAAATATATTCAGTACAATAAATTGAAACTAAAAATCGATTATTTCTTGCACCAAAACGACAGCACGTCGCCAGTATTTTATAATAAAGTCAACACCGCGCTCTCCGATCATAATGGAAGGAGCATTCGTATTCCCTCTTACAATTCTGGGCATCATGGAAGCATCGATCACTCTTAAGCCACCGACACCGTACACTCGTAGCTCATTATCCAAAACTGCGTTCTTATCAGTTTTGGGACCCATCTTGCAAGTTCCTACTGGATGGTAAGCAGTAGCGGTGTAGGAGTACGCTATGCACTTGAAATACTCATCAGTACCCCAGTCGTAGTCTTTACATGCGGGAAGACTTTGTTTTACGAAATAAGCTCCGTTTTTTCTGAATGCATCAGTGTTTTCAAGGTTTAAGACGAATCTGATGCCCTTTAATAGAATTTCAAAATCACTTTCATCGTCTAAGTAGTTTGGGTATATTAGAGGCGGGCCGTTTGGGTTAGTCGCGTTTAATAAAATTACACCTTTGCTTTTTGGTACCAAGTTCATAATTCTGGGCAATATAGCTTCGTAAAATGATGTTGGAAAAATTGAAATTGCCCTTGTTGTCACTAAATCTTCTAATAACTCTTTCAAGAATGGAGAGCAATACATTTGATATTGTATATCGGGAGCTATTAAGCTTGGATCGGTTTTTATAAATGATAACGCATTTACTGGCCCATTTCCTGACAACGGCCCGGTTTTGATTTTCATTTTATGATAATCCTCAACCGCTTCTAAAACTTCATCTTCACTAATTAATGTCGATGTTCCATTTGGTAAAGCAATGACAATACCATCGAATGTGACGTGATCTTGTAAATTTTCTCCCACTGCCAAATCTTTTATGACGGGGATGCCTAAGTCTTCTAAATGTTGTTTAGGTCCAATCCCCGACAACATTAATAGTTTGGGAGAACCTACCGACCCAGCGCTAATAATAACTTCTTTTTTAGCGAATGCTGTATACAAAACATCATCTTTTTCATAGATAACTCCATAAGCCTTTTTGTTTCCAGCAATTAATATTTTTTTAGCTTCTGAGTTAATTTCGATATAGAGATTTTTTCTTTTGTACCTTATGGGTTGTATAAATCCTGTATTGGTAGAGACTCGTTCACCATTTGCCATGAATGCTTGCGCTTCGTTTGTACCTTCTTGTTCACGTCCATTGTAATCAGTGATCGGCAAACCTCGTTCGTGGGAGGCTTCAACCATCATAATTGAAGGCTTATCAATATATGGATATAGAGAAATATATTGTGGTCCTCTGAGACCATGATATTTCCTATCAACACTTCCTATATTAAGATTATGTTCGGATTTTTTAAAGAATGGCAGAACCTGTGAAAATATACATACAATTCTATTATATATGGTTTGTGAAATAAATTGAAAAATAAAACTTTTAAAACTTACTTCTTCATAGCTCCATCCTTTATTGCCCATTTCTGCCCAGCCGTCGTAGTCCACTTTATTACCTCTTATGTATGTCATTGAGTTGATTGAACTCGAACCACCCATCATTTTTCCTCTACATATTACCAAAAAAGTATAATCATGTTATAAATAAAGTGTAAACGCAGCGATTGTGAGTTCGACCTTCACTCAGAGTAAAAATTGCGCAGGATTGAGTTCCAGCGTCCACTCGACACACAATGTCTCGAGCGAGGGGCGGAAAGTGGAAAACGGAGTGTCTTACTCTGCCAACCCTGCTATGCGGGAAAAACGTGAAATTGCCTTTTTACAATAAATAAATTAAATTATACAATTCTTAATTTGTATAGATCATCTACTTTTAAACTGAACATACAAACACAAACACATACAAATAGGTAATCAAAATGACATCAAAATAGTATCAGTGAAACAATAGATATATAACAAATAAAAAATACAAATACATTTTGTTTAAGTTCATTAGAGCAAAATACTGTCTGTATAGTGTATATGTCTATTATATTGTATGGAACAAAAACATTTTTTATTTCAGTTTTTGATTAGAGACCATAAAAATATATCGGGGAGCGTCTATTCAGGTGTCAAAAATCCATTTTTTTTGCATTGATGTATTGCATTGCATAATGTTGCCATCCCATTGAATCCTGGATGAAATGACAACAGTTTTTCTAAAAAAAAATAAACCAAAATCATCTAATGTGGCACAGTGGCACAAAGTGTGACGTAAAACCGACTGGTTGTGGGTTAAATCCCCACTCGACGACATGAAATATTTATTTAAATATATATTTCCATTTCTTCGCTCTAATGTCGCGGCGATGAGTTCTGCCACTGCTGATGCTTTTATGAGCTGATTTTTTTTTATATAATCTATTGTCGATTTGAAGCAAACTCGTTTCTTTTACGAAGGCTATATAAAATTGTCGGCTATATAATATTTGTCATAGAGCCGACGGCCGCTGGGGCAGACGTGGCTTAGAGTGGAGACCTCGTACAAAACGATTGGTGGGACAACCCCCTGCCAGATGGACCGACAACCTAAAGAGGTTGGCGGGAAGCGGATGGGTCCGAAGAGCTGAGGATCGAGTGTGGTGGCAAGAATTGGAGAAGGCCTAGGCCAGTGGACAAAAGATGGCTGTCGATGATGATGATGATGATAATGATATAAAATTGTATTATTTTTTTATTATTGGTTATATTTTTTTTTAGTGATGCTATTTTTTGCTGTGTTGTTTACTATGTAGCTAAAGACAAGCTGCGTGTATTATAATTATTTACATTAATTTGTATGTGTTTGTAAGTATAACCTAAGACGTAGTATCTTATGTACTTAGACCAAATGCATCTTTTTCTAGGATAAGCGAGGCAGCTTTTCCCGTTCGGTTCCGTTGTATACGACCAGTCTATATTAGACAAAAGAAATGAAGTCGATAAACCCGGCACTGTGGTCACATCTGGCTGTTCAGGACCAGCTTCTAGAAGTAATACCTGAAAAAGAAACTTTTAAGTATAATATATTTAATAAGTTCTTTAATTTTCCCGATTATAACAAATTTTAAATGATATTTAGCTAATTAACCGGTTTAATCGCGTATATTTATTACAGAAGTTATTCGCCAAGACATATCTGTCTTACTGCGCCGTAGTAAACCTAAGTCTAATCTATCTCGTGATGAATCTCCGGCTCTTAGTAATTTACGGAAAAACAAGGAAAACACTATTCTATAAGCTATAAGATAAAGGTAACGCGATGGTTATACAGTTATACTGGACATTAATGAGTATATTCAAAAATGTCATTATTGCTATTGGATCAAAAAACTTATAAAATCGTTTACAAAGACCCTACAAACAAAATACTTAAAAAGATATCCGATTTAATAAAAAATATATTTTTTAACAAAAAAAAGCAACTTTAACCGGATTGTATAATCATAACCTAGCTAAACTCTTATCGAACCACCTTTGAAGTGTATCCTTTCCAATAAAAAAATAGTCATCGATATCGGTTGGCGGGATATTGAGTAATTCGTCCATTTGTCGCGCATATACGTAATGCAAATTTAAGACTTATATGATTTTCTCATGAATAACATTGTCAGAAATAAATGAAATTAAGTGTGACCACCACAGCAGCCACAGTACCAGCTTTCAAATAATAAATAATCATCAAAATCTGTTCATCCAGTCAAACGTTCTGAGGTAAGGTTCGCCTGTGACCCCGGTAATAGGAGATATATCAGGAGGACTTTGGGAAGATGGCGGCACGTAGATGACACTTTTACAACTTTACCTATGGACGATATTTATATATTCCTAAACCACTAGTAATAATAATATTCAATTCAATTCACAATAGAACTACAAGCAAATAATGTCTTAGCTTCCCGCTTCCCTTGATGTTTAAGTCATGAAAACTCTAACGGCGCAGATACTTCAATTGTGAATCTCACCCCACCCTACACACTCGTCTACACACCGTCAGCAAATCTTTGTTTCAGAGAGCACATCACCTCTGCGCCGGTGAATAATATAACAGACATGACATTATTGCCGTTTTTATAAATAATGGTATGAAAATCTCATTAAATATTTATAAAAATCGTTTGTGTGCGAATCCGACTGTACTTGGCCAATATTTGACAAGATTACGTAAAAGGATCAAGCAGAAATTGAAATTAAGTTGATAAAAGTTAAACGTCTGGCAACTAACCTTCCATTTAGGATTCTCTGTGAGTCGATTAGCAACCACGCAACCGGCGGCCCCCGCACCTACCACTATGAAATCATATTCATTCGATTTCTCCTGATATGTCTCACTCTCACCACGTTTCTGTTGTATCCTTTCGTCTTTAGACCCTCCATACAAGTGCACAAGAAGGTTAAGATAGAGATGTGCAAAGGAAGAACAGGCTGATTGCGTGGAATTTGGCGGACAAAATTCAGATAAGTTTACCGGTCGCCATGTCATTATGTGTTATTATTTTCTGTAAATAAAATAAATAGGTACTAACTGGCATAAGCATAACCTTATGAAACACGATTCGCAAATATTTCGAAAGGACTATACGACACAAAAAAAATAATACAACTTAGAAACTACTCTTAACTAGTTTTTAGGATAGGAGGGAGGTAGATCCCCTAAATCTCTTCTTGAAATATTATGAAACACGTATTAAGATGAATTTTATAGTGCAAACTTTAAAATCTATGAAAACTATTTTCATTTAACAAACCGCTCACTTTATTTCGTATACACAAAATTTCTACGTTATCAACGGAACAATTACTAGTTACTTACGCCTCAAGTCACTTTCGATTAATATGTTTTAATACTGGTTTTAATCATTTTGGGATAATTTATAATTTGCATAACCTTCTTTTGGGGGTTCTTCATACAAAAAACAAAAAAATATGAGTAAAAATGTTTTTTTACCAGTTTTTCATAATTTTAATTATTTTATCGAATCGAATTTAGTAGTTCATCTGTCTTCTGCCTCTATTGAGTACATTTTCAGAATTCTTTACACTGAGTATATTCCTAAGAACGTGTTATTCGATTTGCATTTAATGCTTTAACATCTTGATAAATCAATATTAGAATACCTTTTAACTGTTCCTCAGGCCGTCCGTCGTGGCGCAGTCCTGCTCCCCACATTCCGCCAAACTTTTAATACATTGAGTGTTTAGCGGCGGAATTCAACAGCGCGCTTTGTTTATGTAAGCAGATAAATAACAATATTTGAAAATATTTGATTGGGAATTAAACTCTTACCATCGCGAAAAACCGTATTGACTGCGCCACGATAGTGAAATTTGCCACATTTATTTTATCAAAGACATATTTAAATATGGTAGAACTATGTCATATAAATTTTACATATTTAACCTAAATTTGAATTACTTGTATTTTACTTTTTGGCATGCGACAAAAGAGATAAGTTAACTGGAGTATCATTTTTGGGTACATTAAAAACTACTAACAAAGAATTTATAATTAACTTACTTAATGGAAAAGTGTGTTTCGGTTTAACATACAAAGGTTCCGTTTTTTCATAGCAAAATAAAAAGCAAAAACAAATACCATGGCGCTCCTGTGGAAGAAGTTCCTCCTCAGCCAGAGTTACTGTAAACACCAATAGTGGCAACCGTAACCGTACAAAGAGGATTGGACTATGGAATATATTCGGATAAAACAAACGAAGGCTGTGTATTCTTTGACGGTGTTGTTTATTTTGTAAATGAAAACAAGTTCTTTATGATTGAATGTATAAATTGTAATATAATCAATCTGTTCGTACATTTACCAGGAGCAGCAAAGGGAGTCTTACAGTGATTCTTGAAGTCAAGGGTGGGTCACCCTCGACAGCCTGCCAACCTTCGCGTGCCTTCTCGGACTAATAAAGAATCATTGAATTAACCTGTCTTAACTTAAAAATTATTACCATTAATTAATAATTTATAATTATACCCTATTAATTAAATATAACTATGGATTCGCGATTTGAGCAAATATTTATTTTTAAATACTTAATGATTCGTTTCCACTGAAGGCGATACGGGTTATATTGAAGGTAATGCGGGCAGCACCTATATGCAAGGTATCTGTTGTTTATTCACATACTCGTATAGCACTGTAGGCAGCGAGAACGCAATACTTAGACTAACGTGTCTATATATCCTGTTTTCCCAAACAATTTTTCAAGACATTGCATGTAGAATGGTGGAACTCAACGCCGCTCTTCGTCTCGCTACCAGAATGAGGTAATGAAATTAATTAATTCCTAAATTTTGTACAGTTTATTAAATTAAATTAATTGGTATGAGCGCTTGGAGAGTTTCAAAGATGCACGGAAACAACATAAATATAGATTTAGTTTAATGAAAGTTAAAAGAAGATAGTTTAAACGTTATTTTGTAGAAAAGTTTGAATAATATATTTTCTTTATTTGTTTGGTACAATGAGCGGCAAAAAGCCAACGGCACGCGGTGTTCCCAGGCGGTCACCCATCCAAGTACTGACCGCGCCCGACGTTGCTTAACTTCGGTGATCGGACGAGAACCGGTGTGTTCAACGTGGTATGGACGTTGGCATTTATTATATTAAATACTTCGAAGTGTAAAATAGCATTAGCAATATTTTATTTACATAACACACACATACACTCATATTATGATAAAACATTTAATTACGATAGTGATAACAATTGAAAAAAAATATATAGGACACAATACAATAATGCATATAATTTAAAATGATTGAAGTTATAAAACTAAGACTTCATTACTAAATGATTTAAAGTTTCATACAGAGTCACTTAGCACTCAGTCAACGAATAACTGACAGAGTATTTTATGAAAGTTTTGTAGATGGCGCTAGTTACTTCCATATTGCACACGATTAATTAGTTATGCAATGTATTTTTCTTTAAATCGTTTAATTTTTAAAATTTATGGGGAAGATTTAAAGGTATATTTTACAGATAATTGGACTAGATTTAATCTACGAAAAGGAAATTAGCATTTTATTTTTTTGTACTTTTTGTTGAATTTGCTTAAATACTTTATTACCAAACTCATGAACTAAATAAACGCCCATTAAGAAGGCAGCATACACTCCTCAGATCTATGATATTCTCTGTAGCCGGACACGGAGATGAAGCCAGTCCTGTGTTAGGACTTATGTTACTTCCTTGACCCGACGAGGTCCAACGGTCGAAGACACTCATAATTGATTAAGAAATCCCCCTGCAAAAGCTGACCTCTCTTCTCTTCGCTTCTTCTTATCATTGGACTACTCTGTGTTGTACTCATATTTCTTTAGGGACGAACTATACTACTTACCTAGTAACGTAGTAAACAAAATTCCAGATCTACAGCAGTTTAATCCATTCGAAAAAAATGTTGTCACCACTAGAATAAATCTATCTAAGAAGCGTAAAGACCAGCAAATTCTAAAATCCATCCTGAGTTTGTGCCTTTTCATAAGAGTTATTATCACAGACAGTTACCTCGTATTTATTAAAAATTCTAGAAAATAGTGTTATAATTTGTTATGTTTAGGCTTCAAAACTAAATTGATAAAAATAATGCAGTACAAAGAACTCATAAACTTTTCCGAAATATTATTTTAAAAATTGTTATCTATTTAAAAATATTGATATAAAATTAACAAAAAGCCAACGGCACGCGGTGTTTCCAGGCGGTCACCCATCCAAGTACTGACCGCGCCCGACGCTGCTTAACTTCGGTGATCGGACGAGAACCAGTGTGTTCAACGTGGTATGGACGTTGGTAAAATAATACTTTCCCCTTAAAGCATCATTCATTATACCAAAAATATTTCATACTATGACAAAACATTTATCTCCCATTACGATTATAATTCAAAAACTATGATTGAGATAAAAGACAAGATTGATAAACATATTACTCACTGTAAGATATAAACGCTCCGCACTTACGGGAAGTATCGCCATCTAACGACGACATCATCAACTAACATCAACATCTAACGAGCAAACAGTGCTATCTATGGAACCTGTAACAGAGACGATTTTATGAACAATTTAATTTACAAAAGATCAGACAAACGTAGCCTTTTTAAAATATTTATATAACAATTAACAAGTTGTCAAGAACTCAACTAAACTGGAGCGAGCTCCTGGCGCACCCTGGCCTGTTAAACAGACAAAGTTGATTGAATAAAAAATAAGTTTCTGCCTGTCGCCGATAGATGGTGTATCTAGTACACTTTTAATTGAAATTAATTTTAACATTTAGCTTTTAGTTATTTTAAAAAGCTAAAATATTTTAAATCTTTAATATTCAATTATTTTATTTACTATTCCATATTATAATGCCTTAGAAAAGAATATTACTTTTTTTACATATTTATATATATAGGTAAAATATATAATCATAATTATAACATGCTATGTAACAAGTACGCAAGTAGTAAAAATCTTATTTTCGCCAAAATAATTCGCAGCCGGTAGGATTCGAACCTACGCTCCCAGAGGGAATCTGATTTCGAGTCAGACGCCTTAACCACTCGGCCACGACTGCTACATGATAGAGTGACCAAATACTAAAACAGTTAATACAATGCATCTAGCATTATCCTTTATTATTGATTCAAGAAATTAGAAGTAAATATATATTTTTTACATATTGTTTTCCTTTTAAACTTGGTGGTGTATACAGTATACCACATATAGAAGAGTAGGTAGAGGAAATCTAATATTAAGGCACTGAGTTCTCAATTAGGATATAAATATTATGTTAATAATGTGTTCTAGAAAAAAAATAATATAAGGTAATTGTAAATTAAAAACATTTTATAAAAACATAAAAAGAATCGTAGGGGACACCCGGGTTTGAACCGGGGACCTCTCGATCTGCAGTCGAATGCTCTACCACTGAGCTATATCCCCTATGACATAGATGTGCTTTTTACGGAACTCTTCACTCAAGTGGATCCTTACTATTTATTACAATTATTATGCACATACTTTTTTTATTATTAACTTCAATCGTGTATCTATCTATATATATAAAATCAAAAGGTCACTCACTCATCAAGAAATCTCAGAAACTACATGTGCTAGGAATCTCAAATATTCGACTTCTAAGGGGTTGTTTTTGGGGTCGAAAGTTTGTATGAAACTTCGTTACTACAAATGCTAGGAGTCTCAAATTTTGCATAGACGTCACTAGGACGTAGTCATGGAGACAGAAATTAATAATAACATAGTTCACGCGGGTGAAACCGCGAGCGGGCCGCTAGTATGTCTATATATGCTTATTAACGGAAACTTTCAACGTGTTTTTGACCAACGGAAACGATAAAAAGAGTTAAATATTAGTTTAAAAAAGGAAAAAAAACATGCTATTGTGAAAAAAATAACTTAAAAGGATTTAATCTTCTATATAATATACTAGCGGACGCGCGCAGCTTCGCTAGCTTATTTAGGGGTGAATTCTAATAAACCATGAAACATATGTTCAATGAAATATTTTTAAGAGTCTAAATTTCAAATTTTATAAAAATCGGTGGCGATTTGAAGATTTTTCCATACAAACTTTCAACCCCTTATTTGCATCCATAGGGGGTGCATTCTAGAAAACCATGAAACACATATTCAATTAAATATTTTTAAGAATCTAAATTTCAAATTTTATAAAAATCAGTGGCGATTTAAGAATTTTTCCATACAAACTTTCAACCCCTTATTTGCACCCTTAGGGGAAGAATTCTAGAAAACCATGAAACATATGTTCAATTAAATACTTTTAAAAATCTAAATTTCAAGTTTTATAAAAATCGGTGCCTATTTAATTTTTTTTCCATACAAACTTTCAACCCCTGTTTCACCCCTATAGGGTTAAAAAAAATTAAAATCCCTTCTTAGTGGATGTCCATATTATGAAAGTAAGTAAGTTTATAATGTGGACATCGACTAATAAGGGATTTTGAAAAATGTTAAAAATGAAAATGGATTTGAAGGGGTAAGGGATAAGGGTTGAAAGTTTGTATGGAATCTTGAGATCAGCGCCGATTTTTATAAAATTTGAAATTTAGATTCTTAAAAATATTTCATTGAATACGCGTTCCACGGCTTTTTTTAAATTTACCCCCTAAA
This sequence comes from Heliconius cydno galanthus, assembly GCA_036379175.1. NCBI lineage: Eukaryota > Metazoa > Arthropoda > Insecta > Lepidoptera > Nymphalidae > Heliconius > Heliconius cydno. The sequence goes on from JAKRZM010000999.1 coordinate 281,674, forward strand.
CTGACAATAATTTTATAAATATTTTTAATAATAATTCATGTGATTCAAGCAGGTGAAGTCGCCTGGGTCTGCTAAATAAAATTAAATACACGTCTATAAATGCTCCAACTCAAAGTTTTTGATTTAAATCTAGTATATTTTTTCGAATTTATAAAAAAATAAATTTTATGGATTCTATTGAAGATGGGTTCTAATTAAATTTATTGATATTTCTGACGTTTTTTTTTTTCTATAAAATAAAATGATCTATGTAGTTAACAGTCTTACCGGACGTAGGCACCTACTCTGTAAACATTCGTGTCACGTGTCACCGTAGCGAATTAAAATTGAAATGCAAAGATTGATACAGTTGGTAACCTAAAATAATATTAGTTTAGAGTAATTTATGGCAATAATATGCATATGCATTACAAATATTTATTACTTATGTCTTCATACTTATATTAAAAGTTATAAAAATAGTCTGTCTGTCTGCACTAGCGGCGTTAGGCTAGGGCGAGGCTGGGCGACCGCCCAGGGGCGCCGGATAAAAAGGGCGCCGTAGACGCCCGTTAGGGCGCTTTGCGCAAAGATGTCTCCTCGCTGCAGTGGCGTAGCTAGGGTATTTGCTGCCCGGTGCGGCTTAGGGGACTTGATGCCCTTTAAAATGGTCTAAGATCTAAAAAAAAAAAACAAAGTCATCGTCGTCTTTGATATCAAAAAAAAAAAACAAAGTCATCGTCGTCTTTGATACCTAAAAAAAAAAAAATTTTTTTTTAAATAGATAGTTATTTTGTTGTACCCATTCCCTTTTTTGTATATTATTGAAATGTAGTTAGGGGGCGCCGAAAAAATTTCGCCCAGGGCGCCGGTAGTGCTAAAACCGGCACTGTCTGTCTGTGAGGTACCTAACCATAGCCAAACCGCTTACGCTATTACTTTGTGTTAATTTTAAATAGTTGTTATATTTAATATTTAGAATTTTTATTAGTTACTTTTACTATTTTATTTGTTCATTTCAATTACTAAAAGTAATAATTTTATTTCTCTTCCTTATGTCTACTTATTTACTAATTCTATTCAAAAGTGAAAATTATTTCATAATAATTTATAAATATTCGTTTAATCAAGCGGGCGAGGCCGCACAGGTTCGCTAGGCATATACATATATGTGATATGTATATAAATAGCGGAATCGCGAAAACAAATTACTATAAAATCATAGTAGCATTCGGATGAGACCACTGAAGACATTCAAAATGCTGGTACTTACGCTGTGTTTGTATTCGTTTGGGATATTGAACGTAAGAACATTTTATATTTTTAACAATAGTGTTTAAATATGTTGAATTATATTTTTGACGGGTGGTCTAGGGCAGTCCGTTCCCCACGCACCATCTAATTTTCAAGCCACTGCGTCTGTGACGATCAAAGTGACGACCGTGGCACGTGGGTTCGATTCCAATATCGAAGCGACTTATTTTTGTTTCACCACTCTGGTAAAAACAAATAGCTAGGACGTAAGTTCCGCCACAAACACTCAATGTCTCGAGTATTGGAAATCTTGACGCTAGGTTCCGTCTGGCTGCACCTGCTGTATGAAGGATACAGCATAAAGCTAAATTAATTTTGTTACAGGCTAAAATAGAAGCAACAGCCTCGCCTACGTTGCTTCTTAATGACGGAAATAAAATGCCGCTAATCGGATTGGGCACGTTCTTTCCAGTGAGTTAATGAGTTATAATTCATTCTAACTATCCTTAAAACCCATTACAAATGTTACGCCTAGGTATAAGTTCTTTTCGTAGTTATAAATACGATGGCAAGAAAACTATTCTTAAAAACAAATCGAAACTGACAGATCCAAATAACAAAATTTATTCAGACCAGGCTCCAAAGGGAGATCATGTTAAATTCAAGAGAGGAAATGTATCATCGTACAGAAAATGGAGAAAATGATCTAATTGTAAGATTGTGTCGAATGAGACGTCGGGTCCAGTGTGCTTTTCTTCAGGTTACTCACTGGAAGGGCAATAAATCCTGTAACATCGGACAAGGTTACCGGCTTACATATACTGGGTCACCTTTAGGTAGAAACGGTGTGGCTCTATTCTAGAGTTCTTCGTAGAGCACTACCCTCTACGAAGAACTCTAGAATAGGTTGTAAAGTAGCCGAGAAACGTAGGCCATCGATCAAGTGGTAATTGCTGAATGGACCTTCCAGGAGTTTCTGAACACTCAACATCTATGCAGGCTTCATCACAGCCCGCCGCGTAACCTCGGACTTATTGTCCGAGGAAAATAAATCATAATTGCCTTCGACGGGTGAAAATCAGTCAGTCAGTATCGTTTTTTAGGTTTTCATTGGTATCTTTTAATGGTACCTATATCAAAATTTTGCGGGGACTTAGAAAAGAAAATATAGTGACTACTGCAAGGCTTATGATTTTACTTAAAATATTTTATAATATAATAACAAATTAAAATGATCCTCCTCGAGTGGGGATCGAAACCACAACCAGTCGCTTTTACAGTTGTAGTTTGTCTCGTCTTGCCTTTGTCATCTTTTAGCCTAAGTAAGCTGTTACGTAAGTATTTGATTCGTTTTTAATTTGCATTTATTGGGTTTGGTTATTCTGGTCATGGGTGCAGAATGCACATCTTTTGGTATCAAAACTAACAAATTTCCCGGTACATTTACACTTTAACAGAGTATGTACTTCAAGTGACACAACTTTTTGCGTCACCGCTTTGACGATTCTAATTTTAATTTTATATCTATTTTAATCTTGAATATCCTGTTTAGTTTTTAATTATGTCATAATTATAATTATCTGTAAGTTCTCCTCGCCATAATTCTATATAAATCATCCATTTTAATTAGTTGGATAAACTCTCTAATACAAGCAAGCAACAAACAGACAAAGTACTGCGCGAGATCTCCTAACTACGAGTGTCTACGGCGGCGGCGGCGGCGGCGCCTTCGAGCTTACATACTTTACTGTAACGAAGCACTGTTTCATACCTATTAACATTCCTCATTGGAAAAATACGTTTAAAATCTAAAAAACATGTCTGTGTGTGTTAGATATTATTTGATATTAATTTTAATAAAATCAGTAAATTTTATATATTCATGCTAGTATCTTGAGATAAATGATATTGACCAATCCAATAAGGGTTCTATTTTTTCTTTTTCGTATTATAAAAAATCGAAAACTTTTTATATCACTTTTAGGCGAAAGAATTTAATCTAGTTACTGAAGCAGTAATCACAGCTTTCGAAGTTGGTTATAGAAGTGTAGACACATCAACATTTTATAAGACGGAGGAATTTATTGGAAGGGCTATCAAGAATGTGACTAAACGCGGTATTGTGAAGAGAGAGGAAATATTCATTACGTCGAAGGTAAGCGGCATTGTAAATAGTTGAAATATTGTCTATATTTCGTATATTGTTGTATGCGTATACGCTTAGGCAAAGGGGACTGTCTCGTTTACAGTCACGCGCTTGTGTCCCTCCACCACCGCCACCACGACTGGTTAGTTTAAATTAAACTAAAACATAGGCAGTGTTTTTAAAAAAAGGTGGAGATTGTTAATGTATCCAATATTGAAAATTTCGCAAGATTCTTTCTTTATGCACTTAGCAAAACAAAAGATCAAAAGTGTCATCAAGTGTCGTCAAGTAAATGTCAAATGTAATGTAAATGCAATAAAAAAAGATGATTGCATTGGATCATAAACTTAAATATATTACATTAATTTTAGCTTGATACCTCCACGCGATCTCAAGATAACGGTCTTGACAGCCGGAAAACAAAGTGATCCTATGAGGGTTCCGTTTTTACCTTTTTAGACAGGACAGAACCCTAATAGCTAATATAACCAAATATTTTCAGTTCGACAAGTTTAGTAATCCAGAGGAAGTAACAACGGAAATAAAAGCTTCTTTAAAGCGATTGCAACTGGATTATTTGGATCTATATCTTATACACATACCCACAAATGCGGTAAAATCTTTTACGTTAACATAGTTTAAAGTGTTTCAAGTCATTAATTTATTTAACCTAACTTTTTGTTTCATCAGGCAGTCAGAAGGAGCCTAGTGTTAAGACACTCCCACTCCCACTTTCTGTCGAATTTTTCGTAGCATTGCATGTTGAGTCGCGGAATTCAACGCCGGGCCTTGGCCTTGGTCCCAGAGTGAAGAAAAGAAAATATTTATAAATAATCATTCATTCCCCAGAGTGGAGATCGAACTCTCAAGCGTCGCGTTATAATCACATCATCTGACTACTTATTAATTAATAATTTATTAGATTACAGGAGAAGATTTTGACATACTGGGAATTTGGAAGGAAATGGAAAAAGTCAAAAACAAGGGACTCACGAGATCGATAGGCGTATCAAACTTTAATAGTACACATATAAATTATATTCTAACACATGGTACTATTCGACCCGCAGTTAATCAAATTGAGGTAAGGTTGAATGCGTCACACCAACCTTTTTTGTTATTAGCATATTTAATTTTTTTACATACCCTCTTATATTTTGTTATTGTTACAGGTAAATCCATCAGCGGCTAGTTTGGGTCTAGCAGCGTACTGCCAGAAGGAAGGCATCGCTGTTGTTGGGTTTGGACCACATGGATACGCTGTACCACGGCCTTTCACGAACACTACACTAGAACCGTACTTTAATAGTACACTAATTGTTAAGCTGGCTAAAAAATATCATAAAACTCCAAATCAAATCATGTTACGCTATTTGGTAAGACTATAAATAGTATATGACATAGAGTATACTTGAGTATGATGATCTGTTTAGGACAAAATGAATATCAAATAACCTTCAGGCTGTATCACGCAGCTGTATCACGCAGCTGTATCACGCAGCTGTATCACGCAGCAGGGTAGGCAGAGATAGATTGTTCCTTATTTCATACTTTAGCCATTGTCACCATAAGCCTCTTGTATCATTTACGTAAGATGTAAACTTTGAGTCTGAATAAATTTGGGGTTGAAGCCAAATTTTTTGAATGTTGAAACATTCTTCAACAACGTTCTTCTAGAAAGTGTTAATTTGCTATTAAACATTTAAAATATGATTGTTTCAGATCGACCGCAACATAAAAGTGATACCTAAGTCTGCTAATAAGAAACATATAAAACAAAATTTTGATATATTCAATTTTTGTTTATCTTCTCAAGAAGTACGTTTAATAAACGAGTACAATAAAGGCGGAAATGTATATGAGTTTAATTTAAAAGCACTTGATGCTCTTTTTATGTATTACTACGGCGTAACTATTGACCAATTAAGTAAATGTCTCTTATGTGTTAATATTTAATATGTAAATAATATTTGATATTCTAAATAAATCAATAATTGTCCAAATACTTTTCTCTCTCTGTCTCCTTTTCGTTTGTTCTGCTTGAGACAGATACTAATGAAATAGAATATGTTGTAATGAAATTAAAATCTGACAGTGCTCCTAGATAGAACAATATTCCTACAACTTTTTAAAAACTAGTTACACATATACTTACCCCGATTATTTGTCATCTAGTGAATCTATGCTTGAAACCTTACTCCCCCTTTACCTGTTAAAACACGTAAACATATTCCTCTAAGGGATACCTACAAGTGAAACAATAAAAAATCGTCATAATAGTTTATGAAAGTTTCCACAGTTCAATATGTATATTTTGTCCCCTTAAATTCAGAATATTGCCTTTAAGTAATAAAAAAGGAAATTTACAATTCAACTTATCAACAAGTTATTAATTACAATAACGTTATTCAATTAGCAAATGTAACAGTTTTTCGTTGATATGAATGTTGTTTATATAAGAACTCTACTTTTGTATTGTATGTTTGTACGTTAAGTGGAATCTACAGAATTAAATAATAGAATAGATATAGAGGCCGTCGTGAGACTGTCTGCGATTGCAAACCATAATCGAGATTCTATTATATTTTACTAAAATATTATTTTCATTGTCCTGCTCTGAAGCCCTGCCACTCATCGCACGTCGGCGTCGTGCGTCGTAGGCAAGACTAGTGGATTTACGAAATAATTTTAATAAGAAGGTTTTACTTCTGATGGGAGATAAACTCACTAGCTTCAAGTTCAACTAGCTATTTTTATACAATTATCTCGCTAGCTATGCAGTATCTTTCATTCATATATTAGAAACTATTGTTGCATACGTAAGTATCGATAATGCGACCTTATTACTACCGGAAATTTAAATTACTCAAATTATGTATCGGTTAAAATGAAGACTAACTAATTATTAGGTTCAGTCGACAATTAGCGGTAATAACGAGGATACGTTATATAAAAAAAAAATTGTTCCACTGAAATTTACATGTTTATATTTTTTGATTTTGGCGGGTGAAATTTCGAAAAATAAAATTAATAAATTTCGAACTTATTATTAAAGAAAATTTAATTCTCAACAGTAAGTAACTTGTATTTATATCATCTTTTTTTCAGCTTCACGTTTTTCCACACTGTGGTTATCACTCAACAAGTAATACCTCAAATTACCTAATTGGGTGACGTTTTGGGGCACGTAGTGTAAGGGAACCTACTCTGCTATATATACGGGATATAGCGCGAAACTAAAAAAGTATATTACCTTCTTATAATATAAACTTCCTATAATATAAACGTTATATATACACAGGGACATCATGACCTGGCGTCCGCTAAACCTAACAGACGCTTGTCCCGCAAACTCAAACATCTCCGCCTGTTCCTCCTTCGGGTACGTCTACCTAAATCTCCTCGTACAACTCTACGGAGGCTCTAAGGATGAGAGGATTAAAGCAGAATATGAAGAGAGAAATGAGGAGAGATCTAATGAGTACGATTTTATAGTTGTTGGCGCGGGAGCGGCAGGTTGTGTCGTCGCGAATAGGCTTTCTGAAATCCCTGAATGGAAGGTTGGTTGCTAAATCGGCTACATAACATTTAATAATATTATTTAGACAAACTCGAACCCGCGCTGGCTATTAACGTCGAATTCTATAATCATTACGATGTTTGTAACAACTTAATTTCTTGGTAGGCTTTTATATAACGAGCAAGATGGCTTACTTGGCGATGGTTGGGAGCTTCCAAAAGGTGCAGGTTCGACACTTAAATTTATAGCTACTTTTAAATTATTATACGTTCCTAAATATATTTTTTTGTCTACTATATGGGTAACATTTTAAAAAGTATTAATTAAAATTCAAATTCAAAATATTCTTTATTCAAATAAACTTATAATAAGCACTTTTGAATCGTCGAATGAACATATTTACAAAAAGCTACCACCGGTTCGGAAGGCAGTTCTGCTGAGAAGAGCCGGCAAGAAACTCAACAGTTGCTCTTTTCAAAGTCAATGGTATATTTTACTATTACATTAGCTGGCAGCTATCCTGCATTACATTCAATAGAATATATATAATAGAATATTAAAATTATTATTATTAATTACATTTTATGATAAAATACAATTACATACTTGCAAATTCACTCTTCAATCACGTTTATATGCTCAAATTTATATTTACTTGATGTCATCATCATAATACCTTTCCAGGTATTACTTCTTGAAGCAGGTCCTGAAGAGCCCGACGTGACTGAGATACCAGCGGTCTATAGAACCCTGTTGGGCTCGAACATCGACTGGTCGTACTCCACTGAGCCCAATGGGAAAAGCTGTTTGGCTCGAGCTGAAATGAAATGTACTTGGCCAAGGTAAACATTTATTCAAATATTTTATTATATATTTTATTTTATTTTTTATATTTTTTTATTTTTATTTTTTTTTTTTATTTTTTTTTTATTTTTTTTTATTTTTTTTTTNTTTATAGGTAATTGATTCTGTATTATCTTTTTGTGGTTATTGGATACTGTAACTGATTCTTTATTTCAACTGTTGAAAAAGAACTTATAAAATGAGTTTATTTAAAAGTTCGTCCTGTCTTAAATAATAATAATGGTCATTGCATACTTTTGTTATAAGTTGCTTAAAGTGACTTTTTTTCGACATATAAAAAATATGTTCCTCTAAGTATATATTTTTAATTTATTTTAGAGGTAAAGTGATGGGTGGCTCTAGTTCGATCAACTCCTTTGAATTTATTCGAGGTAATATGGAGGACTATGACCACTGGGCGGCGTTGGGCAACAAGGGATGGAGCTTTAAGGAAGTTAGTTACTTTCCTATTTAGTACTTCTAGTATTTATTAAATTTTGAGTAAGTCGGATTAAATTGAATTAAATTGAATAGAAAAAGCAATCATATTTTTTGTTAACAAGATATGAAAAAAAAGCAAACAAAGGCACAAAAATCTACAAAAAAAATGTTTTAATGCACAAACTTAGGTAGGTGCTTATTATTCGGAATATTTTTTTAACAATATTATTTTTTGTAAAAATATTTTGTAGAACGATAAAAAAAATAAATTACAATTATTTTGAATCAGGTGCTTCCATTCTTCAAGAAATACGAAAACAATATAAATATAGCAGAACTAGACCCAAAATATCATGGAGTTAGAGGAGAACAGTATATTTCTTACTTCCCTTACACCGATAAACCTACTCAAATGTTAATTAAAGCATTCAATGAGACAGGATTGCCAATAGTCGATGTAAATGGGCCAGAGCAAGTTGGGACAAACAAAGTTCAGGCATTTTCTGTAAACGGTGAAAGAGTATCAACAAATAGAGCCTTTATACGTCCTATAAGATATAGGCGAAAAAATCTTGTCATAGAAATAAATTCTGAAGCAACAAGAATTTTGATTGATGAAAATAAAAATGCCTATGGCGTAATTTATATTAAAAATGGTAAAAAATATACAGCTTACGCTAAAAAAGAGGTCATTGTTAGCGGAGGAACTATAAACTCTCCGAAATTATTAATGTTATCTGGTATAGGTCCGAAGGATCATTTGGGAGAATTGGGTATTCCCGTTGTAAAAGACTTATCCGTTGGTAAAAATTTACATGACCACGTGTCTTTTAATGGTATAATAGCTGCTTTACCCAAGAAGTTGTGGACAACCGAAAGCGAAGAACAGATTTTAAAAGAAGTCAGGAAATACCGTGATATGAAAATTAAAAGAGGACCGTTGTCCAGTAATGGACCAGCTATATTCATAAGTTTTATTAAATCAAGTCCAGACCTAATTGCTCCTGATTTAGAATTTCAAATCGGTCATGAACCAGATTGGAAAGATTTGATAAATGAACTAACAACTGTTGACGCAGCATCAATTTTACCGACAGCATATTACAATGGCATAACTCCCAGAGTATTAAATTTGGTACCAAAAAGTAGGGGAAAAATTTTATTAAATGCAAGCAATCCAGATGGACCGCCCTTAATATATGCTAATTATTTAGACGACGAAAGAGATTTTATACCTTTATTAAAGGGTGTTAGATTTTTACTTTCACTTGAAAAAACTGACGCGTTTAAATCAAATGGAGTGTATTACTTTAAAGAGGCACTACCAGCATGTAAAGATCATGAATGGGGTACTGATGAATATTTTATATGCTTAGCTAAATCCTATACTTCTACTACCTACCATCCTGTAGGAACTTGCAAGATGGGTCCCGAATCTGATAAGGAGGCAGTTGTGGACAACGAGTTGCGAGTGTACGGTGTTGGAAGACTAAGAGTGATCGACGCCTCCATAATGCCGTTTATTGTCAGAGGAAACACAAATGCTCCTACTATGATGATAGCCGAGCGTGTTGTTCATCTCATTATTGAATATTGGCGACGCAACATTATTATAGCTACAGTTTCGTTGTAGTATCAAACACTTGATATCATTTGTTTTATTGATTGAATTTTAATATTAATTAATTATATCAATTATTGGTGGGCCTTATAAATTAATAAATATATATATAGTTATATTGTTAATTGTGTATTTTATAACATTTATTACCCATCACTAATTCTGCTCTATCTCGTTGACGCTCACTTGGCAATAAAGTCGTCTTTTAGATTGTTTTAAATGTTAACTTATCTGGTTTACTGTAAAGAATATTATACTTTACTTTACTAAAATAATCACATATTAAACAACAAATATTTTAATAAAATTCTTTATTTCATATAAAAAAAGTAGAAATTTAAGTATACAATACCGATATTCTCTATTTTACTACATTTTCATGTTACTTAATATAAAAATACAAGCCGCGAGGCGGAAGAAATGTTCACAACACATTGCATTTCATACAAAAATACTCCCAACATCATTAAAACCCTAGTGTTAATGGTACAAAAACAACATATCATTGCTATACAAAGTCATTTGACATAACCAAACACTAGATGGCGTTGATCGCCGAAGCTATACTTAAGCCAAATCTTATAATTGGCAGAATTATTCAACAGTTTCCAATAGTTTTCAAATAAGGACTTCACTTTTCTGGCAACTTGATGACTGGCATTATGCCAGTTAGCAAGTAGTTTGGGATACTGTGGCTTTCGCAGTGGTCGATCAAATCTCTCTCCGATTCGGACAGATTTGAAAGATCAACTTCCTGACTGTCGCTGAAGGGATCCGCGTACGGCAGGTGGACCAGAACACAGCTGAAGTCCATCGGCGTCTTGCAAAAGCCGAGCATCTTCTTTAATTTGGCTTCTGAATCAATCTGTAAAGGTTGAAAACAATATTTAGTATAATTGGTTAGAAAAATATTATGTTGTAATTGAAGGGTTCCAAATCTAAGATTTAAATATTTTTTTAACTTCTACCAAGAGGTAAAGTCTTAATTATTTTTAGGCAAGTCTAAGTCAAACACAAAATTTATTAAAAAACAAGAAAAAATCAAAGTAATTAATCCAAAATCGATCCTCACCTTAATAACATAAATCTCGTTTTCATCGCAGAAAGCTTGTAAAAGTACTTCTTGCATGTGAGTCGCGCTGTCCCCGGGCGGGGCCGCCGCCGTCATACAGAACAGGGCCCCGTTAGTGTTCTTGGACAGATACTGTATCGCAGGTAGAAGGCCGATGGTCAGCCTTTTCTCCACACAGGCTCGTCTCAGCACAGTTTTGATACTCTGGCTTATTGGGCTGGAAAGAAAAGAAACCAAAAATTATAAATCGGTCAATCTGTTTCGGTAACAATAATTCGAGAAAAAAAAATATTGTCACAGCCAATTTTACTCAAAAAGGTCAAAAAGCAATCTCCCCGGCGGGGAATCGAACCCCGGTCTCCCGCGTGACAGGCGGGGATACTTACCACTATACTACCGAGGATGGTAAAATCTGTTTCAAATTGATAAACTATTTACACCAAAAGTGGCAGAACACTAATTGGTGTGAACTATTTAAATGCAATTATTTCTTCAAACTTATTTCCCGAGAAACAATGATAATTGGTTTTCTGAATAACCAATTATCGAATATAAGTTTATTGGGTGTTTCCAAACGTTTGAATGAATTTGGTTTATTTGGGCCAACCTTTTTTGGAATTTTCGCCTCCCCATTTTTTTAGAAGCAATTTGTAAAAAAAATTTAGTTTCTCTTAATTTAACATTTCGCACGTCTCAAACGCTAGCCGATTGCGGAACGAATGAAGTTTGCATATGAGCTTAAATAAGTTGTGCAATACATATTGACTAATATTACTTAATATTATAAAATATGCAAGTAAGAATATTAAACTAGAAATTACCTTTTAGCCGCAACTCCACTGAAGGACTCAGTTTTTACAGGAACCACAGACTCGTTAGCGTACATGTTGCTTGTTAGATGAATACTTTTCAAATTTTCACTAATTATGGGAAACTGAAATTCCTTGTGGCGAATTTTCACGATTTCACTCAACACTGGTTAAAACGTGTTCAATGTTCACTTGGTTGTTATCAGCACTTGTGTTTGTAGATATCTAATCGCAGTCGCGTGTGTCACAATAATTTCACTTAGAAAACTCCAACTGGCGTGGTATCACTTCTGTAGTTTAGCTCAGAATGGGGGGGCAGGGTGACGTGCTGGTATATATACTGGTATCTGCGCATGCGCACGATAAACTTGTCAAAGTGTGCGTATTGTGTAGAGAGATTCCTCGAAAACCACTTGTCGTGCTCTATGTGTTGGACGAACTCTATAATATTTTACTTCAGTGTGCCATTTTCAGTGTCAGTGTGTGTATGCATTTCTCCTAAACCTCATTGTGCTTGTTGTGACTTGCTGAAGTGATTATCCATTGTATATCAGACCTGTCTCGCCCCCCTCACTCCGTATGTTACCAGACGACAGCGGGGCTGTACGTTCATTGACTCTACACATCGGTGTGAGTCTCCTTATGTACTTGTGTGAGTTTTTATTTACGTTAGTTGGAATTCCCGCGTCAGTTTTGTTAGGGAAAGGACAGGTTTTTTGTTGCTTAACAGTCTTGGCTTGGGTTTATTTTGGCGGATACTGCAAAAGCGCTTTTTAGCAGGATTTGACCACAGTTCTTTTTAAAACAGAATTTAGGTTAAAAAGTGAGGTAAAAGTAGCGTTACCTCATTGAAAACATGTTTGAACATGTTTTGTCGTAGTTTTACATGCTTATATACAAATAACGCTTGGAAGAAGTATTTCTTGTTAAGTGTTACAGTAATTATTATACATTACCGTTACAAGATCTCAAAACGTGATGAAAAGTGGTGAAATAGCAATAAACGTAATAATGCTAATAAGTTGCTTAAAAGCTTGTAAAATAAGCATTTAATAAATAACTCTGTCTAACCCTCGAGAGATATTAGTAGAATTTAGCGTTATTATCAACGCTAAACAATTAAATAGATAATAAATATGATTAAATATAATGTTATAATAACATTCGGCAAGAGCCAAGCTGAAGTTTATCATGCTCTACGCGCGTATGTAGGCTAAGGTCATTCCGCGGTTTTCACGTCTCGACTCTATATTGAGATTTTTTTTATATCACTAGTCCTGTTAACAATGAAACGAGGGTACTTTCGTTTGTAGTAATAAACACATTTATTTATTTTTTAATAAATATATTTATTTATTAATTTTACTTTACCGGTTAAGGCGGCCATAATAATTTTCGGGAACACCCTGGAGGTGATCCATGACCCCCAGATCGTGACTGAAAACGTGGCTGCCGTCCATCTCAAAGCCGGACCGCTGTCGTTGGGAGTGCTCTCCGTGTACTTAGAAGGCGACCAGAACTTATCCCCATATCTATCCCAAATCAAAAAGGCTACCACCAAAATTCACACCAACCATCGGATAGTTGCGGGCGACGTGAATGCTTGGAGTCATTGGTGGGGCAGCAAATCCGAAAATCATCGCGGAGCGGAGTATCACTCCTTCGCAACAGAGCTGGACCTCCACGTCCTAAACTCGGGCAATATACCAACTTTCGAAACTTACAGAGGAGGGAGGTGTTACGAGAGCTGTGTGGATGTGACCTTAATAAGTCACACCCTGCTTGGCAGNTTTCTCTCTATAGTATTTCAATGTTCATAACATCGACTACGACAATAGCTTTTTAAGTTCCATAAATATTCTTAATTACGTATATTACGTGGGATTTCTTTCTTTACATACAAGACTCTTAAGCAGTACTAAAGTCTAAAATATAAATAACTAGCCTACTTTACAGAATATACTTTTATTAAATTAGTGAATCAATTTTACATTTTTAAATATAAATTATTATAAAAAAGATACATTTAAAAATATAAAAAACCACTCTTCCGAGGGCGGGACGAGGGTCCAAGCCATCGGTGGCTAGGGCTCCAGAGAGAGGAACCGCCGCACAATACGTGCCGTCTCAAGTAATACTGCCTTCTGTATCCGGTTCTTGATCCAACAGCTAAGCCTATCGCTTAGCCTCTTAAGGTGTTGGTCGAACTAGCCTACTTTTATTATTATGTGATATATCTAACCCTAATCGTGTTAGATAAATAACACTATATAACTATCCAAGACAAAAATATTTTTTTAATTCGACACTGTGGTTTGAGATTAGCGCGTTCAACCAAATAAACTTATAATTAGGAATAGATTAACGTTTTTACAGTCAATTGAATAAAAGACTTCAATATATGTACATGTATTATAGAATATTTAGAATTCAGTCCTTTGTGTTTTCTTTTCTACAAAATAATATATACAAAAAAACCATTATTTATTTTTTTTAGTTAACCATTTTTGGCAATACCTTAGTGATTATAACAAAAATAATTATTAAAAAAAATAGGTGATAAGAGTTTCCATTGGAAACAGTAATTTCTGATAACGGTATTACGGAACAGTGAACCAGCGATCGTCGACCTGGTGTTTATAAACATTAATCACCTTGCTAATAAGAGACACTAGACTCTAGAGAATCTACTTGTTGCATAATCGAATGGCGTGATCTACTATAAACATACTTTGACGCGGTGCAGGTTCAAATGCAAATCGGGGGAAACCTGGATAAATATTTTGAAATATTTTTGTCTAGTTTAGGTTATTGGAGGCGGTTGATAGAACCTAGTGCAAAGGGTAATGTCATTATAAACGAAATGACGTTTGTTCGTGAAACACAAAGTAACTTAGCACTGTTTTTAATTTTAGCTTTCTGAAAACTCTTCAGGAAAAGCAAACACGTAGATTTAGAGTAAACTAAAGTATCGTTATAATAATATTCAAAACCTATATTAAACTTTGTTAAATTGTTTTTAATACTTAATTCTTGATGCAAGTCGGTTCTGCGTATGTTTTGTGCTGACTCACGACGGTACGACCTTCACCTTAGATAGGAAAAGTTTACGAACAAAATTACGTTCCGATAGTTTAATATATATCTCTTTACCTCTACATAATACCTTCCGATAATAAATGTAAATATTATTTATTATACCTATTATCACTTAATATAATTATTCACCATTATTATTGATACATGTATACATAAATACTAATATTATATAAATATCTTCCGTAACTTACTGACCAGTTTGGCGGGGTTTTGCGCTGTATGAGGGAACCCGGTAAATTAATGATTGAGACGCTGCTTGTGGAGTGGCGGATGGTAAATGCGGCGTTGAGGCCTAAAATATAAATAATCAAAAATTGAATGATATCGTAGACAGAGTCCAATGTCCTACGAAAATGAAAAAAAAAAACAGAAAATCACTTTCCTTACCCAAAAACCTAATGAAAAAAATATAGCCAACGTGGTATAATACGACGTCCTCTGACTGAAAACGCAGTGGATCCCCAATTAGGGGAAAAATATGTTGTTATTTATTACATAAAATGGAGAGATAGTGTCTTTACACCCAGTTTTGTATGCTTACCCTGCTGTAAGAGAGATAGAAAATAAATTATTGATTGCTTGATTTTCCTTGTTCAGAAAGTATTTGTTTTGCTGACTCACGTAGAGCACCTGTGACCTTCAGTGTAAGTGTAACAAGATTATGATTGAAATTAGGTCAATTAGGTACTCGATGTATTGTGTGTATGTTACCTTAATATTTTATTTTACCTTGCGATAAGAGTTGTATACGTTTATACAATAGTAAACAATTCATAAACTTTGGTTTATTGTTTTGATTTTAATAACATACTTATTTTAATTTTTTGAAAGGATGTTGATATTAAGTTCTTAATATTTATTGGATTATACATTTATGTTGTGAAAATATTTTTTCTCATTTTGGCGAAGTAAACGGAGAAAAAATAGAAAAATACGTCGAATCAATTTAAATATAAACATTAGTTTGGTTGCTCGGGTTAATTACAACCGAACGTTACAATACTATCAGTTCGAACCGCCTATAACAGGTTACAACAACTAGATAAACGAAGATTCTATAGGTTTGTAAAACTCTTATCGCAATTTATCAGTTAAATAAATATGAACACTCCTTATTATTATACTCCTTAGTTATCTTTCTTATAGTTTCTCTCATAAAAGTGGGAATGGAACCACATCCGCCTCTGCACTTAATGTCTGTGGCAAATATAACTTAAAGGTCCAATAAAAAGAAATTGTATCAGGGTACTGGGTACTGGGTACTGGGTACTGGTTACTGGGTACTGGGTACTGGGTACTGGGTACTGGGTACTGGGTACTGGGTACAGGGTGTTGATGCAAATCGATCGTCTTTCCATGAATCGAAGACCAGACTCACTGCTTCTACCTGCCTTTGACCTTGGAGGTTAAACTTTATAGTAGGTACTTTTGAATAAGCTTACTTAGGCCTTCAATATGCTTTTGTTTACATAACATGATTAAAAAATAGTAGAAAACGTGTAAAAATCTCAACTTGGCGGGATTCGAACTCGCGCCTCTTGTGCAACCATCTCCGTAGTGATCTTTAGTGTGAAATAAAAAAAAGTGTGAAATAGTGTGAAATAATACTTTAAAAAACGGTAAAAAGTGAATTATATTTTTATACGTACACATAAATTTTGAAATTAAAAATAGCGCAGAAAAACCACGTAATAAAATAATAATAAATTTTATAACGAGGAATTTCCTTGACGATTGAATTAGATAATAAATAATAATGTATTTAACAAACGTACATCGATTGCGTTGGGTTTTCTTAAGTGCCGTTTTCCTCAAGCACGCGCGTGGTGCGCATTATCGACTAAAAAATATGACATATTATATTTTACTATTAAGTTAATTGATTGAAAGTTAATGTTAATAAAACTTTTTCACTAATTACTTATCATTAAAAAAATATTTTGAAAATATTGTTCCTGAGATTGAAGCGTTTAAGTAAACAAACTCTTCAATTTTATGATGATAGAGATAAACCTGTGCCTTTTTAGTTTCCCGCTGTATTTCGTATGTAGCAGGGTAGCAGTAGGGGAGAGCTCCCTCTGACTTGAGTTAATACACTCCATTCCACACTCTCCGCTCAATTTACGGGACATTGAATTGAGCAGAGTAACCCATCGCCGTGCTTTGTCTTGTTACGAGAACGAGAAACTAAAAATAATTCATTATCCCGAGTGAGAATCGAACCCTAGAACCATCAAGCTGCGCCGCGATTTATTATACATATATGTATGTTATAAAATTCATAATATAACAATTGTAGTTGACCAACTTTCCATGAAATAAAATGACTATAAACACCTGTTTTCCAATAGGTACGAGTATGCCCGTCGTTTCGGTAATATGTAATTATTCGATAGTAATCTTAATACCAATAAAGATTACCGACTAATGTAGGTAGAGTTACATTGAATTATATTTATATAATTGAATTCTTCTATAATATAATATTACTAGCGGACGCGCGCAGCTTCGCTAGCTTATTTAGGGGTGAATTAAAATAAAACATGAAACATGTGTTCAATTAAATATTTTTAAGAGTCTAAATTTCAAATTTTATAAAAATCGTTGGCGATTTAAAGATTTTTCCATACAAACTTTCAACCAATTATTTGCACCCTTAGGGGGTGAATTCTGGAAAACGATGAAACACGTGTCCAATTAAATACTTTTAAAAATCTAAATTTCAAATTTTATAAAAATCGGTGCCGATTTAATTTTTTTCCCATACAAACTTTGAACCCTTATTTCACCCCTTTAGGGTTAAAATTTTTCAAAATCCCTTCTTAGTGGATGTCCAGATTACGAAAGTAAACATCTGTCCAAATTTCACGTTTTTACCATCAGCGGTTACGGCTGTGCGTGCGTCTTACCTCAGTCAGTGAGGACAAGTCCTTTTATATATATAGATAAGCGTTATTATAAAGGCCATCGTTGCGCAGCGGCACGACATCAGACTGTTGTAAGTTCGAGTCCCACTAGAAGGAACGATTGTTTTTCATTTCTTGTTTTTTTTATAACAAAGCACGACACTGAGTTCCGTCTCGCCTAATGTCTCGAAAATTTCTGTGAAAAGTGGGAAACGGAGTCTCTTAATACTAGGTTCCCTCTGGCTACTCTGCTATATGCAAAGAAAGCGTGAAGCTGTATATTTTCTATACACTTTACATACGAGTATGTTGTACATTGATGTCTCGTGTTTCGTTATCGAGCGAGCCGCGAAGGTCGCTCGACTGACCTCCAATGAAATTAGTTCAAAGAACTCTATGAAATTTCCTATTTACTAGTAAACTACAGTTGTATAGGATTGATTAATAATTCTTAAAATTCAAATTTTACTGGAATTGAAATTTTATTGGAAACGTTTAAAAACGAATTAAATATATATTGTGATTGCTTGAAATATTTCATTCCCCTGAGTGGGCATCGAAGCCACAAACATCGCGTTTTCAGTTACACGCTTGTTGCATTGCGTGACGACTGGCCTCAATATTATTTTTATAGATTTTATGAGCAAAATATCTGGCATTACGTGTGCGTCACCACGAAATTTACTTTATCTTTACCTTTACCTTCCATACATCACGTAGAAAACATATGAAGATAATAAAAGATAAAAAAGATCGAGTGTCAAATTTAATGCAAAATATGAGTTCTACGAATTATTACTCTATATTTGTATATTTAAAGACCAACGTACGTCTTATCATTAAATAAATAGTAAAAATATCTTAATCTCTTTGATACTTAGTGTCTCGTCATGATACATTGCAAAATTATTATTTATATTTAGTCCAAGATCCCAGAGCCGCCAGACCAACTTCATTTTAGCAAAGGTGAAATTTTAGGGATTATTAGTCTAATGTGTTAACTACAGTTAAGACAGTATACCTATTCACTAACTTGAAAGTGGGGCCCTTTCAGAGATAACGCCAAATAACGGTATATCTCTGTCTGGGAAGATGATTGGTCTGGGTGCTTGGTCTGGGTCTTGAAATAGTCCGTAAATAATATTATATTAAAAATGAAAGCCTGACAGTTTAACGTCATTTGTTCTTGTCGTCTCTGAAAGGTCCCCAAATTTTTTTAGTTAGAGAGTATGCATACAGTCTTAACCACATATTAGACTATTAATCCTCAAAATGTCAGCTTTGCTAAAATGACGTAGGTCTGGGGGCAGTGGGATTTCAGTCTATTAGGTATATCAAAGGTATTGCATAATTTAAAAATATGATTGTGAAACTTTGAATATCTGTTACGTACAGCATACTTTACTGTTGCTTAGGGAGATGGTTCGCTTCATAACAGAAAAATAACCGGTCAAGTGCGAGTCGAATTGGCCTACGAAGGGTTCCAAATTTCAATACCAACTTTATTATTATAAATCAACTAGAACGACTACATTCATTTATATTTAAAAGTCAGGTATTAAAAAATGCACATAATGCTTTAAAGCGCGGCGTTTAGTTCTGCCACTCAAAAGGAAATGTCTCTAAAGTGGGAAATGAAGTGTCTTAACTCGAGGTTCCCTCTGCCTACTCTGCTGTATGCTGATTGCTGACTACAGCGTCAAGCTGAAGAATTGCTTAATAATACTAAATTATAAAGTATTAATTAGATACCTATTATATAATAAGTATTTCTAATTATATTTGTTTGAATCATGCTTATTCGTAGTTTTTTTTTTATATTATTGTCAAATATAAATAAACTTTTATGTTTAGGCGGAAATCACTTATTCTAATTATTATATGATTATGATTAGGTACTTAAATTACGTACTATTTAGTACTACAATGTTTTCTTATTTCTATTGGTGGGATTTGAATCTGGTAACAATAGTAAAGAAATATATAAAACTTTTCGAGTAGGTACCGATATTCTTAGTTGACTGACTTTATCGTAATATGCAGATTAAACTGTAATTTTTATTATTTTTTCGTCAAAATGTTCCACTTTTTTCCACACGATGCTTGTGGGTTCGATACGCTGTGCCACTGTGCCACTGATGAACTTAGAAGAGTTTAAAATTTATATTTTAAACTCTCCTTACATGAGAATTATTACTTTCATATCATTGAATTTATTTTTTCTTAATTAATTTAATGTAATAATTTTATAATGAAACTAATTAATTACAAGTTTATAGCTTCACGATTAAAATATTAACATTTGTAGGATTCAATTAAGGAATTCCTAATCTAGGAATCTAGTTTACAGTCACACGCTTACATCATAAAATAATATAGTTTTAAAGTTAATGCAATAAAATATAAGTTTCCATTGAAGCAAGGGGTGGTTGTACCGGAGTGCACAGTGCGAGGTCATCGCCCGCCGCCGCCGTTCATGTAGCCGACCTTGCCTCCAAGGATTGATGACCTAAACATCTGCTATCGGGATGCTGAGAACAATTTCTTACTTTTTCTTTGTAAAATTACGATATTGATTATTGAAATTTCGGATTTTAAGGAATATACAAAAATATTAATATATTTTAGAAATTTAGCATAAGATTTAAGAATTTAAAATTAAATAGTAATTAATATTTATTTCATTCCGCCGACACACAATGTCTACTAGGAAAAGAAAAGGAGGAAAATCAAAACGGAAATAAATGTCAAAATCCTTGAAAAAAAAAATGATATCTCTATCTTATCAAATGATTTTTATCAATATGTGCCCCTTGATACGAATATTTGGGTTATATAGTACATAATACATTTTTCATCATATACTGAATGTTTTCAATGATATTAGAAGAAATCGAGAGGAGTATCGTATAATATAAAACCGTAGTTTGAATATTAACTAAAATGATATTATTTTCATAAAAACATAAAAGCTAAAAATCTTCACTATTAGAAATTACATGCAGCAACTGTGTCTGTATTGCAAGGAATAGAACAGCCATCTCGCTTAGAAACAGAACCTGTGCCGTTACTCCACGAGCCTCTTAAGAAATAATAACAATTACATACAACAGGCGATGAGTTGCTAAAAATATTTCTTTTTAACTTCTCTTTTTTAAATTTTAGTCTAAACGAGGAAAAATTAAATAAAAAATCGCAGCCTAAACATTAATTCTATGAAGAAAACACTGAAGTGTTTACGTTAAAGTGCGTAACATACGGCTTCACCACTCCGCAGAACTTCCAGTTAAATGTACTAAGCGGATTACCGCTTTCTTTAAACTAATACTTCAGTAGAAAATGGAATATTATACTAGACTTTACTTGCGGCTTCGTCCGTGTAGCCAGATGGAAACGACTAAAATGTATGTATGACACATTTTAAGTCCAAGAAGTAACTCTACTCGCAAGTACAGTGCGATACATCGAAATAATCGATTAATACGATGTCAATAGCCTGCCTCGATAGTCCATGGCTGTCCTCGATTTAACACAAAAAGATTTCTTAATTTATACCTGTAGTTCCTGAGATTAGGGCGTTCAACTATACAAAATAAATAAACCGTAGATTTTAATGGCGAACAATTGTCTATCGATATTAGATAAATAATTATGATTGTTGAAATCTGAACTTTAATTACTACATATTTCGAGTGTGGGTTCGATTCCATTCGTAGGATTAATTATATTTATTTGTATCTCAAAGCACCAACATTGCATTGCATACAAGCTTGTAAATTTAATCTACATATTTTTTATTATATACAATAAAATATCTATAAAACTATAGAAATCATTTAAAAAGTAGATATGTTCTATCTATTTATGTATGTATTTGTGTTCTGTAGTCTGTATATCGTTATCTCCTCGTAACTAAATAACGGCGCGGCGCCGTTACTATCTGATTGATAACTGATAACATTATAATTTGTTTAATCGATTTTAGGAATGATTTTTTCATACACGACTAGTGAAGGTTGCTACTAAGTACAAAAAAATCAAAAGAAGGATGTTCTCTTCTTCTGAATGACTATTAAACTTTTGAGTTAGTAACAGTCATAACGAGTTACAGTGGTAACTGCAATAGAGTATCACAATTCAAACGTAATAATTATCATGTTTTATCGCATTATGATAGAGGAGTTTTTCTTTAATTTATATATATATATATATATATATATATATATATATATATATATATAAATACAATTTTATATTTATGAATATATATTTATATTAATTTGAGTCGAAATTGAATAGACAACCACTAGCACTGTCCACCATTCCCAATTGCGCGATAGTCTCAAATTTACAAGGATAGATTTTTAATTCAATATTGTGTCTTGTTTCTTACTACTGGGCTTTACGTGTGGTGTTTGTAAAATAAACAATATAATATGGTTAACCTGTTTGTTGAAGGGATTAAGAGTGACTGGTGAAGTCCCCTCTTGGCTTTGATATAAATAGAAAGGGTTTTTCCCCCGACAAAGGACATCCTGGCTAGGGAGTTGCGTAGATTATTCAAAATAATAAATTGAAATGACACATTTTGATAATATTTAGGGGTTTTTTTTATATCAATATTTTAAAAAAATGTGACAAAATATTATATTTTTTTTAATGGTAAACATAAACAGTCTATTATTGATTTTAGTCAACTTTAAGGGTAGACTTAGGGAACCCAGTTTTAATCTAAGCAGAAAATGTTAACATAATATTTTCTCTAAAAATAATTTCAATAACTAAAACTTCATTAAATGAAATTAATTATATTGATTTCAAACTTAATATGTATACGAAAAACAGTCATTTTCTATTTCTTCCACCTCTAAAATCGTTCAACTTTGACTAATGATTGAATATTTAAGAATCTAGCACCTTGTAAATGACCGCAAATTAGTTTACGAGTATAACCGTAACAAGGCGACACACTCTCATTTTGTGTTCCTACCCGGGTAGGTATTTATATCGAAACCATACAAAAATATGAATATAGTACATAGCTGTATGTATGTAAGACTGATTTTAAACAAAGTATGCTTATATTTATTCATAGTGCCATCCGTTTGATAAAAATAAAGAGCAGCTTTCCTATGAAGATTTAAGAACATGAAAACAATTTAAATATAATAATTTGACCGACTGGGAATCGAACTAACAACCGTCCCGCTTACAGCCAGACGCTGCCCCACTGCGCCACGAGGGCCTTAAACTGTGTACAAGTGCAGATTATAAATTAGAAAAATTGTTTTAATTTAAAATATGTAACAATTAAATACTGAAGCTGTGAGGTAAATCATGTTGGTGAAATAATTATTATAAAAATCCTTCAACTTAAAAGAAAGTGTTTGTTTATATCTTAATTGCATTGTAAAAGGAACTCTATTATATTCCTTATAGAGTGTTAAATGCTAATCAATTTCTTTACACATTGATTCTGAGAGTGAATGACCTTCGTGCGTCATACATCGCCAGACGCGTTACGAAATGAATATGAGCATCTGAAAGAACTTCAAGGAACTACTACAATGTTTAACTGTTGGTGGTGTTGGTATTCGTATAATTACCAAGTGGAAAATTTTGACTTACTAAATTTTGACTTTTACTTTACTGGTAAATTTTTCTACGAGGTAGATAAAAAGAAGATTTTTATATATTACTTCGTTTTACACTGTGTATTGTAAAAATAAATCAAATATTCTGAATGTTACATAATACGCACCAAGAGACTGTAAAGGTTGTTAGACAAAGCGAGGAGTTGGGTTTCCCTTCCGGCACTCAATGAAATGCTACGCAGTTTCTTAGCACTACATTCCCTCAGCCTACATTGAAGAATATTTTTTAATATTTTTTCTATTTCCTACAAATGCATGAAAACTTAATGCCTTTTTATTTAAGTGCTTAGACTCCGTTCTTATTTTGTAAATATAAATATATATGCGCCGTCTGGCAACACTCGCTTTGCTTACGCGGGTATTCCCGTTAACACGTTTAAATTGGATACAATTTTATATACAATCAAATAAACGCTGCTGTGACACGAGGCGTTGGTTATCAATTGTTTCATGAAATGCGTTTCATTCATGTTTTTAATGAAATTGTATTTGATGTTTTTTAGTTAGTTGTTTGCGTTTGTGTTTGTAAATCTTTTTGTGAATATTCTTTTACATATTAGAAAAAAATTAATTCTTGTATAATTCTTCTTCCTTTTATCATGGAGTTGTGCTAATTCTAAGTCTTAATAATAAGCACTTACAGTGCCTAAATAAGGATAGGTAGAGTAGGTCAGTAGCTCGTGATGGTATTGTTGCCAATAGAACAGATTTGTATGGGACTTCATATTTATATTCAGGCAAAGTTGTTGTTAACTTAAACTTCACGTGGTCAGAGAGCACGGAACCCCAAGCTCTTCGGTATTTGCATACCTTTTTGGCCTCGCATTAAGTTCTTCGAGGGATCCTCATAATTTTTACGTGGTTTTCCTCCAGTATCATCGATACTGTGTTTCCAAAGGTCAACCAAGGTTTCCCCCTGTCTCTCTTACAACTCAATCTTCTTTGTCATTCTGAGCATGTTCTTCTGCATAATGAATGCAAATATATGATATCGTTGATCCACAATATGAAAACAAACATACGTGCCTGATGTCTCGTGTGTGACGGTAAATGGTAATGTCATTAGCTTGCGTTAAATATGAATGTGGGTTACTCAAGCCAGTCAAGCCTACGCGGACGTGACGATTGGGGATTTAATTGAAGTGTCAAATTTCTCTTACATTAATATATTATGAGGACCTGCCAGGGGACACGTTCGGTTTTGGATCTTTTGACAAAACTCTTGATTTTATTGGCCAATCAATATTAGTATGTTTTATGAACAGAACCATTTGTTTACCTATTGATAGAGTACTAAACTAGTAGTAACTAGGAAACTAAATAAGAACCTAACTTAAACACAAAGTCGATATTCTTTACAAAAGTATAATACATTTGAAATCAAAAATGATTTATTTTGACTATGTTTTAATAAAACAGAGAGTCCTAACACAAAACTCCTAAAATAAAAGCTTGCAATATATAAAATACATTAGTAACTAGCCTACGTAAGCACTAAAGTAACACAAGGTTGATAAATACGTCATATAAAATGTACGAAGCGAGCCCATTGGTCCACTTTGAGGTGTGGAAAGTTACGTTAGATATGAAACGAGACCTGTTAGCACATTTCTTTAGAGGCTTATGTGGGACCAGTTATTTGATATATAATTAAGATATTATATGTATATGGAGATAACGTTTTAAATTATTAAACAAAAAATGCGCAGCTTAATATTATAATGCTGTATCCCCCACATAGCAAGGTAGGCCGAGGGAGCCTAGTGTTAAGAAACCCCGTTTCCCTCTTTCCGCCGATTTCTGGAGGCATTCGTGGTGGAAGAACTCAACGGAAAGAGCGGTCTTTCCAGAACGGTTTTCATTTTATAAATTGTCAATGAAAAGAGTCGTTTCTTCTAGTGGGGTACGAACCTACAGTCACTCAAACTTTTACCTCTAATATTTTTAATCATTCCAAGAGCTATCTAATGAACAAGTTAAATAATAAAAAATCGTCATTCATTTTGGACTTATACCTACTGCCTTTTTCAAAAGTGATATGTAACATTTTTTGTAAAAAATCAAAACAAAATATTTTTAAGGTTTCTCTATGTTACTTTTATAAATATCTAAACCTTCAAGTATTATAAACGGTGTTAAAACACGTGTTCCTACAGGATACAGAGTAATCAAACGTTTACACATTGAAGCCGTTAATTTTAATGATTCAACGTTAGGTTAAAGAGCTGCGTAATTACTATTTTATAAATCCGTAAACATAAAATTTACAAGTGTTACATATCCGGATTTATGGGGGCCTTAACAGAATATCTGTGTATCTCTTCTAGTGCACAATTACTTGTTTTTAGAATTACTGAAGTTTTACCTTTTTTACTTCATAAACGAAAACTATCTTACACAAAATTATTTTTAAATTCGAACTAGTAGTTCTTGAGATAAGCGCGTTCAGCCAAACAAACCTCAGCTATATAATATTTAAACTAAGTATACACAAATGTAACGGTAGAAATAAATCAAACTTTACCAGATGTTATTTTCGGTTATTTTCACGAACAAATTTAAGATGAAAGTCCCTTTGTCTACGTTTCTACTTATGGGTTCAAAAAATTTAGGCTCGAAGCGCACGTCTCTAACCTCTAGACGGTCGTTGAACTTTATATATTTGACGAGTTATTGCAATAGATTATGAATAAAACCGTCACCTATATAACCCAATAAAATCTATTTTCCTGTATCGCACGGTAGGGGAACCTAGTGCTAAGACACTTTGTTTATCTAAATAAATGGGCCACGTAGGTGGGAGGTCGCCGTGGCGCAGCGGCAGGGCGTCTGACTGTTGTGGTTCGATTCTCATTTAGAGGAATTAAATAACAAGATATATTCATCGTTAAGTTCCGATACTCAACAAGCAGTCTCAAAATTGGTCAGAGTATCTTAACTCTAAAGCCCCTCTGCCTACCTTGCTATTGGTATATACGAGATATAGCGTGAAGCTAAAGCTAAGAAATACAGGTAACATATCTTTATTTACGTTAATTATCTTATCTTGTCATACTTATACTAAAAATAGATGAATTTATTATTAGCAAGTGCGCATTACTGAGTCATGTGAGGCCGTCGTCATAGACATCAAACACCTTCAAGTAAGTCTTTATTTCTTAGAAATTTACATTAATGCTTAAAATACATTTGAATGGATTTTCAAAATTTTTTTTATTTAACTAATGGTACAGACAAAAATGTAGTGTTTCTGTAGACAGCATGTACAGCATGCACTTGCAAAATAACAATTGATATTAAAAACAAAAACATTACAATTATGTTCGTTGCGAATTCGATAGAATTCATTAAAATAATATATATATATATAAAATCATGTATATCTTATTAAGAAACAGCGTAAATATATATTTTTTAATAAAAATATTTTTATTTGGACGTATTTTTATAGAAAGGCGTAAATAAGTGATAAGATCCGGATGCGCACGCGCAGGCGACCGGCGTAACGCCCCACTGTGCCACTCGCCGACGTCTCTCTGAATTGCGTATTTCACTCGTATTATGATAAACCTGTGCATGTTATCTATTTTAGGAAAACATTTATTTTCCGCGTTTTAACAGATTTTAAAATAATAATTTATCCTTAATTAAATTTATTAATTCCTGGAATGTCGTAACAAAATGCAGCGTAGAACAAACACACACCTCATAACACGTGATGTGTTCAAAATTGGGCGGAAAATCGGAAATCGAGTGTCTTAACAATAGGTCTGGCGGCTGTCTAATTAATCGGTTGTGCGGGAAAAGAGGGAAGCTGGTTTTTTCTATTTTGTTAATTTAATTTATCCTTTATTTTGGATTTAAATTGATGTCTGAAATATTTTACTATGTGAAATAAGACCAAACATAAAAAACGTTTTTTTAGTCAAAAAAGTATTATAATGTAATATAGACTTTTATGTAATTGGAAAATATAAATTTGTATACCTAACGGTATTATAAAGATGTTGTGAAAATTTTACATAATTCTTTGTTAAACAAATTATTTTATACAACAAACAGTATTTAGGTTTTTTTAAATATTTTAGATACGAGTACCTATATGTAGGTACAAACAATGTTTACAATCTATATAAATCGAAATATTCTGAATTTTTAGTAGCTTAAATGCTATTCCTAAACTACATAATTATATGGAGCATCATTAAATTGTTTACATTTTTTTATCATAAAACTCACATGTAAATTAATATTTACGCATTGGTTGACCTAAGCCACGCAAGCCTGAATTTAAAACAATAATTATATTATTTTTAATCAAAACACTGATAAGCAATATTCCGCAAATTAAAATAACCAGTGTCAAATTACCAGATATTCTGATGAAATTATAGGCATTCGACGAAATTAACAACAGCGATCTCTTAATCTGTATTAGGTATATATAAAACTTCCTCTCCCTAGGAGAGTACTAAAAAAGAGTTAGAGGAGGAAGAAACGTAATTTTCAATTTTACGTATCAAAGTCCATGAAAAAAAATTGCGGTCGATGACTAGTATAAATATAATAAGATAAACTATAAAGTATATATAAGTAACATAGAAAGATCTCTGAAGAGATCCACTATGCAGATTCTGGCTCCATCATCAGACCAGCTCGATGACATCATGTTGTTGTATCTTCACTTAAGCTACGTACAATTGGCAAGTGTAATAGTGATACCGTTATCACGAGTAGGTCAAATTCAGTTTCTTAGTTTTTATTATATAGTCACAAGGCGACCTAATAAAAGTTAATTAAAAAAACATAGAGTTTGTGTCTAACCATATCAATAATATTGGCTTTTCCACATGATAAGAGCGACATCCCAAATAAATTATAATAGGGTTATTATTGATAGTTAGAACGTTTGTTTATTTAGAAGTGGGAATTCGAAGCTCACAATGTAAACACAACTGAGATAAAAGTCGTCGTTAAATTTAATTGATTGTTACAATACGAGTGCGAGTATTTCATACGCTTTAGTGTGTTGAGAGAAAAAACTCGTTACTAGGTTTTTTGTAACAAATTTGGATATTTACCTACGTCAAGAGTTATTGATAAAACTTTTTTACTTATTTCTTTAGCTTCACACTGTATCTCTCACGTATCAGGGTAGGCAGAGGGAACCAGGGAACTAGTGATAAAATGGTCCGTTTCCATTGAGGCACTTTCACTTCCTAATTTTTTCAATTTACAATTCTGGAGACATTGTGTGTTGAGTGGCAATACTCATACACAATAATGAGTATTGGTATATTGGTAACGAGTTACCAAAGCAAAGAATTTAAAATATTATATAATGAGGAATGATCCTGAACCATGACTGGTTTCGCTTTTTCTTTTTACTTAATGATTAAAATTTTCCTAAAGATTTGACATTTATTATTTTATTGTCACTTTGCTAACACTGCTAAAAGGAAATTAAATCTGAACTCACGACCATCAAAAATGTTTTTGTATATACTCCGCTTTTAATCTAATACGAGAGATATAAAAATAATAGACATTACGTAATGCCTCTTACTATAAGTAAAACATAAGCAGGAAGACGGATCTGTTCTCTAAAATAAAATTTCCAAAGAAGTCTTTCTAGAATTAGTTAGATACTAGTTGAAATCTAGATCAGTCAGTGACGTTTTTTACGGAATACAGAAAAATTACGATTTATAATGTAGCGAAGTTGTATACAATTGAAATGAGTTCAAGCTACCGTTAGTGTTGAAGGAAAGTTTTGTTAATTTGACGTATAAGTTAATATAGGACACTATTTACAGTTTTGGTTTATTATTTTTTGCGTGTTATAGGATAAAGAGAGAAAACTAAGTGATAAGGCACTCTTTTCTCTACTTCTTTCCATATAAATATATTAGTTTTATCCGACAATATCAATGGACCGTCAATTGAGGAAATTAATTATTTTTATTACCGCATTCTGGTAACAAGACAATTCACGCATTGAGTCTCGTCGAGAAAATCGGGAGAATATAGGGAACAGAGTGGCATAACTTCCTATGCCTACCCCCTTCCAATTCCTATACGGGATAAAGATATAAGCCCATTTAAAAACTCAGTGGAATGATAATATAGTTAACATTAACGCCATATTTGTTTTTCAGAACCAAAATGCTGAAAGACCTTACTAAGCTCTTCCTGAAGCACACTTTACCAAGCCGTCGTCACTTGACTCCTGAGTTGGTTCTCCGTCTGATCACACCTTCATGTGAGCTCTGGTCTTCGCCTGTAGAAAGTTCACCATTTATTGACCCCTTTTGGGGATTCTACTGGCCGGGGGGTCAGGCTACTGCGAGGTAAGTAACTTATCGAGGTACATTAATATCTTCTATCTATATATATAAAAGGACTTGTCCTCACTGACTGAGGTAAGACGCACGCACAGCCTTAACCACTGATGATAGAAACGTTAAATTTGGACAAAAGTTTACTTTCGTAATCTGGACATCCACTAAGAAGGGATTTTGAAAAATTTTAACCCTAAAGGGGTGAAATAGGGGTTCAAAGTTTGTATGGAAAAAA
>JAKRZM010000999.1:312546-452884 GCA_036379175.1 Heliconius cydno galanthus
AGTTCCTGGGGCGCGACCTCCCGGACGCCCAAGGAAGCGCTGGTTGGATGTCGTGATGCAGGACATGAGAGCCAATGGTCTAACCACCGAGGACGCAAAAGATCGTGCAAAGTGGAGTAGGGTAAGTAGGAAGGCAGACCCTGGTAATAGCCGGGATTAATGCCAGGAAGAAGAAGAAGAAGAAGAATGAGAGTGAATCTAGTGTTAAGACAGTTAAGATGTTGTGTGATGTTGACGACGTAAAAACTCACTTTTTTATTTGCAGTAATCAAAAACGAATTTTACTTTAATATAAATTTATATAATAATTACAAATAATTCTCTTACAAACAAATAACTTTAGTGCATCTAAAAACTACTTAGCCTCTAGTGACGCAAAATAAAATATACCAGTACCTACGCACCAGTACCAGTAACCAGATCTAAGTTTTATTTCCGTTGTTTTTTCCCGCACCTGCCGCCGCGCTCAGCCTTGGTATCTACGCACGTATCTTAGTTCTTATAAATATGCATCGAGGAGGAAAACGCGTATTTACAAGTAATATGGTAAAGTGGGATTTGGGAAATATTACTTACGCAGTTTTGAGGCCGGTTTATAAAATTACACTTTACTATTCAAGATCGCAGATTATCTCAATAATGGACAATTGTTTTGTCTTTATTCAATAGCTTTTATAATAGTAGCGACCCACGGACGGCTTCGCCCGCTTAAACTTATTTTAGTCAAATTACACAAAATTTTTACACAAATTGCGACTTTCTGATGTGCAAGTATTATTACTGTAAAGTTTAATCTATATCCGTTCAGTTGTTTTAGAAGAAGTGTGAGGATGGACTCCACAATTTTTCACTTTTTTTATATTAGTAGGATTTATTAATAAACTTTATATTTTCATTATATACTACTAGCGGACGCGCGCAGCTTCGCTTGCTTATTTAGGGGTGAATTGTAATAAACCACGAAACATGTGTTCAACGAAATATTTTTAAGTCTAAATTTCAAATTTTATAACAATCGGTACCGATTTAAAGATTTTCCATACAAACTTTTAACCCCTTATTTGCACCCTTAGGGGGTGAATTCTAGTAAACCATGAAACATGTGTCAATTAAATATTTTAAAGAATCTAAATTTCAATTTTTATAATAATCGGTGGCGTTTTAAAGATTTTTCCATACAAACTTTCAACCCCTTATTTGCATCCTTAAGGGGAGAATTCTAGAAAATAATGAAACACGTGTTCAATTAAATACTTTTAATAATCTAAATTTCAAATTTTATAAAAATCGGTGACGATTTAATTTTTTTTCCATACAAACTTTCAACCCCTATTTCACCCCTTTAGGGTTAGAATTTTTCTAAATCCCTTCTTAGTGGATATCCAGATTACGAAAGTAAATATCTCTCCAAATTTCACGTTTCTACTATCAGCGGTTACGGCTGTGCGCGCGTCTTACCTCAGTCAGTGAGGACAATATATAGATAACTATAACTATAACTATATATTATGTATGTATAAATTAATTACGCAAATCAATACGCCGAGCTGTTATATGTGTTTGACGCAATATCTAGTAGATAAATGTCATCTACTTTTTTGTGGAATTCCTTGAAAATTACACTTATCTAAGAAAAATAACAATGATTGTGTCCAAATATTTTTGTCATGTCCGCATATCTTCCACATTATTATCTGCAAATCACGGGATAATCATATTTCGTAATTGTAATACTTAACCCTAGAAGTGTAAGACTAAAGAGTCCCCCAAATGGGAATCAAACTGTAGATCATCGCGGTGCTGCTACTTTATATTTACAGAACAAATATGTCCATATATATAGAAATACACAGAAATCTACATAACGAGGTCTTTAAATAACCTCGTTGCGGTTACTTGCAAATTTAGTAAACAAGGAAAATAGTTCGCTTAACTTGAGGAATAAGTAATTACCGGTATTGTAAGTCGCATAGCAACTATGAATAGAGAAAATATATATTATAAGAAATCGGATTTTTTAAATACAGCAGCAGTGTAGGCAGAGGAAACCACCATTAGGTTCTGAAGAAGTGAAGACACTCCGTTCCCTACTTTTCCATTTCTTTCTATCGAAAGAATATCTTGCATGTTCGATATTGTGTGCTCTGCCTGCCCAGCGGGATACAGCGTGAAGCTAAAACAATATTTACATATCTACCTACTGTACATTTATATTTACCCGTCTAATGTTATTCCAAGTACCTATGTATCTATGTACGTCAATTGTTTTACAAGAAATATTTATTTGAATAAACAATAATTATTCATTAAAATATGCAAATCTGAGGAGTTTGTTGTTGAACACACTAATCTCAGGAACTACTGATCGGATTAAATGAGTTGTTTATAAATAAACGACACTATTAGATCAGCCCTTCATAATACACAAAACAATAAAACGTTATACAAATACTGTTCTTTGATTTTTTTTCATTATTATATAACTACCTACTTACAACATAACTATAGTTTTTTACAATTTAAATACTTTTAAGTTTCCCTTAATATATGAAAATTGGTGAACAAGTTGAAAATAAAAAAATAAAAATTGGCAAGTATTAGATAGAGAAAAAAGAATTAAAACAGGTTTCATTGTAATTTCATAGTAAAATATTTATCAATGAATATCTTATGTATCACAATATCATACCACTCTAGATATTACTATTAAAAAATAATCAACTTTATTATCTTAGAAATAGAAGCTACTTTTATTCAAAAATATGGTCATGGAACTTCATTCAAAGAGTGAGTCATGCATTTGTGGGTTTTACGTTTCTATTTATAGACGCGATTATGTTTTTTTTATTAAGGTCAACAACAGGTTCTGTCATTGTAATATTTAGGAGAAATCAAACAAAGAATATTTTTTCATAAAAACTTCATACCAAATCTTTACAATTTGCTCTAAGACAAATTCCTGCTAAATATAATTGAAAAACATCGTACTTATAAATAGTGAAGTTTAACATAATATATTTTTGCAATGATCTATTACAAGTTCTCATTTATATATAAACAACAATATTTTGTATTATTATTGTCGGCTAAACATTGTTTTTCCTCCATTAAATATGTAAATTAACAATTTAATTAAATTGTCTAAGCTTATTTATTAGCATTATCTGTGGGATTTCCTAAAATAGCCAATTTTCAAAATAAACATTAAGGAAATATTAAGTTTTAAATCGTTATTGGTCAAAATATTTAATCGTATACGATTCGTAGAATTCTTATCTTTGACATTACAATATATATTTTTTTAATCAAGCAATAATTAATAACACGAATAAATATTAGTATATGATATTCTAAGAAAATTATTTTATTTTTAGTGGCCGTCGATCATGCACGGCATCTGACTTGAAACGCGACGGTTGCGGGTTTGATTCTCGGGGGGAACGTTATTTTCATTACGTCGCTCTGATAAAAAAGTAAAGCATCTTTGAGTTCCGCCACTCAACACGCAATATCTCGAAAGGTGGACGGCGCGTGGGGCACGGAGTGTCTTAACACTAGATTCTCTTTGCCTCCCCTGCTGCCTGCTGCATGATACAGCGTCAAACTGAAAATATATTTAAATATAATTTTAAAAAATTGAGTAAACTATAAATATAGACCAATTCTCAGGAGATAGAAGAAAGGTAATTTACATTCCAAGCGTAGAGCCTTAGAAAGAGATGGAAAATAAAATCCAAGCATTAAAGAGGGATGGCGTAACAATGAAGCGAGATAGCATTAAATTTGTGTATAAAAGAAAAGGAAAAAAGATATGAGTCATGTAAGAATATTTGGGATTTTATCACAGTGAATCACAGATTATATTTTTTTGTTTTCATAAAGATATTATAATGAATGTACAAATAATGTTAAAAGATTTATCTGAAACGATAAACCTTATTTTTGGTTTACGGTATAGTTTATTAGATAGATTAAGCGCTATCTAATTTTCTGATAAAATTAAGAATTGTTATATTAAAAACCGAACCAGAACCGAAGCTTCCAAGGTGCTTTAGGTCCATTCAACGATATAAAATAATTCGAAAAATCTAACTATATTATTGTACAACCTAAATTAATTGTATATACATATGATAATTGCAAAATAATTGTTTGGTAACGTTTTCGTTTAAGACCTTTATTTGTTTATTTTAATTAAAAGGGTTCAAAAAGAAATATATTAAATGATTTTGTAGCGTAAAAACTATATAATAAATGTACGATTAAAATATTTTTTTCCTCGAATTGTAATACATAATACTAAGTCAAATTTATATTTTTCCACAACCACCTTTGTTCTCTGGTCGCTTTGAAAATATACAATATATATAACATACAAAAATTATATTGTTTGTATCAAAATGCTAATTTCTTTCGTTTACAATGGATTGAACTCGCGACCTCGGCCGTGACCTCGACCCCGGCCTTATAATTTGGAGTGCCTGGGAGTGTCGCCTTGTAAAGCCGTTAGAAATACTAATGTTAAGATTTTCTATTTATTTTATTAAATAAATAAATTTATTAAAAGTATGAGAGGGTCCATTAAAGTCGGTTTCGGAATATTATGTTGATATAACAAGTAAAATAAAAAAATCTGCATCGACTCCATGTAGAGTACAATACTTTACTTATAATAGATCTTTTACTTTCCACATATAAAATGTATGAAATAAGTATATAATTATATTAAGCATAAAAACACTCGTTTGTATTGGTAAGTTGGCCGAGTTTCTGTGAGTCACAAGTTTCAGGAACAAGTACCGAGTACTTGGTCACATCTGCTATTATACATAGTTACATATACGAGTATAATATTGATAATAGTAATAATTTGTATTGCAAATATTTCACCATCATTTTAGTACCAAGAAGCATATATTTTAATACTAATGCCTATTAGAGAGAGCAGAGTTAAATATTTTTTTTTAACACAGCGAGCGATTCACCTAATGTTTTTATGGTTGCATAAGTGCGTTTTATCGGTCAGACCTTAGATGACCCAGGGCGGTCGCCAGTCACGAGTCACGACCGAGGCCACCACCGAGGCTACCACGTGCTCTTACTGCAGTGTAGCTGTGATTATATGACATGTACCTACCACATGGTATTGTTTGTGCGTTTGTATGGGGGTGGTTAAACGGTGAGGAGCTCAGAGCAGTGCCTGGGTTATCTTATATTACAAGTTATACTACGTATATTACAATATAGCGTTTCAGGAATTAATATTAGATCTCACCGCTCGCAATAGCCTGAGTGGGGATCGAATCCGCAACCGTTGCCTTTTTACAGTAAAATCGTTTTCCATATGAATCAGTTACGAAGTACTAACTCGAGGAAAAACGGCCTACAGCACAAATTCCAGTTCATGTTTCCATGTGTATGAGAGACCACCCCACAGCCACCCCGCAGTGTGACTCACGGGGTGAACTCTAAGAACTACCCCCACCGGGATGAAATGACTCACAGAGGCTTACAGGTTAAATGGAAATGCGGTTGACGCAGTTCAATGTATGTAGAATTATTTGATATGTAAAACTAGAGGCGTGATGGTCGCGAGTTCGAGTCTTATTTAGATTTATAAACATTTATTTTATTTTCTTGTTTCATTCATGGCTAGACCTTAGATACTTTAGATAATGCTTATTATCAAAATGAAAACCGCGATGTTTTCGTAACACGGAATTTATTTATACGGAAGATCGAAGTGTCATTGCAGAAAAAAAAACATTAAATAGATTTTTTTAGTTTCACGCGGTAACCCGCATGAGGAAGCCTAGTGACCTCTCTATTTCTTAAAAAAAGTAATTTAAACAAGATGTTTACAAAACATGCCATTATATTACATCAGTCGAGGCGCGCACCCGTATCTCCACGTCACGAGACCCGCGCGCTGGAGCTCGCAAGTACACGAGGTACCTCATCCTCATGTAATTGTTATAACGACTGACATTACTCATATTTGTTATGGTCACGCTAACTGACATTTAATTACTCTAAAATAGGAACTAAAAGGACATCAATTATTTATTTATAACGTAAGTTCTCACATCGTGTCACATTTTATATCTGCATGGGATACCTCCCACAGGTTTCCATTACGCGGTGAATTCCAAACAGAATACAACAAAACGATGCATAAATGCTTGTAAGTCGTATCTTTTGATTGTGTTGACTTGGAAGCTTAATTATTTTAGACTTTTTTATTTTTTAGACAGACGATATCAAAGTAATCCTATAAGGGTTCTGTTTTTTCCTTATCCCCGGAACCCTAAAGAGATAAAAAAATAAGATTTTCTTTTATCTATTCCATAATAATCATAGAAAAATAAAAATCTTAAAATCGTGTCTACTCTAGTCTACATGTTACATCAGCTCGAGCACGCAGGCGCACCACGTCAGTAGCTCCACGCCTCGAGCGCCGCGTTGGAAGTGGCACACGCCACACAGTCGTCATTGCAGGCGTCGTTAGTCACCTTTGTTATGGTAGTTATCACTTATCTCTTATCACTTATCAACAAACCCATCAAAGATAATTATACAATTAAACATTGCAAGCAAGCATTGCACTGTATTGCATTCCTAATTTGAGTACCTTTTATCGTTTCCACTCAACCTGCGTAATAAAACTA
Organism: Heliconius cydno galanthus; assembly: GCA_036379175.1. Lineage (NCBI taxonomy): Eukaryota > Metazoa > Arthropoda > Insecta > Lepidoptera > Nymphalidae > Heliconius > Heliconius cydno. The sequence goes on from JAKRZM010000999.1 coordinate 319,215, forward strand.
AAACAAACGTAATATCGTTGCAGTATCGACCTTCCCGTCATTTTTGAGTTATTGTTTAATAATTAGAATATTACATTTGATTTTTTTTTAGTTTTATTCTGTATCTCGCATTTCGGTATCTCGCATATAACAGTGTAGGTGTCCACAAAAAACCTAGTGTTAGAATATCCCGTTCCCCACCCTCTGCCCAATCTTTGAGAATTACGTTTCGAGTAACGCACTTTTATTTTATTATGAGAATGAGAAAATGAAAATAATTTACTTCCCCGGTTGCAACTCGAGACGACAGCGAGAGATGCACACAATGTTCACTATAAAATTATATCTACCAATATCTTTCATTTTATTAAGAAAGCTAACTTTCTCAAATAACACCGAAGTAGACGAACCTGTATTACACCACGAGAGTGCCGACTTGCCGAGTCACGATGATTTAAGTAAACTTTAAACTATATTGTAATTAAACATAATAATGTGAGAATAATCGAGGTCAATGATCTTATAGCAGGATCTGGCTGATGTAATTATATGAAAATATTAATATCTTACCCACATTCAGTATGTACTGGTAATAAGATTATCTATACTGAGAATATTAGTAGCTTAAACCTGATATGATATATTAAATTGTAATTTTTTCCAATTCAAAATTTCGTATCTTTTAAAAACGGTAAAATTACACGGTGAAGAAAACCTTGAATGAACGTTAGGTTCTTTTGTTTACCCGGTGGGAAGGTGAGTTAAATGTTTTCATAATTATATATATAATAAATCATCGTGTTGCAGGGGCACAAGGGTGTGACTGTAACGCGACTGTTACGGGTTCAATCCCCACTCGAAGAAAAAAAATATTATTTATCAGTATTTTCATTTCTTCGCCTTGGCACCAAGGCACAAGCCCGGCATTGAGTTGCGTCACTCAACACACAATGGCGGAAGGTCTTAGCGCTGGGTTTCCTCTGCCTCTGTCACAGCAGGGTGCTGTGAGCAGGATACACCGTGAAGCTGATAAAAATATACTATTATACATGTTGAAGAACTTTGCTTGTCTCTACCTACGAGTAGGTATGATGGCTAGGAAGTGCTCATTTATCGTTGTAGTTAAATTACCGCATGATTCATACAGTGTTTTTTCGTTTGATATGGTCTGATCTACAAACTATATTATCTAAAGTTACTGTAGTTAGTCATTCATATGAAGTGAACTATGAAGTTCTCATATATCTATGTACCTAATACAGCCTATAGCCTGCCTCGATAAATGGTATTTCTAACACAAAAATAATTTTATCAAAGTTCCTAAGAACGCTAGTATATTTCATGGACGACCAAAGTCTGTGGTGTAGAACAACTAAAACAACAAAAATCAGTTTAGTTAACTTTTGCTTAAAAGTTAAATAAATTGAGAGAACTATGATCACTAATTTCAATAGATAGTCTAATTATAACTACATTTTTAATCAGGTTTACTTTTTTGTCGCATATTGCAAAGTGTTAAAGCACTGTGTTCTCCACGCACCACCAACTTTTTAACGCCTAACCTATCGCTCTGTATAAAGTAGGAGGAGAAAACGTAGAGATGAATCCATACAACACTTTTGTATGATTCATTGTTTTCTCTTTATAAGAATGAAATAAAAATCTTAAGTATTATCTCGATAGGCTTTCGAGGAAACCCCAATGAATTATACTAATATTCGACGAAACTAGTAACGGCTTTCAGTAGGAGTATATTATATATTACAAATTTAAACTGTAATTCTATTGCGATAAAGCTCATTTTGCTTTTATTAAATTATTATTGAAGATCGGCCAAAATGTTATATATAAAGTAAAATAAATGTTCAATAAACGTGAATCTATATGTATGGGACAGTTTTCCGAGAACGTCTAGATTATTTGATATTTTTTTTCTCAGAACTTATATTTATCTCAAGCTAATTTGTAAAATGCACAAGGCCAGTCGTGGCGCAGCGTGCGACTGAAAATGTGACGTTGTGGGTTCGATTCCCACTCGAAGAAATGAAATGTTTAATATTTTACTGTACTCTTCTAACGAGGATTGTAATGAAACAGAGGAAGAGGAAGCAATATGTAAATATCTTCCTCCTTCCTCCGATCTCTCGAAAAAAATCGGCGTAAAGTGGAGAACAGAGTGTCTTAAGCATAACATTATGTTCCGTCTGCCTACCCTGAAAAAAAGTAAAGTAAACCGATTAGTATGTTCTATATGTATATTATGCGATAGTTGTTGCGACGTTTTTAGTACATTTTATTTTATTTAGTGATTCTGATTTATTATGTTATCTAAATGCATAAAGCCTTTAAAATTTACCTTTAATATATTTTTTAATTATTTGTCGTTCTATAAAAAAGTTAGAATGTTAGGCAAAAGAGCCAACGGCACGCGGTGTTCCCAGGCGGTCACCCATCCAAGTACTGACCGCGCCCGACGTTGCTTAACTTCGGTGATCGGACGAGAACCGGTGTGTTCAACGTAGTATGGACGTTGGCGACGTTGTGTTCAGAAGTATTGTAATATTACTTAAGCCTACTTGGTACATATTTTTAACTAAATATAAAATAGAAAATGTTTCACTGTGTGTTATAAACGCGACTGTTGTGGGTTCAATTCCAAATCGAAGGAATAAATTATTGAATTCCTCGCTCTGGTAAAAAGACAAAACGCGAAGTTGAATTCAGCCACGTAACATGTAGTCTCAAAAAAATTGGCGGCAAGTGAGGAACAGAGTGTCTTATCACTAGGCTAAAAAATCTATAGTATTTATTACTTGTTTTTTTGTTTCCAGATATATTTTAGATAATCCAAACTTATTAAAACATCGTCGAGTCCTGGACGTGGGGTGCGGCTGCGGCGCCGGCGCTATAGCGGCGGCCAGGGTTGGCGCTAAGACAGCAGTTGCTAATGATATAGATAAATGTTAGTATCTTTATCTTTTGTATAGCTCGGGATCACCAGACGAAACGCTTCAAACAAAACGATTTTTCCTAACATTCCTTAAATAAAAATAATTATATGATAAATTATAATTGTGTTGCAGTTACAGATACAACTATCGCCATCTATCAGAATGTAGAGTAACTACATTCATACTTTACTACATTAATACTTTATTGACAATAGTAAATTAAGTTTTAAAATACAAACAAATAACATTATAATATAATGAGGTAAAAATGTATCAAAGTAATGCAAAAAGTTGGAGATGCCGGGGATCGAACCCGGGGCCTTTCACATGCAAAGCGAACGCTCTACCACTGAGCTACATCCCCTGCGATACTATGTAGTTGAAATATAACATTACATGCTTTAAGTATTGACGTATTAATATATACAAATTAGACGTTTATTAATTCATGAAATATGCGTTGCCCTAGCAACGTGTGTGTGTGTTTTTTATAGAAAAAAACTATTTTTGTGTCCCACATAGCAAGGTACATAGAGGGCACCGAATATTAAGACCGCCCAATTATCTGGACCGACTGAACAGATTTTGATTAAATTTGGATTTTAGCCTAAGTCGAAATATTTCTAATTAAAATGAATAAAGATCATCTCAATATGCCTTAATTTCCGTAAAACTTGAAGATATACATACATGTTTGTATGTCACGGAATTAAGCAGACTTGCTTAGCGCCTGAATATATTAAGATACTCAAATACTATCTATTCTGAATTCCGAAGTAAGTATTTCCAAAAATGTCACATACAAATCAAACAGATAATTTTATCTTGTGACGTTGGTTAGTTTTAGTTGGTTTGTGTAAACGCGGTGGTTGTGGCTTCGATACCTATCCTGGTGAATGAATTATTTCCATTTTCCTGCTGATTGTCAATAAAAATGTTTCAAAGAAAAGAAAAAATATATCTAACTTTTGTAAACATCAAAACTAATTTTATTTTCAGATGCACTTATTGCTTCGAAAGTCAACGCAGAACTGAACGCCGTGTGTATTAAAACAGATGCAAATAATTACATTGGATCCAGCTGCGACCATTTTGATGCAGTATTAATAGGTGACATGTTTTATAATGAAGAGTTTGCAGAAATACTATTTAATTGGTTGAATAGAGTTAGTGAAGATGGGAAAACGGTAAGCATATTTGAATTCAGTTAAGATTTTCATTCGTTTCGATTGATACATAGTTCTGTATGTCAATTTATGTTCCTCCTTGATACATTTCATAATGAAGGGAGGAACGTGAAAAGTATAATTTTAGTCATCATATTTTTTTCGCTGTTATAGTTTCGTTTTTTATTTTAATTTGTAGGTTTTAATCGGTGACCCAGGCCGCCATGGCCTCACGCAAGACAGACAAAGTCGAATGACATTACTAGCTAGCTACGACTTGCCAAAAGAAACGCGTGAAGAGAACCACGGCTTCACACAAGCTAGTGTTTGGATGTTAAATAAACTATAATTTGTATGTGTTTTTTTATTTAAATTTATTTTGTTTGAAATTTTATTGAATTTGGTTGATGGAAATTAAATTTATTCATTGACGCTTTGCCCATATAAACATCTAATTTATGATTTGGACCTAAATATAAAATTATAAATAAATATAATATAATAAACATAATACAAAAACGAAAAATATAATAAAATTCACATTCCCCAAATAAAATATATAAAAAAGGAAGTAATGTTTATATAAGCTATTTTATTAATATTATATAGTTCAAGATTTATTAGTGGTATTTGGTTAAGATTTTTTTACTTTATAAAATATATAATGTAATTAAACTTTGATAACATTAAATATATTATCAAAGTCAAGCTTTGCCTCAGTTTCTTTAATTTGATATTATAAATAGAAAATAAAACAAAACTACATTAAAAAGAATATTTTATTCCAAATTAAATTTCAAGGCACAAGTAACATTGAACATTGGTTATTATTATATTCTACAATTACTTCTAGATATTACTACTACTTCTATACTATTTACATTTTTAATACAAATGTTAAGTAGAAACAAAATTAGGATTAAAAATACTAAAATTAAATACATATTCAATATTTATTTCATAAAGTTATGTATAATATTTACTTCCTATTATTTAATTGGTCGAATTTATTTCGTTTGAGCATAAAATTAGAAAATGGTCATAAGCGCCATCTTTTGGCGTAATTTTAAACTAATACATTGTCACTTAGAGTTAAAAACAAAAATATATCAACCGAATTGAGAATCTTCTTCTTTTCGAAGTCATTTAAAAATAATAGTTTATCAAGTTATAGTTTATTCTTTTATAGATGTCACAAAATTATAATAATTTCTAGATGTTAGAAAGACAATTATTTACAGAGAATATTTGAAGGTTTAAGTAACGAGTTACCTTTATTAAAATATATAAACTTCAGGTCATAATTACTATTAAAAAATAAAAAACGAAGGACTACAAATATATTCCTATTTAAATACAATAGGTTATTTTTTTACGCCCAATGTTAATAACCAATCCTAATCCAAAAATTGCTACCATAGATTGAAATAGACAGAGATGGAGGTAGGCATGCAGGTTAGTGATTGGATAGATATGTCGGACAGTACGAGATAGACGTTAACTGGAGATAGGAGATACATTATTAATATTGGGCGTTAATTCGTCCAATCTATCCACAACACATGATAACAATATTACTTACATAAAATATCCAGATTTATACCAACTAAGTAGTAAGTAAGACTCATCACAAAAGACATAATAGGGGCAATGGTTTGGCAATTAATGATAATTTGTCTATAATTTTTAGAAATAGCAATAGACCATTAAATAATTTAATTGTAACAAATAAAAATAATTATTTTTCTCTTATTAAAAATAATAAAATATATAAAATTTCTAAATTCTACAAATCGATGACAATATAAACAGAATTAAAAACCATTCAACGTCATTTATTGCCAAATGATAAAAAAATTAAACAGCGCTATCACTTTACTACTAAAACAACAAATTTCACCGCCATCTACATTAAATCCAGAGAACTAATTAGTATCAATACAACGCCATCTACACGTCAAGTTTTTGATACATGCAAACGATTTTGATTTTTTAAAGAATTAACGACACTACGTTCTCCACTTTCCAAATAAAGTTCGAAAGGAAATAATGGAGAAACATAACATTATTATGTTTATTATTTTTAACAAAATAATAATAACATTGTCAATTCATTATTGCAACTGATTATTATGCATTGTATTACCAAATACTATGCAATAAATATAAATACCATGTTAGACCTCGCAAAGCGCTCGTAGTAATATAATGTAAGTGCATCAGTACTAAATACTGAGTACCCCACTTTCCTCCAAATAAAAACATAGCGTTTTGCGTGGCGGAAATCCACGCCGTGCAGTTAAATTAAACTCAATTAAAAAACAATAATTCTACAACTGATAATTATGCATTGTATTTGCATAAATACCATGTTTAGATCTTGCAGTGCGACCCGAGTAGTGCGAATAGGTGTCGACATCGAGAGGTGCGTGAGGATGCATCAGGAGTACCGGCTGGAGGGCCAGGGACTTGCGGGAACCTGAGACCGAGGTGGCATCTGTTACGTATGCGTTGTTTACTTCACCTGGAATTTAAAGAATTTATGGTAGTTAGAAAGATAAAGAAAGATAATAATATTTGGCAACCTAATACATACTTATATGTATGTTAGATATCTACATATATTATTTTAAATTCAACTAGTAGCAGAAACGTCGAGGAAAGGATCGTAATAAACTATACATAATTATTCTGACGCCGATACGTCGGTAATCGAACCATCAACTGTCGCCAACTTGTGTCGCTGTGCCAGCACGGATAACACGTATAATAATATATTCCCATGTAAATTAGAAACTCAAGAATCTCGAACAGGATATCGAGTAAAGTGATCTTTTGTGGTATTTGACACCAAGGAAACCTTTGAAACGAACAAAATATAAAATAACACTTATTTCTAAAGAAATAAAGTCCACTTTTGATAATACTCAATTGTTAATGCAAAACGCGAGCGACAGACGATGCGTTCTTGACACAATTTGTAAGTTGCTTTTTCTGTCTTGTATATATATACGTGTATGTGCACGCATCTTTACGTATTTTCGAGTTTCTTTAATGATATATGTAGGTAGAGAAAAAACAGGTACTCTCATAATAATTATAATAAAATTCACTAAAAAATACCAACCATAACCTACCATATTTTTTTATTTATGTATTATTGCAATATAAAACTTAACTTATACTATAATTCAACTATGTGATATGAAAAAGGCTAAACTAAGCTAGGCTACTAATGTCACAACATAAAATACAATAATATAATATCTTAAAAACAAGTTATAGATACTTCATACGTCGTAGCAACGTTATATGACACTATATGACTATGTCATTTTAAACAAGCTTATTTAAGTTTTAAAGCAATATAAAGTAAGCACAAAAATAAATAACAAACATATATATTACTTATATGCCAAATGATTTTTAGAAAATGTCTGATAATTTGAACATAGCGGGAATTCTACTAAACATGTACTATAATAAGGCTTCCCTATATTAAATGTCATGGAATCATATAAGCGTAACTCAATAAACAAATTAATCGTAAATAGTACAAACTCGTTTTCGTCGCCGCACACTATGTAAGTATCGTGACAGCAATCAGAGTGGAACCTCTCGTTCCGACGTTATACTATATTATATGGTATTTTATAATACACAGACAAACTGACATTATTAGATAATAATGCTATTATTTACATACCATTATTAAAATGTAATGTTTCACCGTATTAAACAATCATTATTATCAACAACTTCGTCATAACCGCCACATTTAAACTCAAATATGTTGTAAAATAAAAGTAATTAAAAAGAACCCCAAAAAACCTACCCTTATACAAATCAGCAGGGTACGAGGTATCCGGCTGTAGCCTCACGTGCCTCGTGGCCAGGATGAAGGCGAGGGCGGCCAGCACTACGCCGTCCAAACACCCGATGACCGCCAGGAGGTACGCCCAGCGTATGTGACAGCGACCTGGGAAGAGTGTGCGTTTGATAAATAATTAGGTTCGTGGACGCCTATGAGTTCTTAAACTGAGAGTGAAATTGAAAACAAAGGGCAACATTTAATGACCAAACAGCATGGAATTTGAGATGTATTGGGATGAAAATACCTTTAATTCACTTACTGATCAATCAAAGAAACTCTTTATAATATTAGACAGTAAAACAGTTACCGATATTGTACTGGTCGGCGGTCGGGCCGCAGGTCTCCTGCACGGCGGTCTCGCTCCAGGCCGCGGGGTACACCGCCACGCCGCCGATCAGGAACATGGCTGGAACAATTTAAATTGTTATTACTCATTAGTTACTAACGACCAACCCGCGGCTTCGCCAGCTTAAACTTATTCTTATATTAGAGCCAAATTATACGAACTCATAAGAAGTAGCCTATAGATTATTCTGATGAGTAGGTTATATTATTGAAAAATTTCTAATAATTATTCGGGACAAATATGTTTTTATATGATAAATATAACTATTATGTGTTAAATGGCGGAAAAAATGAAATTTTCTGAATAGTGAAACCATAACTATTGCCGTTATTACGTTACGATATTTTACGGTAATTCTAACGTCAATTAGAATTTTCCAATTTGGAAAGTGCCACGAACAAATCTTCCACGCTTCGATCGCTTCCGATGGAAAAGAAGTTTCACCGAATTAGAAATGAAGGGACGGATATTAGAAATAGTATTACCTACCATTTGCAATTATTTTAATTTCATTTTTATTTTCCCATGCAGAATTATGAATATATGAATTATATATTAGATACTCCCTGGGCTTCCGGTCCAGGTGATTTGTATCGATATTGTAACACACTGTGTCGATACAAATAGGTATCAAAAATATGTACAGTGTGCATTCCGCAGAATTTAGAATTTCTAAATATTTCCAGTTCCTCTTATAAAACATTGTAGTAAGATTCTAATAAAACAATGGCTGTCTTCAAAGCTTTTGTTAAACTTAAATCTTCTAGGATCTCTCAAGAAGCAAACGATACTTATCAGATTTTGGTTATTTATGTATCTATTGTTTGTTATATCTATTATTAGATAAAAGTAATTTTATTCATTTAGCGAGAACGTGATAAACGACGACCTTAAATAATGTATTTGTAAATTATACCTGTACTATCCTACCTATGTCCCGATTACCTATAGCAAAGAAGGTAAAGGGAACTTATTAAGAGACGCCGCTTTGCCTTATTTTTAGAGTACAAAATAAATTTATTTATTCCCCTGAGTGGGAATCGAGCCTAAAGTCGTCCCGTTTACAACAAGAAACGCGCGCTTTGCCATCAACGGCCGCCTCTACATATTTACATAACTAAAAAAAACTAAAAAAATAAATAAAATATGTTGTAAAAAATCAACATTCATAAGAGTTTTCTCTTAAGCAAGCGTTTGAGTCGTTTGAGCCAATCGTGTAGTGTGTTTAGTATGCACTATCTGTCTAGTTAATACAAAATACTGCTTCATTATACAGGGTGCCTATCTGTCACCCAAGTATAATAATTAGCTAATCTAACTCTACATCTCGAAGCGTAGAAAAACAATTCACAGACTACTTTCCCACAGAAGCTTGTAGAGCGTGAAGATAGTGATTGTTCTAACCGTTACTTAACTCTCGATTTGATCTTTTCTTAATAAACACTTAGTCTGTTTCTTTTTGCTTCATTAGTCTGTGCGGTGTGTTGAAATTGAAAATGTTGCAAAATGAACGGATTACAGGGTCGAAGCGAAAGAAAGATTTAAGTTATGTTAGAAGTTATACTATTAAATAAAAATATGTATGTACTCTTCGTGACGCCTGGCCCCTCTTTATATTATTATATTCTTTTATTTACTCAGATGACAAATTGTAAATGAGTCGAACACTATGATAAAAAGAGAGAACACAAATTAAATATCTGTAAAGAATTTTAAAATTCTAATATTTTAGTGATAATACTTATTTTTCTTTAATATTGCAATAAAAGAATATATTGATAGATAATAAACTTAATATAAAAGAGTGACAATATTTTTCCAACAATAATAATATGTATTTCAGAGGCAGTTCTTACTATACTTAAAAGTATATTATAATATATTTTTTTAATAAATTAACTTTTATGTTTTTTTATACAAGATTTTAATATAATATTTTAAATGATCATAATTCGTTTTCGTTACTCAAGTTAATACAGAGCGCGCTGCGTGCATAATCCGTAATGACGTTATTTCGACTTCATTTACGCTCGCAAAGTTTTTTTTTTACTTTCTGTCTCTAAGACTACTTTTTTATTTCCTTGTTTGGTAAAAGAGGAGGAGGAGTAGCTGATTTAATAAAGTACATTGAGGCCGTCGCGGCGCAGTGGCTGGCGTCTGCTAAAAACCGATTTCCAACCTCCGTCCATAATCGGTACGAATCAGTGAACACAAATCACAACGATACAATTAAAATATCGCCCAAAGTTACGAAATTAAAGAATTTGCCACGGCTTTTAATCTGTGAAGGAAAAACCACGCAACTGCAATGAGTACGTATGTGATGTGTGTCGATATCTAGATATAAGAGCGAGATAACGGCACGTTCTCACGTACAAAAACTAGATTGCTGTTACTGAAACGGATTTTGAAATCACAAACAGCATATGTATAAATGAATCGCAAGCTTAGACATGCTGGCGCTGACAATACTTTATTTAAAGGTCATTTTTTATTTAAAGGTCATTTTTTAAAGCTAATTGAGAATTAGCTTTTTAATATTTCAAGCGGTAAAGCAAAAGGTAAATGTAAATGATTAACAGTTATACAGGGTGGAATTGTCAGCGCCACTTTAAATGAAACCACAGTTTTAACTACTCTATAAAAGCCTAATATAATTCGGAAAAAAATAATTCTCAAAAATGAAAAAGTTTTTTTTTTCAAACAAAATAAATAATAAAATTATCGTTTTAAAATAAAACGCCATTTATAAAGTATAACATAGGCACGCACACACTTACCTGTCAAAGCGGCAACGTCGCATACGTATGTGTGCGTGACACGAAATACAGGTATGGATAAAAATCGTGAAATGAAAAAAAAATCCTACGTCCAAACCGTTGAGGTACCTTGATTATTTTTTTTTAATTCTGGGTTTGAAATATTTTACCCTATATGCAGTTTCAGTAAAAGAAGCGCTGCCTCTTCCACCCTGTATATAAAATATAACACAGTAGGTAGATATACTTTTTCTCTTAAAAAATCAGTTTTTATAGGGTCATCATAATTTAAAAGTGGTTATAAATTCAATAGAAACTTAGGCAGAGGGGACCTAATGTTAACATACTCCATACTCCACTCCCCGCTCTATTTTTAAGAGATGTAGACAGGCGTATCGCGGAACTAAACGCTTTTTTGTCTTATTACCAGAACGTGGAAATGAAAGTAACTTATCCCCCAATGGTACTCGAATCCACTACCGCCGCTTTTTCAGTCAGACTAACTCTATGATACTGTTTATCAATAAATGAATCAATGTGGAGGTTGCACTTGCAAGCCGTAAAAAGTAAAAGTACCAATAAGTAGATATGCATATGAATATTACTTTATGTATGTAGTTACGTAGTTTGCATAAAAGATATGTTAAAAAAACAAGTAGCCTAGATTTCCTATTTTTACATGTAAATTAACAATTCTGTAGAACATTGTTATAAATTATTTTTTAACAAAAAGAAAAACCGACTTCTAACAACGAACTAAAAAGTGAAAAATAATTTTACAAAGATTTTATAATTTTGAAGTCGGTGCCAAGTAAAACAAACAGGCAACAGTAATTAGATATTGTAGTAAGGGTGTTGTAACATTTGTTAAATATTTTGTTCACCAATTGGAGTAGAATGCAAAGACCCAAAACATCTTTACCTCCTTTATCCTCCTATCTTTTCTCCTCTGTGCCTAGCCTGCTACCCGAAAAATTAAACTTAATATTTTATTTTTCATAGTCATGTTGCAAAATACAATACAATAATTGAAAAATAAACAAATATACCTACGTATGGAGAGAATATGAAAAACTAGAGTTATTGTCACTAAGTTCTTTAAATTCAGTTAAAAACACAAAATACTTCAAACTCGAACAACAACAAAGGCATAAATAAGTAAAAAATAATTTAAAACATCATCTTCCATAATTGGCCACTTCAAAATCATACGTAACGGTAATAACGTGTTAAGTAAGAGTAAGTTCAATCGACAATTATTGCTAATGCAGTCTTTTTTCTTTCCTACATCCGGTATAGCGCATGCTGTACGCATCACGTAAGTACCGATGCTCAGTCTGTCTCAAGAGCTATCACGACGTTGATTATTTAAAACATTTGTTACGTAAATTGAAACTGTTTTAAGCAGATCGCCTAATCCACTAGGTTAGAGTTACAGAGTGAGTATATAGTGCTCGTAGTGTCTCAATCTTACAAGAAAATAAAGGTGCAATTACTTAAATTTCAACTTGTAAAGCAACAAAAACGTTACAACCGCCGTGCCTTCTATTATAAACATACATTCTTGCATATTTAACCGACTGGTCATGTTCAGGTGTTACTAGCTGCCCGTTATCTCACAACTACCTCTATGTTGTCTAAGACTTCAAAAATAATACGTATTGACTCACGTGACCCACTTTTTATTTGGCATTTTGAAATGCAAATTTTAGTATCGCTTTGATGTGAAATATTACCTACTTGTAGCTTAATTTCGATAATTTAACTTAACAACGTCGATAAGTTGCTTGTGGTTACGTAATTTTTGTATGCGCTATTAGTATTGTTATTATAGCAGATGTTTGGAAAATATTCTTATGCATGACTGAATTAATAAAAATAGGTATAAATATAAAATTTTCTAAATTGTAATTAACATTAATTACCTACTGCATGAAGTGGTAATAATGTTTACGATAAACCTTTGTCTCTCTAGTTGCATTCTCCCACGTTTTAGTTAATTTAAATAGTAATAAATTAAAAAGGAATATATTAGTTACAATATTACTTAGTAACCACTATTATTTTCGACCGCAAGATGTGCAGCAAGGATAAATATAATATTAGTTCAAATATGTGCATTAGGAAACAGACATTTCACGATTTACGTCTAAAAGGTCAATTATTATTAGTCGTGCTAATATTATAAATATTTTATTAGAACCACTTTGTTTCAGCCAGCTGCAAATTCTTCCGGCGTCGGCATGTGCGCGCGCACTCTGGAGCACCGGTCCTTGTCTATGTTAAGGCTTTTCCTTTTGCAAGCGATGTCCTTTTCTAAATCTCCTCTGTATTTCATCAACTCCGATCGTACATTTTCCGCTTCTCTCAATTGGTTCTGTAGCGACTCTGAACTTTCTTTTATAAACTTAGCTTCTGCTATCAAAGAGTACTGCGCTTCATCTCTACAGTTCTCTACGTTCGGTCGTTCATAGTTCCTAGCATACAATCGTGACATGACGCATTTGTTTCTTTCATCGATTTTTCGCAATGATTCCTTTAAGTAATCTATAAGATTTTCTATATCGGCTATCTTTTGTAAATTATCTTTTAAAGTTTCTTCTAATTTGTCACATAGCGCCTCAGTAGCTTCTACTGTTTCTGAAAGTGCCAAATTAGTTCTATCTGCTTGTAATTTCATGTCCTGACTTCCTTTGGTTATAACTGTCATCAAGTCGCCGCGTAGTTTCTCTGACGCTTTTCTTACCTCTTCACAATTTCTTATGCTCTCCGAACAATAATGTTCCCAATACTCCAGAGTGGTCGCGTTTTCTGGCCATCTCGCTACACCAGGATGACAAATTATTAGATTTGATTCTGGGGAGAGAGAAGCGTTCTTCATATCAACCTTTAAAGTAACCATCTTATCACTCCAATCGAATTCAATCGAAGATTTTGCCGCTTTATTTCTTGCCATTTGTTCTTCAACTTGCAATAATGTAGTTGTAAAAGCTCGTCTTATTTCGCCAACAATTGCTACTTCTTTTATTAGTTCTTGCTCAGCATCGTCTCTCACTAAATCCGGCTCATATCGGCCTGTACGTAATTCCAAACATTCTCGTGATATTGCTTCGGGCATCATCAAGATTTTACAGGCACCTTTCAATCGGGCTCTATCATCGTCCAAGGTGTTTATTTCTTTATTCATAGCTTGAAGAGTAGACTCAATTTTTTTCTTCCAATAAGACAAGTTTTCAATTCGCTTGTTTATTTTCTTGTCAGAATCTTTAAGCTTATTGTTCATATTTGAAAAAGTATTATTGACATCCGTTTTAATTTGTGTTTCTAGAGCGTGGGCTTTGTCAGTTGCACGTGGTGTTAGCATTTGCTGATTGTTTTTTCGCCATTCTCCAGTAGAGTATCTAGTGATAGAATATTTATCAACCACTGGTCTTACCCCCGTAGAACCTGCTTGCGGTGTCCAGTCTATATGGCCAGCTGCCCATGGATCTATAGGACCCATACCGAGAATATCTCCACTTGTGCTGTCTGTAAGTTGAGGCAGATATCTAGGCGGAGCACCCGGTGGATAGACTTTTGGTTCTGGTGGTTCAATCATGCCAGGTACGTATGGGGAAGCATGAACATTTACCGTTTTCTGAGATTGATTAACTTGTTCATCTTTTCTCTCATCGCCATGGCCGCCTGACGTTGGACATATATGAGGACAGGAAAAACGATTAGATTGACCTGCCATGATCTCTAAATTGATAAATACTATAAAACTACAAAAATATATATATATAAATATGTAAAATAAAAAATAATGACACTTAATTGTCATTTTAATATACCTAACTTACATAATTCACATTTTTATACTTTTAAAAAAAGGTTTCTTTACATTTCTGAAAATCGTCATTAAATAAATATCGTATATAGTACTTTTTCTAAACAATATTTAAATCCTAAATCCTTTAAGTCATAAATTGTCAACATGCCATAACAAACTATAATATTTATTTTTCTCTTTTTGGACAGTGGAACAGCGTCTTACTGTAAACGCAAGAGTAGTGGGTTCGATGTCCACTCAAGAGAATGGTCATATTTTAATTTTCCCGCATTGATGAACAATCTCAGAGATATTAGTCGGAAAGAGGCGAATGGAGTGTTTTAACAGGAAACATAAGACAAAAACTGTCTACCCTATCATGCGGGAAAAATCGTGGAGCTGGTTTCTTTTAGTCTTTAAAGTTAAAATGTAACTTATTTACATTTTCAATAGACAACGTTTCAGAGACTAACATACAAAGTACACCTAGCAAGTATTATAATATAATATGAAAAGGTCACATCCACTGTTCTCCACAGTTCCCACTGTCGTGGGATGAGATATAACGATGTTATTGTTTTTTGGTACCTACTAGCAATTTTTACTGTTTAATAATTCCGTGTTCCGTAATAACGTGCAACGGTTCTTTCGAAGTACAGTGATGATGCAGGGTGACCTTTAGAGTTTAATTTAGCATCACGCTGTATCCCGCATATAGCAGGTTGAGTAGAAGGAAGTTAGCTTTATATATCTCGAAAATTGTCTATTTTCGAGATATTGCGTGTAGAGTGGCAACGAGTTAATTTTAATACAGATTATATTTGAAAACAGTTTTCATGTTATATCTTACAATTATGTTCAAATCAAAATTTTAGTGCATCACAAGAAATGGAAGGTTACAATTAAAAGTAATGGATATAATTAAATATAATATATCAAAGGTAGTGTATGATATTATTATGAGGCCAGTCGTGGTGCAAGGACACAAGCGTGTGACTACACGCGCGGACCGCAATAGACTGTGGGTTCGATCTCCAGTCGAGGAAATAAAATCTTTCATATTTTCTTTGTTCTGGTATCGAGGCAAAGTTCGAGTTCCGCCACTCAACACGCAATGCCTCGAGAATTCGGCGGAAAGTGGGGAGCGGAGTGTCTTAACACTAGGTGAAGCTGAAAAAAAAAATAGTTTCGAGTTGCTTTGTAAGTAAACTTGTGCGTATATAAAAAAAACTTTAAAATTAGCATATAATATTTTAGGAAGAAAATATTTACTAAAAATGTTGAAAAGATTAAAATATGCGAAATATTTCATTAATTTTAGTAACTATTCGAACATACAAATGTGATGGAATTAAGCTTATTATTATATTTTAATTTTAAGCATTTCCTAAGGTTATCATTTTTATTTTCAATAATTTTATCACCTCCATCATCTTCTAGCTAAGCTTGCGTAACTAACACTTGTACGCCAGACAATAAATAGTGAAAGGTATTATCACTACGACTCGGTTTCGATGTCTTGAGGAAAACAATTTAAGACTTTATGATACATCTTTATTTCCTGACGCAACTGTTAATGTTGATTTAGAAATATCTAATCATCATTAGAGATAATATGGTTTGTTATTTAATCACATTGTAATTTAGAAATTGTGATTATAATATTATACAGATTTGTAGAGTGTATTTAAAACAATTAATTATAATAACCAAATCGCTAACGTAGACAATAACAAATTAAGTTTCTAATGTCCAGCTAATTCCGACGCAGACGGATAGTGTGACCGAACCATGCCGCACCTGTCGCGGTCTATATTCAAAGTCTTTCTTTTAGATGCAATGTCCTTCTCAAGAACAATTCTCTTCTCCAAAAGTTCATTCCGTACTCTTTCAGCGTTCTTCAACTGGCCGAGCAGTGATGTAACGGTTTCGTGGATTTTCTTCACTTCTTCGATTAATCCTAAATGCGGTTGATCTCTTACACTTTCTCCGTGTGGTCG
This sequence comes from Heliconius cydno galanthus, assembly GCA_036379175.1. NCBI lineage: Eukaryota > Metazoa > Arthropoda > Insecta > Lepidoptera > Nymphalidae > Heliconius > Heliconius cydno. Next base: position 336,101 of record JAKRZM010000999.1, read on the forward strand.
GAAATTATTTCTATTGTCTAATCTAGTTTGTGCTAATTTCATTGCTGCATCCATCTTTCTGACAGAATCTTGCAAATTTGCAATTAAAGATTCCATATCCGCGATCCTTTGTAACGTATTCCGTAATGTTTCCTCCAGTTTCGCACAAAGTTCTTGCGTTATCGCTACAGTTTCGGCTAGCGCAATGTCAGTTCTATCTGCTTGATTTCGCAGTTTTCTACCACCGTTAACTAAAATAGCATTAAGGCTTCCACGTAAATCGGCGGATTTTTGTCGCACAGCCTCACAATTTTGTACATTTTCTCTACAAAAATATTCCCAATACTCTAAAGGAGCAGTGTATTCACCAAAACGCGTGGAGCCCGGTCTAAACATAATGGTATTAGATTTCGTAGTAAGACCTAAGTTCATACTTTCAGTATTATAGGCCATGGTCTTATCACACCAATCGTATTCTATTCTATGTTTTGCAGCTTTATTCATAGCCATTTGTTCTTCAATTTGATCTAAAGTATTTTTCAAAGTCGCACGGACCTCACTCACTAAATTCATTTCCTTAATTAATTCTTGTTCTGCTAAATCTGCAACCAGGTCCGGTTGAAACCTATTAGAGCGGAGGTCTAAACACTCTTTCGATATTGATTCTGGTAGCATTAGTACTCTCGAGGCACCTTTCAAACGTTGTCTTTCTATTTCTAAAAGTTCCACTTCTTTTGTAATAGCTCGACACGCGCTTTCGACTTCTACTTTCCATCTAAATATATCTTTCGCTTTTTGTCTTAGTCTCTTAAAATTTTCACATTGTTGTTTGTCAATGTTTCCAAATGCTTGCATCATTGACGTTTTCGCATTATATTCTACAATATTTGATTCAGTAATAATTTCTGGATTTAAAACATTTTGGTTGTGCTGCCTCCACTCACTTAAAGAATAACGGCTAATGCTATACTTGTTGACGCTAGGCCTGGTATTAGTCATTGATGCAAGTGGTGTCCAGTCAACTTTACCATCGGGGCCAGGTCTTAGGTTCGGAAGATGTTCTTCACCTTCTGCTGGAGCTCTCTTTATAACTTCGTCCTCCTGAGGATGGGTCTGTTCTTTAGAAGGCTGATCAGCTTCTTTTATTTCAACACTAGGTTTTTCATCTTGAGCTTTTTCTAATGTTTCAGTAGCCTTTTTGAAAGCACCTATATCTTTACATACTTTTGGACAATTGTCTTTTTCTGGAAAGGATGTCATTATTTAAGTGATACAAAGTAATACTTTAAGTACTCAAGAAAAAATATTAATATAAAATTCCTCAAAAATACATTTGACGTATATACATATGTGACAGTACGTCAACAAAAAATGATATATTATTTTGTCTTGTTATAAGTGAAGGCAGTATTTTAACTGGATTGTTGTGTAATATTATCTCTAGTTTTACCGTGGGTACAACCTCTTTCGTGTGTTCCCCATACAATGTTTCATTTTATGTGCCATGTATTGAGCATATTAGTAATTTGTATTTCTATATATAAGAAACGATATGAACTTAAATTTGTCTATGTTAGGTATCAAGTGGCTTAATAATATTATTTTTTATAATTATTTTTTATTATTTTATATGGCAGTATAACAGAGACATTTCGGATTATGATTAGTTTATCGTCGTGTTTTTAAGCAATGTCTTTACTTATAGTAGAGGCCACTGTGACCCAGCGGCATATCATCAGCGTAAAGTATTTTTTATTTAAATAACTATAGTCAAAACGACAGCCCGCCAATTGAACTCTATGAAGCAACAAATCTAACAAGTTTTACATACGAGTATGTCCACGAGACGCACTCGTTAATATCTTTTCCGTTTAAAGTGAAAACTTGCAATTGAAGTATCCGCCGCTTATCTAGTTACCTATACGTCTACCTACACCTACAGGTATATTTACATCTGTCCGACAGACTACTTTCTAGTTTCTATGAGATTTGAGAGCGTTAAAGCTAGTTTTCTATTACGTTTTCTATTAATTATTATAATATAAGATTAACTATAATGTTGTAAATATTCATACTACTTATAACATTGTGTAAGTAACACTGTTTTCTTATCTTTGTGCATATCATTTATTTTCACTATTTTTTTCTTTAAAATTTACTTTTTCTTGGTGATATAACGAACTAGTATGTGCGACGACAGTAACAACGTCATTAATAACAGTTTTAATAGATCAATTAGATAGATATTTTTGAATGGACCATTAATATCAGAAATAATAGAATATTTTATTAATGAAATTAATAAAAAAACTCCCGTAATATATACTTATACCTAATCTATTTAATTTCAATTTAAAACTACTATTCGTTAGTGGCGTATGCTTAAGTAAAAAATAATGAAGATAACGATACTAATATATGGGCATGTAAAATGATATTGTACAAGAGTATCGTATGGCCACGTAAGGTCGAACTTAATATGAATTATAAATAATACTAATAAAGCCACCGTAGCACGGATCTTAACACGCGATAGTCACGAGTTCCATTCTAGATAAAAATATGTATATATATATATCCTTAGCCTTATCTGGGTAGCCATAAATAACGAAAACGGTCTCTACATATCTCTTCAGCGTCGCCCACTGTCCTTAACCTCATCAGACACGTACACTCCCTTCGGAAGGACCTCATGTGATGTAGACTTTCTTCAGTACCATCGATAATGTCTTCTTGAAGGTCAAGTTACAGTTAAAGCTCGTAAATAAAATACAATAATACCTTTAAATAGACAGAAAGTGGAGATTGGTAATGGAGAATAATCACAAAATTTAAATTCTAGCTCATCGTATTGTTTTTTTAAAAAAAAAAATACGTGTGAAAGAATTATTTTGATGCGTCTTTTAGTTTTTGAGATATTGTCCTTTAAAGTAAGCGCGCGACGCGAGATTCCGTCGGGCCGTAACCGACTCGCGTGACGTCACAGGTCTTGCAAAACTCGCTCGCTCAGTTCGTCTTCGTTCGCTCGCAGTTCGCGCTCTTCTTTAGCTGGCGTTCCATCACAAATTTAGTTTCGTTTAATAAATAATATATAGATATATATTTAAAATCTTTTTTTTTTCCACAAACATAATGTAATAGCGAGCATTGTATTTTAAGATATTGAAGTTTTGATAGTACTTTGTCAAAAAAACAGTTCTATCTTGCTCGGTTTCATGGCGTGTTGTACCAAAATCTTTAGCTTTGATTATTTTTATTATAGTATCGATACTAGAAAGCTTGAATTTTTTCCAACAACACTTGGCTTGGCTTGAGTGTTACCACAAACTTAATCAGTACTTTAATGGAGAAACTACTCAGAACTTCGATGGAGGCATACAGGAAAAAAAAGAAGAGCTCTGCATTAGATTTGCGGCCTTTTTAGATTTGCAGAAGGCCTGTAACTGTGTGCCTTGTCAATGTATTTGGAGGGCATTGCGATCCAAAGGGATCCCTGAGGCCTATATTAAGATTATTAGGTATATGTACCACGATCCCGCTTTGCGATTCGCGATGGTTAGGACTGCTGTTGGCGGCACCAAACCCTTTAGATCACAGTAGGGGGTTCACCAATGCACGGCTCTTAGTTTGTTCTTATTTATTGTAGAGCTGAATACTGTCACGGCTCACATCCAGGACCAGCCTCCATGGCTGATGATGTATGCCGATGACATTGCACTCATTGAAGAGAACCAACTAATGCTGGAGCGTAAAGTGAACCTCTGGAAGGGTGCGCTTGAGAACGGCAGTCTTAAACAAAATGTGTCGAAGTCCGAATACATAGCCTGAGGGAGCTCGGACTCGAGCACTGTCCTTATAGGTCCTGAACCAGGCGTTAAGTTGGAAAAGTTTCCTGGGCCAAATGGTGGGAGGATACTGGTGTGGTCTGCGACCGCAGAATACCACCCAAGCTCAAGGGGCTGATATATAAGAGCATCATCTGACTGGTTCTTTTATACGGCAGCGAATGTTGGCCAGCACTATCTCGGCATGCTGAGAATCTTCACATCACGGAAATGAAGATGCTGAGATGAATGGGCGGCGTAACGCGGTCTGACGCATACGTTACACATTCATTCGAGGTAGTCTTGGGGTCCATTACGTAGCGGATAAGCTCCAAGAGTGTGGCCTAAGATGGTATGGCCACGTTGCGCGCCAGTTAGGAACTGTGTCGGATGCTGGTGCCCTGCTATGTCTATCCTGTCCCTGGAGCTAGACCTCCGAACGCCCAAGGATGCGGTGTTTGGATGTCGTGATGCAGGACATGAGTACCAATGGTCGAACCACTCAGGTACCAATGGTTGAAGACTCGTCGCTTCGACGATGTAGCCCATTATAAATGCCATGGTATGTTTACAATGACCTCTGCTGGCGGCACAATCTTCGCAGATTACGTATAAACTTATTGGTTCTTTTCATTGCATTCTAAACTGCAGTAATATTGTTTAATACGTGCGCGGTGTTCTGCTGTAATCTACATTTGGCAATACATACATTACCTACTCTTTTAACTTATACGTACGCAATAGCATCATGACCATAACTCTCTCTTGCCGATCTTCAATAATCACAATAAAAATATTATTCTGATATACATATATAGAAATATTAAAAATCTACATCAAAGAAAATGTACATCTGCTCAACTTACTGCATGTATTTAGTTATATTATTATTATATTATTTTCACTTATAAAACAATCTTACTACTTTGAACTGGAATAAAAGGTTTGGTACTTTTAACGCAAATAGCGTTACCTACAATATGAAACTAGTTAGGTTAGGTTACATTACAGTTTTAAATAAATAATTTCAAACAAAATAACATAAGATATTATCTATCACTACCCCAAATCGACATAATATTACTAGTTAGACAACAAAACTTATCTTCGCATTTTTACTCCTTGCATTTCTGCGGCGATGAAATCACTATTATTCGATAAATAATCGGCAACCATAAATCCATATATTACAGGTAAGTTATCCGATTGCCCTTTTTCGAATCCCTCATCCATTTTAATTAATTGGATTAACACTTTAGCACAGGTAAGAATCAAACAAACAAAGTACTGCGCGAGATCTCCTAACTATCACCGGCGACTAGCGAGTTGCAAGACCTGTGACGTCACCGCCGACCGCGGGACTGTAAGCGGCATTTAAAATTTTTGCAAACTTCAAATGCCTGTAAAATCATAACTACTTAGTTTTTTTTAATGAAACAAAAACTAGTGTATTTGTATACGTAAAAACATTACTGTAACGAACTTTGAAGCATTATTTCATACCTATTACCATTCCTCATTATCAGATCACTTATATTGAGCTTAAATACTAATATATATTATCTACTTAAAGTTATCTTAAATAAATAATTTCAGTGGTCGGATGTAATAACTTAGTGGGAACGTGGGAAAAGAAGTATTATTTAAGCAAGGAGTATACAATAGTATACATATATTTCTACTAGTTATCTTGGCTTAACTTGATAATATATTTATTTTTGTTTTTTTGTAACAGACACAAAAAACAATTGTAAATTATATCAAAAATCATGGAAAGCATCTCAAAACCGCTGTCATTATCGCCGGTGCTCACCATGAAGCTAATGTTCGGATTAAACTTTTACTTTTCACGGTTCTGTAATGGCAGGTCGATGGTGGTATTCGAGGGGGTTACGCAAGAGGTTCTATTATTTTTACCTTAGATGGTTTAGCTGTCACAAAAAGACCTTGCGTTTGAAATTTGAATTTTGCCTAAGGGCGAAGATTGTGTATATGAATTCTAATAACTATTTTATTTATTTATATTTATCAGTATATAATTAAAAGAGGCCTCCGTGTCGCAGCGGCATACCGTCTAACAGCGTAAAAGCGACGATTTTGGGTTCGATTCCAATTCTGGTGAATGAATTATTTACATTTTCCACGCTCATGAAGATATCCGTTTATTCCAATATTATTTAATTGGAGAAGGTAGAAACTTGGGAACCTAGTGTTAAGACAACACTAGGTTCCCAAGTTTCCTCTCCCTACCGTGCTATGTGCAAGGCACAGAACAGTATAGCAAACAGTACCTTGTAATTATTCCACGGGCATCTCTATATTGAATAAAATATATTCCAAATTTATGTTTCAATAGGTAATAATAATTAATCAAAAGGCAACTAACGGATTAGCGATGCTGAAGTAGCGTTCACCTTGACAGACACTCTTATGAATACAAATAATGTTATTAAATGGCTTCTATAACATTAATATGAAATATAAATTAAGTGCCTACTTACTTATTACATTTATAAGTTAAAGCTACAAATAAAATATAAACGTTACAGTAGAGGCCAGCAGAGGCCAGCAGAGGCCAGCAGAGGCGCATGGGCACAAGCGTGGGACTGTAAGAGCGACAGGTTGTGGGTCAAATTCCCGCTCGACGAAATCATACATTTAATATTTTCATCCCCTTGCCCTAGTAACGTGGCAAAGCGTAGAGTTCCGCCACTCATTAAGCAATGCCTACAGAATTCGGCCGAAAATGGGATACGGAAGTATATTAATGGAAACCAAGTGTCTCAACACTAAGTTCCAAAGTCTGTCTAGAATCAAACAATTCTTCGTGTAGCAGTATTTAGACTAATAGCAAGAATTTTAAGTTTATGTCCTTCTTTCCTTTCAAAAATGTAGATACAAAATATCAAAAAAAATTGTAGATTTCTATAACTTTCAATTATCTATTTCGAGCGCCGCGTCGGTGCACGTCTAAATGACTTGTGATCCAACAAATCGATTTTGAATGGCGTGATGGATCTACAGTAAAGTAACTGTTACTCAGTGACACTACTTGTACTGGGCACTAGGTATTTCATTTAAAATTTAATATGTATATTGTATACCAAAGATATCCGCAAAGACGTAATTTAAATTTTAAACGTAATTAAAAGTGGTGTTTAATGTTAGTTGAGCGTTATATGACATCTGCCTGTGGTTGTACTTGTAAATTACTATAGTAATGCACACCGACTAGGATTTAAAAATATATAGATTTTCAATTGTTTATATTTTTTGTTAATGCTTGTGTACTAACACTAACTTACTTTAATAAATTTCAGCTTACCCTTAGGTAACTTAATAACTTATGAATTTTGATGATTATCAGTCAATCGGTCAATGAAGAAATGGGGGGGGGGGTTTACTAACGTTATAATAACGCTACTCCCAATTTTTCGTGATATTGCTTGTTGAGTGAGTACACAACAGAAGGTATACTACTTTCACACAAACAATCACGTCTTTGATTCTCGATGACCACGTCGTAGTAGTATGTAGGCTGTCAGCATTTTTTCCGGTCGCTTAGCGGTCTCCGATGAGGTCACACGAGCGGCTGCCAGTAATGATGCCAGCAATACTGGTTTTAATTTTCCTTTTATTTCTACTACTAAAACTACATGTTGTTTTGTATAATTTGTCGTAATTGTATAATTGTAACTGTTATACAATTTGTAATTATGTGTTATTATTTTTCTATGTTCTTGTTTTATTGGAGAGTTAGAGACCGTAAACGCAGTGGTTGTTGGGTCAATACCCACTCGGGGAAAAGACTATTTTTAAATGATTTTAATTTATTCGTTCGTGTAGATAAAGCGTAAGAAATGAATTCCTCATCTCAAACAATATGGGAACGCAGGAAAGTGGAGGAGTGTCTTAACATTAGGTTCTTTTTGACTACCCTCATAAAAAACCCCAGAAAGCGTCAAGCTCTTTTTTCTTGTTTTATTTTCAAAAACAATTGGCAAAGAGATTTCTCTAATGCTTATCGTGACAGTAATCATTGTATTACGACTACATTTGGTCATGAAACTCAATGTATTCATTTGTAAATTAATTTAAATCATTACTAAATATCAATAGTTATCTCAAATATTCATACGTGTTAAACTATAGTCACCTCATAACTGAAATTAATTAATGAACCAAACTTCAAAGGTCATAAGATTTACATATTCTATCGAAAAAATCAAAAACAAATTTAATTATTCTTTTGTATCAAAGATGACGATGATGACATTTAGAACTCAACGCCGCGCTTTGACTCGACACAAGAACGAAAAATATTACATATTTAATTTGGGCTACGACTGATCTCCTATTAAAATAATCTAAAAATACTCTGAAGATTAATATAACAAGATTTAGCTAAGACGATTACTAAACTAAGCTGATTTCGATGCACTTAAGCTACTTTTGATGCATAATAGCGTTATGTATAACGTTATTAACAATTAAACTATTGGCGTTTTGAATTACAATTATAACTCTAGGAATATTTCTTTATTTACACGTAACCTGTACAATATTTTATTATAATACAATGACGTGTAATATAGCTATGTTAATTATTATAGCTATACGTGCATTGGGCGTATGAGAAAACATTTAGTATGTGACTTGAATGATTCAAATTGAATCCCCAATCATCGTAAACAAGTGCGTAATAACATTTATAATTAATACATCTCGGCCATGTTTGTTTTTTGACATATATTAGTTAACATTTTTAATATTTAACAGTTTCATATATTCTATTTTAATGTCTATACTATTGATATATATATTAATACTTCACTTTTATTAATCAGATTGTCTGTTCTACCTTTTGATACATCTCAATTTTCTCGTTCTACCTTTTGATAAATTCGAGTTATCTCTGCCTACAGCAATATATGAGAAATAAAGTTCTTATTTAATAAAAAAAAAGGTTTACAAAGGAAAAAAAAATATTAAGGCTACTTACTACGTGATTAGCATATTTTATTATTTCTAGGAAAACCTTGTCTTGTTTTTTTTATCTGTAGGACAATGGCACGGTTTCATCGCGACATATTGCACAATAATGTAATTAAATCATAATAATTGGATCTCGGACACATTCAACTCCAATGAACTTACTCGTGAATCATTCAGAAACGCTGACATTTTATACGATTCAAGTGAATTTCTTTCGCAACCGTCCGTAGGGTACACAACCACACCTGCCTCGTTAGGGTTGATCAAAAGGTTACAATAATGTTATATTTTGCTTTATTTTATAATATTGAATTCGCGGCGGTTGCGGGTTCGATTATTTCATGTCTTTGTCGGATGGTGAAGTGAAGTGTCCTTTCTTTTGAAAATCGTCAGTTCACTAGTTGACAAAAAGATATTCTGATCAGTTCAATATTTTGGATTTTTTAATTTTGTTTACTTTTTAGAGTTATTTAACTATTATTTTTATAGTAATATCTATTTTAGTTTTTAAGAGAATTCCAATAAATTCGTGATAGCCCTACGCGGGACGGATGCACAGCACGCAACGCCTGTCTAGCGCAGGAGTAACTACCTGTTGCCCGTGTTGCCACATTACTTTACAAATCGCTTTGCGTGCGTCTCCGGGAAACATGATTACACTGTATCGGGATATCCTTTAAATATTACTAGACTAAAATAATACTTAATATTTTGTTTTCTAATAAAAAAATCTACTTGTCAAAACTAGCACAACTTAGGAGAAGTATTTTGTCAAAACTAGAACAACTTTGTTTGAAGTATTTTCTCTCCATGTAACGTGCCATTGGTCAAGTGATTAGTGCTCAATTGGCACGTTCCGAAAGCCATAATTATTATTAAAGAACAGAACAGAAGTATTTTTGGAATAGAATTATGTCAAATAACAAACTAATTACAATGTTTCTTACTAAGTGCTGTAACGATGATACGGCGCGAAGGTTATGGAAAAAGCATGAGGACCCTTCTATACCTATGCGAGTTGATGACAGTCGACGAGGCGAGAAAGAGAGACCGTAGTGTTTTGCGCTCGGCTATCTCTGGCTACCCCTCTATGGATAACTAAAAAATACGTTTCGGATGCTATACGTCTATGTCTATATATGAAATAAAAAAATATTAATTATTTCATTCCCCCAAACCCGTAATCGAACCCATGACCTTGTGTCCCTGCGCTACGACGGCATTTGCATCATCACCACTTAGTTATTTGCTTTAATTCTTGCATTTCAGTTTTAATTTGAAGAAATATTTCGTCTAAGTCGGCAATTTCATATTTTTTTTGTATGTCGACAGCAAAGTTAAGGGCATTGCTCCTAAGGCACAAAAAATTCTAATCATCCGACCTAACAAATAATTCGAGGTCGATTCGACGGAAATAAATAAAAACAATTTAAAAGTTTCGAAATTCTTTATCAATTTTATTTAGTAAATGACCTGGCAATTAAAAGAGAATTTAAATTGCATTCGTTTTTCCAAAGTCATTTTGTACGATAAGCTAATGCCTTCGTTCTTACTCCTGACGTAGCTCTTAGATAGATATTCCTGGCTCTGGTAACTAGGCAACTTATTTTAACACTAGGTTCCCAGATTCCCTTTGCGTACGCGACTAATATATCGAGAGGAGCCTCTCTACATACATATTTCTATTGAATATGACTTTCAAATATTAAAAAAATGTTTCCTTGTTGTATATTAGGTATCTAAGCATTTCTATGTAACAATAGTAAACACGTTTGTAACTCGATTCTTCAATGCGTATAAAGGACATCTAGATTCTAGCGTGATGCAGTAAGTCACTGAACACGGGTCACGGAGTAGTATTTAGTGAATGTTGATCTCTATTCGTAAGTCAGAAGTTTGATTTCAAATGATAAATATTTTATAATTTGAAAGGTTCTCCCATGTTTTTGTAAATTTACTAAAAATCATACATTTTATATTAAGAATACAAGCTATATTATAATAAATATATATTTTATTCGTCATGATATCAATAGTCTTAAAAGAAATCAAAGGTTATAATGATGTCACTATTTTTAATAAGTAGAAACGACTTGAGTAGGGGAGGAATGTTGTGTTAGTAGGGGCTTTACTGTCTTAGTTTTTTATTTGAGTAATAAGGGTCATCTCCTGTTAAATATTGATTTTTTCCTTTTTAAAATGGCTATCTAAACATTAATGAAGTGATAATTAGCCTTTAATAAACGTTAATTAATCTTACAAGTATATAAAGTAATTTAAATGAATCTACATTAGGTGTACTTAAAATATTGATAATAAATAATAAATTTGCCTATATACGAACAATACAAATACAAGGTCAGATATATTCAACTTTCACTTTCTTGTCACAGAAAAATATCACAATAATCGCACAGTGCGGACACTCGGACAGTGCCAGACTAACAAATGTCATAAACAAATATTTTTTCATCTATATTTTGTTATGAATAAATCAGTGTCCCATTTTATTTCTTTGAGGTAGATAGATAGAATTTACCTATACGCTTATAACTTAACAATACTAGTAGCCTGTAGTAACAAATGTATTACTAAGTTTTTGTAACATTTTACAACGCGAGTTATAAAATTACGCGTCGTACGAAGTATTAAAAGTTAACTTTAAAGTACATTAAATCTTTATTTCTATATAATCCGTAGAGATCGGTAACGGTACTTACCCGAAATCAGCTGCAACCATCCACAAATATGGAACACAGTGGTCGACTGGCAGAAGAAAAACAAAAGTATGGCACATATGGTAAACAAGGCCAGCGCCACCGCCGCTCCCACCAGCACCGTGGCCACTTTGAACACAAAACCATTGATCGACAGGAAGTCATCCAACCTTCCTTTACAGTCCTCGATGGAGTCATCTGTCCTGCATATTTGGAAGAGGCCGAACTTCCTGGGATACTCGGTCTCCAAGTCACCTATCCACTCCGGTGTAACGAACGCCACAACGCTTATTATCGCGTAACAAATCGTGAATATAGCCCAAAGCACTCCGATAGCTTTCGAATTCCGGACATAGTTTGTGGCGTATAAATGTGATGAATCAACGTACTCTATTTTGGAACCCATTTTTGTGTTGTTTGAAAAAACTATGTGCACATTTTTTTTATTAATATTAAAAGTTTTTCCACTCACGGATGTAATCCTATACTACGTAAGTCGAGGACGCGGTAAATACTAAAGTACAACCTCTCGCCGTACCATTCAACTTGGTGAGTAGAGGGGATGTGTAATCAAAGGTGTGCTCAACAGGTAGTTACCTGAACTTTGTAAAATAAAACACATTTTATATAAACATGTTAGAATTTCATTGAAATATAAAATTAAATAAGTAATGTTTAATTTAGAGAACACTTATGATAATACTTTTATTTGTTTTTCCAATGTACTTCGAGTTGCATGTAGATGTACATTTGTAGATTGGATATAACAGTATTATATTCATATAACTAGCGACATCTACATTTCTTCAATGTTCTTATTTGTAGTTCTGTGTACAAAACCTACTAAAACAAATATCTTTTCATGGGTTTATATGATATGAAACATTTTTAAGAGCCTTAATTCTATGTATAATGTCTTTTGAACAAGTATATAATAAATAATAATACAAATAGTATTTTATACAATTGAAATTTAACAACGGGATATTCTTTTTGTTTCAAATTGCTTATTACAAATTTCAACAAAACCACTTACAAAAATTATATATTTTTAGTAGTATATTTAAGGAAAAAATCTTATTATTATTATTTCCCACAAATTTTCAAATAATAATATTTTGCTATTTGTAATATATTATGAGGAATTAAAGTACGAAAATAAACTTACAAAATGAGTTTATACAAAACAGAGACTTATTTAATTGAAACAAAGCACCTTTCTAACTTAGTTACTTTATATCTAAACTAAGTGTCACTGTCAGATGTCAAATCCTAGTTGACGTAACTGAAGAGCTAGCTAACTTGCATTTTGCTTGTGTACAAAATACGTGCACTTACGTTCACTTCAGACTTAGATAATTACAAATTAATGTTTCTTTGAAACTACATTAACTTATGATATTTTAATCATGTAATTAGTGTAATCTATCAATATTTAGTAATTGTAAAGTTAATAATAATGTCGGTAAGAGATAAGTGGGTTCGCCGGTTTTCCATTGACGAGACCGCAAAACACAAAAATGGATTTACGATATACAAAATAACGTCTGTTGTAAGTATTACAGTTTTATATAGTTATAACCTATTTTTAAGTATTAAAAATAGAAGCAAATTGATGGTATAATGTTTATACAAGTGAATAAAAATATTGAAATAAAAGAACCACACAATACCAAGAATATTGATTAATGACCTACTCACGCCGCTATCTTTTTATCACAAGTATTTGCAGTCTAACTAGAAAGTATTTACTATAGCTTTTATTTAAATTTCTAAAATGAAAGTAGACTGTAAGCTGTTTTTATTACTTTAATGTGCACGGTATGAGATTATTGCACAATATATTTTTTTCTTATTTTCATAAACCACAGTATGAAAGTGAATTTACTTTGAACAAATTGAAACAGTATATATTTACTTTATACTAAACATATAACTATTTTTGTATATGATTAAATCAGTATTCTGCTACTTGTAGTTTCATTATAATCGAGACAGTTGTGAATTCAGGGAAATAAATTATTTTCTTTTCCCCATTTGGATTACGAAGCATGGTGTTGTTGTCATAAACTAATTAAAAAGTGGGGAATGGAGTGTCTTAGTACTCAGTACTGTCTGCCTATCTTAGTATATGTAGGATAACTGTATCCTCATTCACACTGGTAAAGCTTGAAAAAGGGATATAGCATTAAAGTAAAATAGCTAATATTTTTATTTTTCAGCTCTTTCCATTAGGCTCCCCAGAAGCTGTTACTGTTGTATCAGTATGGAAGAGATATAGCGATGTGCAACAATTACATAAGTCCATGAAATCCTTACATGCAGGACTCCATCTTAGAGGGACATTCCCTTCTTTAGCCAAAAGTAGTTATTTCAAGAGATTTCATCAAGAGGTCAGTTAAATTTTCTTTATTATCTATGCTCTAATATTATACAGCTGAAGAGTTTGTTTGAACATACTAATCTCAGGAAATATTAGATTCAATAGTTCTTTTTGTGTTCAATAGTCTATTTATTAAGGAGGGATGGGATGTTAATGTAATGTAGCCTACATTACATTAACTTTTGATGTAACCCCCCTGTACCTGCCATCAGAGTTACCTGCCTTGTCTCCCCACAATTAGAATGTGTCACTCATGAGTCATACACAACTCTAATTTACTTTTCATTTCACTATGTAGGCATAGCCACAAATTTATTAAATCAATATATTTTTACAATATTGCTTAAGTTATATACCTATACAGGTAACATTAACATAACAAAAGATTTTTTTAAACAAATTATATATGCTCCTCTGTTAGTAGTTTTTGGCATGGCTCTAACCGTTAATAAAAGAGTTGTATGGTGCAATAAATTATTTGCCTCATTTAAGTAATAATATTAAATTCACAGGTGAGTTCTGCCACTCAAAACAGTGTTCCTCTCATACTGCCAATGAAATTTAAATAATTTCCAAAGTGAGGAGCGGTAATCTGTCCTAGAATATCACTATCTACATCACATTTATAATCACACATTTTCCCACTGTGACATAACATCCTCTTCTATATTTTTTTAGAGAATGTGTAAAAATATGAATGTAGTGGAGTGTGAACCTGTGCCTCTAGGATACTGTTCAACTGTTTTGACAAGTAAACCATAAGTGCTCTTAAAGCTATATGTAACCTTTTATACATGGACTTACAATCCTATTAATGTTGTTAGTGTTATCTCTGTTTACTTTTTGTTTTAGCTTCATGCTGTATCTCACATATAGCAGTGAAGACAGGGAACCTAGTATTCATACTCTCCTTTCACCATTTTCTAATTCATTAACTCGTGAGTGAGTTGAATGTAAACTGTCACACTTACACACTGTGCCACTACACCCTGAAGGACCCATCTATTTATCATATAATATAATATTTATATTGTTTCAGGTAATTGATGAAAGAGCAAAGACAATAAAAAAATTACTAGAGTTTGTTGCAGAACACAGATTGCTATTTGCGAGTACTGATTTTGTTAATTTCTTACAGGTAAGTCATTGAATATTCAGTGGAACTGTATCTTGTTGTAAACGCGATGGCTGTGGTTTCTTTCCCCACATGGGGGAATAAATATTTTTATTTCCCTACTCTTGCAAGACAGAGTGCGGGGTCGAGTTCCTCCATCCAACATACAATCGACTTTGGGCGGAAAGCGGAGTGTTTTGAATCTAGGTTATTTCTACCTACTCTGCTCTACGGGTCAAAGAATGAAAATAAAAAAAATATTTATTTTTCGGGACCTCTTTATATTATGCGGTGTTCTTGGTAAAGATTTTAATGATTGAAGAATGAAAGAAGAACCAGGAAACCCGCATAATATAAAGAGGTCCCGACTGTTAATCGTAATAAACTTGCTGGGCTTGTTAATTTTCTTTTTAGTTTTATGCAGTCGGAGTTTTTGTTTTTTTAAATATTTTTTTATTTTTCACTTTTTTGTTAGGATTCGTGATGGTAATGATAGTCTTAATCCTCATATTGAGCTCTTGAATACCCATATCGATACCCATGTTGTGAAATTTGAATTTAATTTTTTTATTTTTGATTTAAGTATATATGAAAGTTGTACAGATTATCTATATTGTTTCAATAAAATTGTTACACACTGTGAAATATTTTTTCTATATAGCATAAGAATAGTTTGTTAACAGAAAACAGTGTTGAGTTCTGTTATATGCAGTCGTCTTTGCAGACGAATAAATAAATGTTTTTTCCATTTTCAAAATAAATAAGATATGTTTGAACTATTATTAGACTTGCGACTCGAATAATAATTCATTATATTGCTTACAAAAAACAATAATTGTCAAAATTATGTTTTTAGACTGGCTACCCAGAACCGGAAAACAAGCCGGCAGGGGTAATAAATACAATAAGATCGTCTTTACATTTGCCTATAGAAGAAACTCCACCATTGGAATATCAAACTTCTGATGATGAAGCAAGAAGTCCTAATGGTATGATTACAAAAAAACGACTTTTCCTACTAATTAATTAATTAATAATAATAAATGTGAAAGTTTGTAAGAATGGATATTTATTCCACTTTCACGTAAAAAATACTTAACAGATTAAGATTTAAATAAATTGAAATTTTACAGTTATATAGCTTATACACCAGAAGAACACATAGACTCCAATTTATGTCAATATAAAAAAAAAGTGTAATTGAAGCAGACAAAACCGTATTTCGTTTGCAAGTATTTTAAAATATACAGTACAATCGACGATTCGTGATCGCCCTGAAGTTAGGCTTTCTGAACTTTTGCGCATTGTCCACTCGGTTGAAAAATAAATCCACCAACCGAATTGACAACCTCCTTTTTAAAAATCCTAAAATCAAATCTGCGCATCTATCTAAAACCGATATCGGGGCGACCACAACTCATTGATTGGACTGTAGATACAGTAAATATGTGTGTTTAAAATCGACACATTATTAATAATTTTCTTTATATAATTATTATTGCAGTACAAATAGCACCCGACCCCACAATCCCGAGCACGTCGAACAGACAAACAGACATAGATGTGTCACAAATACCTATATACGAAGCGGCCGAAGTCGAAATACGAGAATCGCCCAAAACAAGCCAAAAACTATCAAATTCTAATAGTTTTGATTCAATCAACTCCATAGAGAGTCTCGATAGCGACCTCTACGATGAACTGTCAAAAGTGACAGTTGACAAGTTGGCAGCGACTGCTGTCAAGAAAAATGTGTTGCCAGATTTAATTAATTTTGACGCTCCATCGACGTCTAATTTAAATAATTTGAATTCGGATAGCGTTTCGTTCTCATCGACTTACGATTCTAATTCTATTTATGAAGAGAGTGGTTCAAGATTGTCTTTGTATAGTAAAAAAAGTGTTGTGTGCCTTTCTAATACTAATAGTGATAATAAAACAAGGACAGACGATAGTTACGTGTTCGAAGCCGGGTATTTGTTGAACTTGGCAGCGCGGTGTGAAAATATGGGTGATTATCATAGAGCTTTCGAGTGCTATAAGTCGGGTATTGAGAAAATGTTGATTGGTGTTCAATGTGAGTATCTTCTTTGTATTAAAATTTTTTGCTTATTTATACTAAAAAGAAAGAAATACAAAACAATTTGAAAATCTATTAACTAGTTAATAAAAAGCTTTTTTTTTTGAAAATATCAAAATAGACTATAAGTAATTATCGATGCAAAGCTCACACCATTCGTTTTGATTGACCAAAATTTGACATACAGATAGATATTAACATTTTATTATATGATTTTTTTTTATTATATACTTAATCGTCATTCACACTATTACAATTAATTACAAAAATATTGAAGATTGGCAACCCAACTTACATTATCAATATTTCCAGAAGGAATTTTGATTGTTTTGAATTGAACATTAAATTTAAATAAAGCTTTAAATATTTTTTTTAGATCTAGAAGAACAAAATAGGGTCGATACTGCATATTAATATTAAAGTCTTAAGTTTTAGATATAGCATGAGATAATTAATATAAACGATAATAATTAAACATGAAAATAGTTTTATTTAGATTGACTTCCTATATTAGGGCACGGCCGCGTTATAACGTGCGGAAAATAAAAATCACTTAATATGTTTTTAATTTGTTCTTATTAAAACATGGTTGAGGCCTTTTTGGGTCAGTTTGACAACGTGCAACTATAAATGCGATGGTTGTGAGTTCGATCCCCATTTGGGACAGTGAATTAGTTTTATTTCATCGCTATGGTAAAGCTGAGAGAAAAAAAAACGAAGTAAACAATGTCTCAAAAAGTAGACGAAACACGGGGAACAGAGTGTCTTTCCACTAGATTCCCTCTGTCTACCCTGCTATATAGTGAAAATTAGTTGAATATTTAGCAAATTCTTCTTATTACCTGGGTACTGTAAAAAACGAGCAATTAAAGTTAAAAAAAATAAACTATATAGAAGGGCACTTTTATCTTAAGATTTAATCCCATCGATCAGTTTTGTTATTGTAAAAAAACCCTAGATGATAATGATATATCTTATTTTTATGTAAAAGTAAGTCTATCATAAATGGGTCGTCACACTTTGTTTAGTTTTTTTTGGTTATTATTATATATCATGCATATAAACAATTTTAACCATAAAGTAGGCTGAATTAGACGCTGTTTAATATCAGAATTACCTAAGTAGTCTAAAATATGTTAAATTCTTACAATACATATAACTATAAAGTATACAATCACGTGGCATTTTTCACGAGGGCGACTAAAAACTTTTTTTCATAAGAAATATAGACTATATTCAATCGATAAAGACATTTCAAACAAATAGTTCGATATAACTAAACCTTTATTAACCCACTTACAGATAGTGTTATCAAATCATTTAATAATCGCCGTCAGACATTTATAGATCAATACTTGTAATAATAACACGTATTTATTTGTTTTTTTTGTCTAATAATATTATAAAATGGATTTTTTACACATTTGCGCATACATGACGGAGTATAATAGAGTTATTTGTGAGTGATTAGTTTTTTTTTCTTTCTAATGACAGTTAATTTGTCCGTCTTTTGAAATATGCATAATATGTATTTACGTTTAGACAGACTAATAGTATTATATATCTACTTATAGAGAAATGGTTTGTGTTAGATAGCTCATTTATAGAGAAACTCGAGGCCAGATTTATCTGCTGCACTAAGAATATATCTTGTCTTGCAGAACTAGCAGTTATTTCCATTCAATAACGTGAATCCGCAGGCCAAAGCTGGAAAATAAATAAAGCGCATAGCAGGGTGGGCAGAGCGGACCTAGTGTCCAGACACTGCGGACGTGCATACAAACATATAAAAATACATTAGTTACTATCTCCCATCGACAGCTGACCCCGACCAGCAGCGGCGCACCCTCGTGAAGGAGAAGACTAACAAGTATTTGTCGTACGCAGAGGCGATATACAAGAATCACCTGTGCAACGCGGAACAAAGTGTTAGTATGTTGTTTTTTATATATGTTATGGTAAATGGGGAAAACCTGTTGTTAAGAAATTTCTTTCCCCCCTTTTGTCGGCAAATTTTAAGTTAATATCACTTCTATTTAAAGCAAGAAAAGTAATATAACTTGTACGTGCTGAGAAGCGGAACTTAACGCTGTATTTTGTACAGAATGAGAAAATACCTTTTTTTATAGCTTTTCGCTGTATCCCGCACACAGCAGGGTGGACAGGGGGAACCTAGTACTAAGACACTCCGTTCCCATTAATATACTTCCGTAACCAGCGAAACCAGCGGAAAGTGGGGGCACAATGACATTGCGAGTTGAGTGGCGGAACTCAACACTACACTTTGCCTCGTTACGAGCGAGGAAATGAAAATATTATATGTTTAATTTCCTCAAGTGGGAATCGAACTCACAACTTGTCGCGTTTACAGTCGCACGTTGTGCCCCTGCGACACGACTGGCCTCCAATATCTTCTGACTGCATGACATTTGAACACATAACCATCGCGTCCATGCATGATATTCTTACACAATAAGTGTCTGAAAATGTATTTTTACATGAAAATAAATATTTAATCGATGTTTCTCATTAAACAGTTTAATTATTACCAAAAACAAATACGTTTTATAACTAAATTTACTGCTAATTTTTCATACATTTTTTTCTTTACTAAATTTATAATTACTTTTTTCAGCTATTACCAGAAAAAGATTCATCCTGTCGTCTCCACGGCATTCCACTCTCAATGCTCAAAAGGAATTACGAGGATTTATCACAATATCGAGTTTTGGCGGTTTTAGGAAAAACAATGATGTTAGTACTCGATAAAGGTGATCAGAGCTGTTATGCCATGAAGGTATAAACACTTTATTTTCTAGTTTCACACTGTATCCCGCATACAGCGGAGTAGGCAGATGGAACCTAGTGTTAAGACATAAATAAATGTAGCTAATATTAATGAAAAAGTATAAGAAAGGTATGGACCGCATGTCCGTGGTAACTAGAAGTAATTTGTTTAGAATTTGCGATACATAATATATAGTTATGTTAGATAGTCCTGCAGTGTATAAAATTCTTCACGCGGAGATTGAACCCGTAACCTCAACCGACCTGCGGTTAATGAAAACATGAAATTTTCTACTAAATTTCTATTTTCTTAACCTATTAATTATGGAAGATATTATATAATTATGACTGTTTTTACTGATCTATGTATAAATTTACCGTGTAAAGCCTGCTTTTATTTGTTACAAGCGGCCTGCCCGCGGCTTCGCTCGAGGATTTATGTTGTACTAAAGTATTAGAATGTTTAAAAGTCCTCCTGACAAAATTAATTGACGATGTAAACAATGCTCTTTCTAGGATATTACACTGGTTTAGTGCCAATAACTTGCTTTTAAATAGTAGTAAAACTAAATGTATCAGGTTCTTTACTAAGAATGTTCAACAAGTAGAAACCAGGGTTTTGATGAACAATAAGGAACTTAAAGTAGTTAATGAAACTGTTTTCTTAGGTATAACATTAGATGCTAAGTTACAATGGGGTCCGCATATAGAAACTTTATCTGGTAGACTTAGTTCGGCAGCGTATGCTGTCCGTAAGATTCGTCAACTGACCGATGTTGACACCGCGCGTTTAGTATACTTCAGCTATTTTCATAGCATTATGTCTTACGGCCTATTACTTTGGGGTAGTGCCGGTGGCATAGATACCATTTTTGTGCTCCAAAAACGGGCTGTCCGAGCAGTCTATAAAATGGGTCCACGGGAGTCACTAAGGAATAAATTCAAAGACTTTAACATCCTCACACTACACTCCCAATATATTTACGACAACTTAGTATATGTGCATAAGAATATTAATAAATTTAATAAAAACAGTGACCTCCATCAATATAATTTAAGAAATAAAAATAAGCTTGCTGTGCCCTTCTCTAGGCTCCATAAAGTGTCTCACTCATTCGTAGGTCAAAGTATACACTTTTATAACAAACTTCCAAACGACGTGGTTAATTTATCACTGAACAAATTTAAAAAAGTGGTAAAGCACAGGCTCTGCCAAAAAGCTTATTACTCTGTTAAAGATTATGTTCGCGATAAAGATGTTTGGAAATGAGTTGCTCTATTTCTAAGTTAAAATTGTTAATTGTGATTTATAACAAATGTTGGCATTTAAAAAGAGTGGCCATGAGTTTCTTTGCCTGTATCTTCTCATGAGCTTAACCATTTGAACGGGCTTTTTTCAAGTCAAAATTGCACATTTTTTTTTTGGTTATTTTGTTCTGCATTTTTTTATCTTTTATGACATGTCCAAGTGAATGTTAAGCATTTTTATGGAATAAAGATATTTTGACTTTGACTTTGACTTTGAATGCTTAATTCAACAGTTAGGTTTACGCGTTACATGTGTCTATTTCTACTATCTCAAATATTAACTTCTTAAAAACTTAAATACTTATATTTTTTGATAGAGTGAAGCGATTACAATGAAATAAAGACTAAAACCTTCTCTGAGTTACTTATAATTTTTATGTATAAAAGTTGCTTAAATTTGTTGTGTAATTTTTACGTGATACGTGTTCACATAAACAGACAAACAGACAAACCGACAAACAGACAAACGGACAAAAATTCCAAAAATGCTGGAAATGGATTCTGTTAGTTATCCTTTAACACCCTGGCTAATTTTTTTAAAATATTTTCAATGTACAGAAACGACTTTTCTATAGATTTATTATAAGTATAGATTTGCTTTTGCTCGGAACCTGTTTAAGAAGCGTAAGTTCGAATCCCGCTAATTCGAATTTTAATGTTTTAAAAAAATAAATTAGTATTATTTTTGTCCATTATACAGGTGATACAAAAAGTACCAAACAATCTAACGGAATTCGACGATTATTTCCAACAAAGGAATAACGAGACCCGACAACCGATCTTACCCACTGTCATACCTTACATGGTGCCTTTACACGGATATATTGAAACGAATAACTTGATATTTCTCATATTATCGTACGCTCCCGGCGAAAAATTGTTCAATTATATTGAAAAATACGCGAAATCTACACCTAACACACCAGCACGAGAACTTAACCTAGAAAACGTGTTCTCTGAACCAAAGAAAAAGGAAATCGATATCGAAAATGATAATATCGATGTAACAGATAGTATCATAGATAAACGAGCGAATATCGATTTGTCATGTAAAGTCGATTTGACAGATAATTCTCGAACGACAGACGATGTTAATGAGAATGAAATAAAGACTGAAAATTTAGATTTAATCGATACATCGGTATCGGTTAATCAGTTAGTGATAAATTCGCAGAAATTATTACTCAACGTGGATAAGGCTTTGACGGATGTTCCTAGAATTAGTGAAGTTAGAGAGGAAAATGCTTTACGAGAAGAAAGAAATAAAGAGGCTATGACGGAGAATATTACTTCTAATCGTGAGGGATGTGAAACACCAAGTCAGAAAATTGTAAGTATTTATATAATCAAAGAACTGATTGGAATAAGCAAAGAATTACTACCATAGCTTGTAATTATTTTTACTGTGATTACGTTGTTCTTTTATTCTAAATAGTGACATATCAAATTTTTAATTCTTAACTCACCTACATAAATCTCTTGTGCTAATGATTTATTATATGAAATTAACCTTACTTCCTGGGATTAGTGCCTTCAGCCAATGTTTTCTGCTTTTTATATCAGTAGATATTAAGTTGTAAGATAATTAATGTAAATGAATATAACGGTTACGCGCCACCCGGCTTGTCAGCAAGTCTTGAGTACGGTCGCCGAGCGATCGGGGAGGGGCTTGGAACATATGTTTGGTTGTAGTGAGGAGTTAAGTGAATTGTAATTACCGTTATTGTATAAAATATAGCTGTTAAAAGTGAATTAGTGTGTAAATATCTACTTTTACGTTATAATAAGTTTATAATAATATCTAAAGGTATTAGAGGGTCCCGTGTGCACCCGCAACGCCGTGCCTGCAAGCGCGGTACGCGCGTGGGGCGCGCAGCTGCTGGCTGCCCTGCACGCTCTACATCTGTGCGGGGTTATTTGCGGGTTAGATCCCTTTTCTATAGATATTACCAACTATCCGCTCGCGGCTTCGCCCAGTTGTAACTACACAATTATTTATTTTCTTATCTGAATTACTTGAGTGATCTAATAACATTGTCTTTTTAAAAACAACGTGTATGGAATATTAGTAGCTAAAGTTGAAGTCAATTTTAGCTATTAATATTAACGTACATACAACGTGCACACAGCAGAGTAGGCAGAGAGAACTAAGTGTTAAGTTCCCCACTTTCTGCAGAACCTTTCAACACATTGCGTGTTAAGTGTTGAAACTCAACGCCGAGCTTTTACCTCTACTTTTACAACCGTCGCCTTACAGTCACACATTTGTGCCTCCGCACCACAACTGCCGAAAATATTATTAATCAAAAATTGAGCATTTTCCTATAACACTATCAAAATGTTACTACCATTTAAAATAGAAAATACTGTTATTTCTGTAATATTTTTTTTCAATTTTCAGGGATCTCAATCCAAAAAATATACTATTAGGCGAACACGGCCAAATAATACTAACCTACATAATAGGTTATCCATCAGAAGTAGCCATTACTAAGCTAAGAGCGAATAGACAGACATACAAACAAACATACATGTATATAGCTCCTGAACTACACACATTTGTGTACGGTGATGTTGATAAAAGTTGTGATTTTTGGAGTTACGGAGCTATTATGTATCAACTTATTTGTGGATTTGTGAGTATTGTTAGTTTTTTTATATTATATATTTAACTAGCTTTTAGGTTTTGCTCGTCTTGTGAAATAAATATAACTAAGAATTGTATATAATATATGTATGCACAGTGGATTATATTGGAACAAGTAATTTCTTTAATAAATATATCCAACACAAAATATAATTAATTGGAACCAGTACTTCATGAGATAAAAATGTTCAAAACAAATTCTTCGACTTTACAAAATTTTTATATTAATGACACTATAATATAGCTTTATAATTAGATATACTATATCTCGATAAATATACAACAACACAGTTAACAGTTCCTGACATTAGCACATTCAACTAAACAAAATTTTCAATTTTATAAAATTAGTATATAAATATAGATTGATATACAAATAGTAATATAAATACTAATATTATCTAATTTGCATCCCACAGCCTTTAACTCACTACCACCGTGAAGTGTTCACGAGTCACACTATATTACAATTACCTGAAGGACTCACTGTTGAAGAAAAATCTTTACTAAGTCAGGTATCAATTAAATTTAATATTGTTTTTTTTATAGCTCATCCTCTATCCTGTATATAGCAGGGTAGAGGGAACCTGGGAATTGCGTGTTAAGTAGCAAAACTCAACGCCGAGCTTTGTCTCATTACCAGAGGTAAGAAATGAAAATCATACATACGCCCGAGTGATAATCGAATCTACGACCGTCGTTTATAGGTTTACGACGACAATACTTTTTCGATATATTAAATAAATATAGAATTTGTATCTTGTTAATTTTATTTTTTATATTTCAGCTATTAACATTCGAGCCATCGGAACGCTTAAACGCAGAAGATATAAAAACACATCCATATTTTAAAAATACTGAATGGCCTCCACATTAGTGTCTAGTGACCTTACTGTCTTATAAAATGCAAAAAGAAAAAAACACTAAATGACTTTCTTTTAAATGTTTAAAGTCTAGTGATCTTAGCTACTTATAAAAAGCAGATAAAATAAAAATACACCCATACTATAAAGCCACTTAGTGACCTCTATATTAGTGATCTAGTGTCTAGTGACTAACTACAGAAAACTAAAACACAGAAGACATGTATAAATATCCATATTATAACATTAGTGAATGGTCACCAAATTAGTGTCTACGGACTAGTAAAGACACCATAGTCACTAGTCAATAGACACTTTAACTTACAATATTTTCTTTTGTGGTGCAATTGTTATTGTATTTTGTTTGAAGTGATTTTTTTATTTATAAGGGCCCATTTTGTATGAAGAATAAGGTATTAATTTATATTATATTTATAATTGTGTAGTAATGAAAAGTAATGATAAATCTAGTTTTAATAATTGTCATTTGTAAAAGTACTAATATTTTATTTTCAATAGTAAAACTTATTTTGTAGAATGTCCTGAGTGTTGTAGGTCCAATTTATAATTAGTCGACTTTGAAGTATGTGGTAAATAAGAAATATTTTTTAAATTTATAAAGAGGCTAAAAGGCGAAAAACATTGTATGGTGAGTGGCGAAATTCAACACTCCGCATTATTCTCACCAGAACGAAGAAATGAAAATAATTTCAAATTCATTCCCCCGAGTGGGAACGTCGAACCCACAACCGTTACGTTTACATTCAGACGATGTGCCGTTTTTAGGCGAATGACTTATATTAGGTCTATAGGTATATATATATAAATCATTCACGTATGAAATACAAAGTATAATATGCTTAATAACTTTTTTACATTGTTTTGATTAAAAAAATGCAAAAAAGAAAAACGAATTAATTTAGTAAAACTAATAATTTATTTTCATAATTTTGAATCTCTTTCATATTATTAAAATAATAGATTTTAAGTATTATATGTAGAACAGTTACAGTTAGTACGGTTAAGGAGTAAGGGCTGCCTTCAGGGCGGCCACAACTCTGAAAACTTACTGTATAGTTAGTTCAGTATTATATATACCAATAGTTTCATAATTTTTTTATTATTATTGTAATAATTAGTTAAGCCCGTAGTTCGATCTTGAGATGTCGTTTTCATTCATAGATTCAGATTGATCTCATATTTGAGAGCGAGCTATAAATATAGGTCTTAACTTCTTGTAGAAATAATAAGAATTTTGATAGAATATTCTAAAATGTATTAGAAAATAGTTCCTAGAGTGAAAAATAATGCTTAATTAGAAAAAATATCAAAATTGTACTTATCATTAGAATCGATTTTAAGGAAGAAACGACGAAAAAAATGACGTTTTGTAAGGACCAAAGAGAAAAGATATTTTAATTTTAAAACTTATAATATTTTTTTAAACAGGGATGTTTGAAAACAATCTTTTTTTATTAAGTTTCTCTCTTTTTATTGAGCTCTTAAGTTCGATAATTTGCAACATTTAAATGAAAATTGTATATGCAGCAGATCCTACAAAAATTGACCATTTTTAGCTCCAATTTATATGTGTGAAATGTATTTATGCTTATTTACTTTTTTGTTTGTCTAGTCCATGGTTATGTTTGCAATATAAGTTTTAGATTTTATTTATTTAAAAAAATGTACTAAATACGTCTAAAGTACAAACAAAAATTATTTATTGTTAAAATTTTAATTGTGAGAATAATTTCCTTTTTTTTTTTCATATACATAGTTTTTTTCCTATAACGATTTATTACTTTTGACGAGGATGCAATCAACCTAATATAACATTTTCAAAATGTTTCTTCGCACACAAAAAAAAAGAAAATTGTTTATTTTAATGTAATGGAAAGTGTATAAAAATTAAAGCGTCAAGAGGTGCGATTTCGAATCCCGCTACGTTCAAATTATTATACGCTTTTTAAAAAAATATATAATACGAGACGAAGTTACGATGCTATTTTGTTTATTATACATTTGTAATAGTATACGTCTTAATTGTTAAGTGTACAAATTCATTCTACGTATAAAAGAGTAATGAAACTATAGTGTTATAGTTTTGTCTTTAAAATGGGTTTTTTACTATCATTTTTTTTAGGTATGGGTCGGTAGCTTTTATTGACTTATTAGATCTGAACTTAGTATTATTTATTTATGTAATGCGTAGTTTAAATAAATTTTAAAAAAAGGAAGCAAAGTGATTGAAGCATTGTAGATTGAAAGTGTCTGATTGTAAGCATTTATTAAAAGAAGTTACTGCATTTTTGTATCAAATTATTTAATGTAGTGGAATATGAACCTATATCATTTAAATAATAACTTCTATGTAATTAAACTCTACGTTCACATTCCACTAGTTGAATTTACTTTATAATGTTTTTTAGAAAGTAAATTTAATATGAGTATAATACATATATTATGTGTGTAGATATTTTTATATAATACAAGTAAAAGTGATATAAATTACACTGATGTGAGATTGAATGAGTTTTTATTAAACATCATAATAAATGTGAGATGTTTTATTTATTTTCTATTTATACTTTATTATATTTAAATTTTAGTTATGGTTTTCGGTGAATTTTAGATTCTTATACGTACAGCAAATACTCAATAAGCATGGTTAAATAAAAAAAATCTATGAATTTTGTTATTAATATTGCTATAACTATTTAGCAAGAAAAATATGCGGAAATGCGAGCAAAGTATTACTAACTTACAAGAGACACATGAGAGAAACAAGAGACGCATTAAGCCGCCATCGTGACGCAGCACAGCGCACCAGACGGTTTAGGATTCGATTGCTATTCGGGGGGATGAATTGTGCTTGTTTCCTCGCTCTGGTAACACGCAATGTTTAAAAATTGGGAAAGGAATACCTTAACGCGTAAAGCTAAAGCTTAAAATAAATTAAATAAAAAAACAGTCATATTTTACGTCATGACACGCGACTCGCGAGACAGGTAAGCATTTTACGTACCTGTCGAGGTCGTAACTCGTAACATTTCTTCTCAATTTACAACTCCAGCCAGCAACGTAAACCTTTTCCCACCGCAATAAGATATATTATAATTTCATTTATTGCCTTCATTCACATAAATTGCTAAATGAAAACATACTTTACGTATCGCGCTGTGAACTTAAATTTCTTTCGCAATTTCAAATTATTGCTTTCAAATCAATTTAAAGAACAATAGTCTTTAACTCAGATAATATAGATTATAAAATCTTTTACTGAAATTAAAAATACACCTGTTTAACCCAATATATTATAAAAGAGTGTTTATTTTAAATGAGATTATAGAAAAGACTGTGCTTTTCAATTTGTCTGTATTATACAAATCTTAAGTGAATGTAGATTGTAGTTTCTTATTGGCCGTAGGCAGTTGTTCGTTTGACGACGTTAGGCTGAGTCGCGTCGCGCTTGCGTCTTGAATGTTTTTTAAAAAATAACTTTAGTGACTTAATACTTTCCCGCCTTTTGTATATGTCAAATATTTTCTTTACATAGTGTTAATTCTTTAATAATATTTTAATTTAAATAATGATTATAACCTTTGTTGTTTAACATAATCGTGAATGGAATTTTGATCAAACAGGTTTTCTAAAGGTATATATTGTTTGCATATTTTATTTTTAGAAAGAATTTTGTTTATTTTAGTGCTGTGATTTATTGGATTCCCGTAAGACAGGTAAGATTACTTACTAAATATTTATTTCTAACTTGACTACAATATTTACAATATGTTTCTAAAACATATGTTATTAGTTTACTTGTCATTAATTGCAATTACGTACATTTATGTGATTTTTTAAAAATACAAACTCGCAAAATATATCAGAAGAATTCTTATTATATACACCTTTAACACTAACCTATAACAGTGCAGATAACCGAGGACAATATGTACCCGGACATAATTATAATTTTATATTACGTACTACTGTACATTTGCACATATAATTAAATAAAACACTTTTTTTTGTTTATTTTACATTCATGTAAGTATTTGTCTTTTTAAGAACAGAAGATCTAGAAGTATAAATATAACTCTATTCTTCAGTTTTCGCTATTTAAAACGTAACTATTTTATTAAAAATACCCCTTTCGTTTTTTATGGGCACATAAATAAAAAAGAAGAAATGATCACAACAAGAAATATAATAACTACGTAGGTATTAGTATCACCCGCCGGTTTATCTTTTAACTTGTCTTATAATCTAATTTAAAATATCCGTGGCGCAGCGGCACAAGGATGTGACTGTAACGCGACGGTTGTGGGTTCGATCCCCACTCGAGGAAGTGAGATATTTATTTACGTTTATATTTCCACTTCTTCGCTCTGGTGTCGAGGCAAAGCGCGGCGTTGAGTTCTGCCTCTGAACACGCAATGCCTCCAGAATTCGGCAGAAAGTGGGGAACGGAGTGTCTTAACACTAGGTTCCCTCTGCCTACCCTGCATGTGCAGTACATCGTGAAGCTGATTTTCTTTATTTTTAAAATATTATTTGTGCAAAAAAAATAATATTTAAATAGAGATTATTGCAAATTGCAATATCGTGTGTTTTGTTTGCTCAACGAACCGTGGACAGTGATTACTAAATTCTTTTACAATGAATAGTGCAAGTGTCAAGACAAAGATTAATAAAAAAAAACAATCCTTTGTGGTTTCATTATTTAGATTAAAATTACTGAATAAAAATAATAATACTATTATAACGACAAAGCAGTTAATACAATAAATATTAAAGTAAAATTAGCCGAGTGATTTTTTTGTAAGTTCACGACATGAAGTTTCGTTTAAAATGAGTATATGTTTTTGAAAATTACATTTAAAAAGAAATAACAATAGATATAATTACCTGTACACAATAAGACTTCATTAATAGTAGTTATATTTACTATGCCCGTATACTAAGGTGTCTTAATAAATTAATAATGACATCAGCATTTAAACATGAAGTAGAATTGAAATTTTCCATCTAACTTAGTATAAAGGTTTAAAGTCTAATTTAATATAACTTCTTTGATTATTTCTTATCGTGTTTTCTTTTTTGGGGCTTTACATCTTTCACGTATAGAGACTAGGGTTTACGTATAAAGTGGTAGATATAAACGAATAATTTTATCTAATTATACTTATAAAATTAAAGTATTTTATCATGAATTATTTAAATATAACTAGTATTAGGTATCCTGAGTGTGAGACGATCCTACGATTATTGCGTGTACAATTAGATGTTGTCATTGAGCCATGATGCCGTATAAAGATCAGACATTAGTGAAGTAAAAAATAAACACTTAAATATAATTTAGATATTAATACAACTTCCATTTTTAATTATGATATTGAAATTTTTAAAAAATGATTACAACTCGGGAAATGCGTGGGCACCATATTAAAAATTATATAGCCTATGTCTTTGTTTAATATCTTACTATATGTAGATATATTCGTATCAAAATTGATAGTTTAATATTAGAATGTAAAAAAACTCATAGTCATTACACTAGGTAATTTGTCTAACTAAACCAAATTATATGTGCAATTGAGCGTCAATTTATTTAAGTAAATAATGTTACTCAAACAATGATCCACTCCTTTTAACTAGATCTAGACTGAAGACTTAGGTTATTAATACTATACCACTTCTATAAACACCCGAGGAATACACTTACAGTATGACACATTACACTTTAAAGATTTGAATTCACAGTCATTGTGTTTAGTTATTCCTGTGGCCGCTGCGCTACAATGTCATTAACTCTCTCCAGTAGTATTACTAGATTCTACGACTTATCTTATTTAAACGAGTATGTAGATTTGAGATGTCGCAGTAAATTGTAACCACGAGGCTTCATACTGTCTATATCTACACTGCTACACTAAAATTATGGTTTGTTTAAGTGAACGCGTTAATCTCAGGAACTACTATTCTAATTGAAAAAATATTTTTGTGTTGCGTAGTCTTGTTATCTAATAGGGCTATATGTATGTTATATGACATCGCGTCAACCAATATAATGTACCTACACTGTACCTACAGAGTTACCTAGGACACTCAGTGTGTCATGTGTCATGTGTCATACACATCTCTTACTTATTTCTATTTATCCACGGAAGCGAAGTCACCGGTAAAAGCTAAGCTATTTACTCGTATTAGTAGTTAGTACTTTCTAACGTAAGAGAATACGAAGGTCACAGAAGTGAAGTCGCGCACTATTTAATTGTTTATGTAAACAAGTCAAATGCGTTTCATGATGAAACGAAAGAAACAGGTTCGCGTTTTAATAACTTATTGGGTAATAATTTTTATAGGCCGTTAATTATATTGACTGTGACTGATGTACGCATGTATTTAATACAATTTAATTTGAATTTTTGCGACCGACGTGTCGCAATGGAACAGCGTGTGCTTGTAAACGGGAAGGTTATGGGTTCGATACCCACTTGAAGGAATAATTAAATGCATTATATTTTTATAGTTGTTAGTTTTTTCTCAATATTAGTTACATTATTTTTCGCCCAAATTTAAGGAGATGTAAAATTAGAACATTGCAATGTATGAACTTTATGAAACGACTGTCAGAATATATAGGTACCTACTTACCGGGAAGACTGCATACATCTTCTTCTTCCTGGCATTAATCCCGGCTATTACCAGGGTCTGCCTGCATACATACACATCATAACATAGAGATGCTTAGAAATCACTTGGTTTCTTCCTTTTACTTACTTTCTCTTTATTAAATCATATAGCAATTCACTTGTGTACGATTAAGTCATAAAACATTCAACCAAGTCCACTAGCTTTCCCCATCATCGACCCAACAAACTGATATTACACTAAAAATATTTTGTAGCTGAATCACAGCTATAAATGTTATACTAAAAACAATTTAAACCCGCTTTGATGTCATTTTAATGTATTATCATAATTTTATAATTAAAAAAACAAAAATTACGAAGAAGATGAAGATGTAACTTCGTGAGAAAATTCAAGCTTCGTGTGCGTTGAAATCTTTTTGTTGACTACTGAGTACAGAAATTGTCTTTCTTTTTGAGAAAACTGAACATACCATTATAATTTTTATTATTTTTATCGATAAATAATTGTTAAAAATGGCTATGTTATGTAATATCTCACATAAACAAAATTGCCGACATCACAGTGATTTATAATACATATTTATAACTTTTAGTTCACTCTATTCTATACTATATTTGAGATTTTATAAATGGAAATACCTCAAGGTTGTATATGACATATGTGCCGGAAGTAACTCGATTCATGGACTATCCTCGATTAACTGACTGAGTGTCTGGACTATCCGATACAAAAATAATTTTCCAATTTGAACCTTTAATTTCTAATATTAGCGCGTAAAAACAACAATATTGATTATACTCGTAAATACATATATAGAGAAAAAACTACTGTAGTTAAATTATATCAATCGTTCACAATTATTTAAACTAAAGAGAAAAGTGAAAAAACTTTCAAGTGTATTATGTCCGCCGATGCGACAACTTTCTCTTACGTAAGAGCATTTATATGCAAAATACGACGTATGAGCCGCACCTCATATGTTTATTTGATAATAATTTATAGTGGTAACTTAAGTACATAATTAGATAGTAAATCTTGTAAGAATATACCTTATTTAATAAGATAACTTTATAACGTTGTAAATATTTATAAATGCGTGTTAAAACATAAGAGAAAATGGTTGTAACAGTCTAAGAAAGAAGACGAAAAACAAAATTAAAATTGGTTTCCAATTTCCTTTTCAGCTTCGGGATCTGTAAAAACTAATCGCTTACTCTATTATAAGGAGGATTAGAGTATTATTAAAATACAATCTTGGAATTACAAAGAATATTTAGAACAGTTCTTTATTGTTCATTTATCATCAACAATTCAATTAGGGATGGATTGTTTTCAGATGTCTAGTTGTTTCTACCATAAAAACTATAAATAGTATGGTAGATTGTATGGTACAAATTGTAATATGTTTTTTATCTTATGAACTCAGAAAGTTAGAATAACTAGGAAGACAAACAAAATATAACTGACGAACTCTCGTCATTTAGTTACTAATTCAAATTCAAATTCAAATTCAAAATATTCTTTATTCAACAAAAAGCTACCACCGGTTCGGAAGGCAGTTCTGCTGAGAAGAGCCGGCAAGAAACTCAACAGTTGCTCTTTTCAAAGTCAATGGTATATTTTACTATTACATTAGCTGGCAGCTGTCCTGCCTGACATTCAATAGACATTAATTCCATACATGTTTATCCTCTAAATATTCTTGAACAGTGTAATAAGCTTTACTTGTTAGAATATTTTTTACAGATATTTTAAATTTTGGTAGTGGCAAACTAAGAATACACTGCGGAATTTTATTATATACACGTATACTCAGCCCCATAAAAGATTTATTAACTTTTTGGAGGCGAAAACTAGGAGTAACAATCTTATCTTTATTTCTCGTTTCTATCGTATGACTGTCGCTATTTTTTCTATGACAATGTATATTTTGTCGGACAAAGAGAATATTATAGTATATAAATTGGGAAGCAACTGTAATAATACCTGCATCTTTGAAAACATCTCGCAGAGAATCTCGAGCTCTTAGATTATAAATATATCTCACGGCTCTTTTTTGGAGAATAAATATTGAATTGATATCTGAAGCACTGCCCCATAGCAGCATTCCATAAGATAAAATACTATGAAAGTAGCTAAAGTAGACTAGTCGGGCAGTTTCAACGTCCGTCATTTGTCTTACTTTCTTAATTGCGAACGCGGCAGAGCTGAGTTTATCTGCAAGTGCTTCCAGATGAGCGTTCCACTGGAGTTTGGAATCTATAGTAACACCTAAGAAAATAGCTGATTCCGACACATTAAGAGGTTCTCCTTTAATTATTAGATTAAAATTATGTTTTTTAACATTTGGTAAAGCAAACTCGATGCATTTCGTTTTTTTTGCATTTAACAATAGATTATTAACATCAAACCAACGAAGAATATGCGATAATGCACTATTCACTTCGTCATAGTTTATTTTATTTCTGTCAACTTTAAATATTAAAGAGGTATCATCCGCGAAAAGTACAATATCACATATGTTCTTCACATAAAAAGGCAGATCGTTAATATAAAGAAGAAATAAAAGGGGACCAAGTATAGATCCTTGTGGAACGCCCATCTTTAGGGGAGATCCAGATGATTTTACATTATTTATACTAACCTTCTGGATTCTTCGGTTTAGATATGAGGCAATAAGATCAAGAGCAGTATCCTGTATACCGTAATGATATAGTTTTAATAACAGAGTTTCATGGTCTACACAATCAAAGGCTTTGGATAAATCACAAAACACTCCAATAGCATTCTGTGACTTCTCCCATGCGTCATAAATGTGCTTTAGGAGTGCAGCACCCGCATCCGTAGTGGACCTACCTTTGGTGAAACCATATTGCTCACTATGGAAACAATTGTTAATATTTAAGAAAATTGTGAGCTGGTTAAATATTATTTTTTCAAATATTTTACTTAGAGACGGCAAAACAGAGATCGGTCTGTAATTTCCAGGGTCAGTTCTATCTCCACTTTTGTAAAGGGGCACTATTTTACTATATTTCATTAAATCAGGAAAAGTACCGGATTCTACACAATTGTTAAAAATTAAAGCTAGATAAGGAGCAATATTAGGTATAATTGTTTTAAGAACTTTAACAGACATGCCCCATAGGTCACCAGTTTTCTTTAAATTAAGGCTTTTAAAAGTTTTAACTATTTCATCTGGTGACACATTCTTTCTAATGATTTAGGAACGGAGTGTAAGCACAATTCCACATTCTTTAGTGTTTAACATTTACATACAAATTAAGCAAAAATTACACAAAACCAAAAAAAAAGCATTTGGTAATACAGGCATAAATAATCATCAGTTTTACTACTAAACAAGATGTCATATTAGAAGACTGAGCAACTCGGCCAGTGACAGCAGTGTTTGCAAACACCAGATCACGTACGACGATAGCGCGCGTGAGAGAACGCGGTTTCTTAGCTAATGATTATATTATAGTCTATTAAGGAACGCGTACGTACACTTCTCCGTACTTATAGAGAAGTTAGTTTGGATATTTAATTAATTTATTATTTAATACATACAGTATTAACCATCTTAATATAAAATAATAAACAAAAGGGAAAAAAAGGTGGAAAGGGAACCTTTACCATAAAAATATCAAGCGATTAATAAAAATCTATACATATAATAAAACTGTAACTCATCGCAAAACAACTTTTTATTTTTATTTTTTTTGAAAAATGTTTTTCTTATCCTAGTATACTTAAAGGGTGGAATCATTTACTTGCTATTCAGAAATTAAAAGATTTGATGCACTTAGTAAAGTTATTATGTATTTTTTTTTAAAAGGACAGGTATATGATAAAATTCAAATACAAGTGAATGTATAAATTTTCTATTTATAACGTGGTGTCTGTGTGACGCAAGTTCAAATACGATTTTAATAAATTCAAGTTCGATTTTATATTGATAGCAATAAATGATAATTAAATAACCTTAGAGAACAACTTACACAGTTATAAAGAAGAATTTTTGTCACCTTGACATGATCAATGTTTTTATCGAATATATATCTAAGAACAATCATATTTAATAAGAGAACACAAACTACACGGATATAATATATTACTCGACGGAACTTCTATTGTAATCTCACCCGACAATCTTCAATCACTTATATCTACTTACTATACACCTGTCCAATTATCCTAGGGTTTGTAGAGTTAGCAAAATAAATATGTTTCTATTTATTTCTTTTACGCTTTCTCGCAATTTGCAGATGGAAACCAGAAATAATCTATAAAAATAAATTTCTATTGTTCAGTGATTGTCAGATAACGCAGAACGCACAAACGAAACTATAGGAGTTTGGCCACTGATGAATTGATGGCTGATACGGATAAGACAAATTACAAATATCTTATAACTTGTATAATAAATATACAAGAGATAAACGATTGGGAGCTCGCACCCATATTCATATTTAATCAGATTTAAAATTACGCCACAATGACGTTATTCAGTATTAAAATGTAATTATCATGTAAGTACGTACTGTTAAACCGGCTTAAAATAACACTGATTAGTAAACAACAACACTGTACCTATAAGCAAGTATAGATTCGCAAAACTATTTCTTGAATACATTAATCTTATTGCCCAATTTCACGTTAACTTGGCCGTGTCGTAGTGTTATATTTAAGTGCATTTAATTTTGGTTAGCTTGTTTAAATATTGTAAATAATTCAATACTTAATATAGATAGCCTTCTTCGATAAAGAATTATCCCACATAAAAAAGTATATCAATTCGAACCAGTAGTTCTTGAAATTAGCAGATTAAACAAAACAAACTCTTCAACCATATAATATTAGTATAGAAGTATAGATTTGCAGATATCTGCGTAGCAATAATTATAGATATACAGGATAAGTATATTTTTTTGCTATCTGTATATGACCAACTAAATTAAAGTGAACAATGGCCTGCAATACAATAGGATTCGCATATCGATTGTATTTTATCGTATTGTATACGTACTTCGCGTATTCGCTAACGACACTGGAAACTATAAACTATTTTGACTAGGCTAGATGGTAGACGGTAGTGGTAATCTTTAAGAATCTTTGCATGGAAAACAAAATTAACTTATTGTTTTGTTATTTCACCTGCCCAGTTGTCGTGGCGGTGCGGCACAGTAAAACAGTTGGGGGTTTGACTTTCATTTTTGGGAATGAATTATTGTCATTTCTTCACTCTGGTAACAAGATAAAGCACGGCGTTGAGTTTCGCCACTAAAATACCTGAAAAGTGCAGCAGTTCGTGGGAAGCTGAGGTTTTTGACTCTACCTACGCTGCAGCATGCGGAATACAGAGTGAGCTAAAAATATATCTGAATGGACCTAAGCAAACGCATAAAGATTGAGTGTAGTCATATTTTAAACGACAAAATATTTTCATATTTATATACAATATAATAAATAATTGATCAAACGTATAAAAACAATAATTAAATAATTAATATGACTCGAAGATATAACAAGGTCACGTTGCGTTACACGTACATACGAGTATATTGCAATATCGTAGCAGCCAGATACGTTACATTGGTAATTTATATTATATTTTTTTCCTTCCAGTTAATTTTATTATCTTAATGGTTAACAAAATTAAGAATTTAACTTTTTTATAATTATAGTTTTAATGATAGCTTTCTTCTGAGTAGTTATTAAAATCTAACAGGCAAATCGATAGGCGCAAAATAGTCTAGAGTGGAAGAACTTAATAAAGGCCTTGCCTATCGAAGGAACAGCTCACTCTAGTATAATAATGATAACTAAATTGGAGCTGAATGAGAGAGTAGTCTATATAAACCATTTACAAGACTTAACAGTTATTATCTTTTAAAATATACATACTTATTATTTTACAACACTATTTTTGTACACTTATGAATATTAAAATGCTGAAATTTGAGAATGATATGAACTATACAGTTAGGAATCGTATGAGTATCGGTACATGATATTGAACTAATTTTGCAGTCGTTAAATAGTTTTTTTTATACTTTTATTCGTGGTGATTCTCCGGCATCCTAACTTGCGATGGGCTGAAAGTACAGATAACATTATATACCTACTCGTATAACCGAATTATCTTTGCATTAGAGATGATTATAAAAGAAAAAATAAATACTAAAAATACTGCGGCGGAACTCAACACCGCGCTTTCTGCACCAGAACGTGTAAAATCTATTCGGTAAAAAGCGTTATATTATGAAATTTTATAATTCTGTTTTTGGTTTAGTTTTCTTATTACAAACTCGTTTTCGAGGCATTGGTTGACTCGACTTTGCAAAAATGTATTATTTCCGACATACAATTTCCTCATCCATATAAGAACGGTCCCTTGAAGGCTCTTTCTTTTTAAAATTGCGTTATTTCCTTGCATAATAAATTATGAACGTATCAAAATCTCGGTCAAAGTCACTCAGCGCGTGATTTTTTTTTCAATAAAATATATAAAACGAGTATACGACGGCACTTAGTGCAAATACTTTGCTTGAAAACAATAAACTACAGTTTTTACAGTGCTTTTTAATCTTGAAAATAACTTTTTATATTTTCTGGTTAACGCGAGAAGATAAACTTAGTATATATATATTTAGTTGTAATAGGTACCTATATATATTATATAAAAAATGTAGACATTTTGTTTATACCTACACAATAAAAATATTAATACAGTAACAACAATTACAAAATATGTAATATAAATTTCAAACTTTCAAATCGAACTATGAGTCCATTGCGTAGAATCAGATACTGAGCAGCATCACTTTTCGCTGAATTCTTGAGATATTGCCTGTTGAATGTCGTGGCTCAGTACCGCGTCTACTAGAGCGGGAAAATTAATTAAATATAACCATTCCTCCGAATGAATATAGAACCCACGTTTACAGTCGCTCTCCCACTGTGCCACAACGGTCAATAATATACTTTTTCTTTGTAAAAATTCTCTATAAAGTAATATAAGTGACAGTTAAAACAATATTAACCAACAAACCTAACCGACTTAGCCAGTCGTGCGTCCGTACCAGGCGTTTAGCGTTTAACGTTAGTCGTATGAGTTGATATTTGGAACAAGGATTTGGAATGAACTAAATTGATGTAATCTATCAAAATGTTAGGAGTTATAGTTTGTTATATACCTCTACTAAGATATGTAAAATTATTTTATTATAATGGTAGGTGTCGGTGGATAATTTACTTTGACTTAATGAACAAAAAAGTAATAGCAACGTATATCATATTTTTTTTATCAAAAACTTTGAGGCTATCGTGGCGCAGAGGAACACATCACGAGGTCTCCAATTTGATATGACTTAATGCGGCGTTGAGTTCTGCTACGTACTACGTAATCTATAAAATGCGGACGAACAATGGATATTGGATTGTCTTGACACTAAGTCAGGTCTACCTCGTTATAAATGAAAACAATTGTTAGTATTTGTAATACTAACAATTGTTAGTAATACTAATAGAAAAATGTATTAATTCGATTCAATTACTTTTTGTAGGGAGTATTTTTCCAATCACTAAAAATGTTTGGATGAATTCCTATCCCTTTAAATTTGTATCCATTCTGCTATACGTCACAACTGTACCACTACGGTGTTATTCCACTTTAATTACATAATAACAAAAAACATGTGAATCAATGCTAAACTGATATTAGACACGTGACATGTAACGATTAAATACTGCTGCCTTAAAACTTATAATACGAGTTGACAGTTCTGATGGAAACACATTTGATATTTCAATAAAGGTTAAGCGTTTTGTAGGTAATAAATTAAATTTAAAAGTTTCATATGAAATTATTTCTTTTTGCTAGTGTTAAAACACTTCGTTATCATTAAAACATTTTTCGTCGTCATCTGGAGTCATTACGTGATGAGCGACGGAACTCAACGCCGCACTTTGTTTCGTTACCAGTGCAAGGCAGTGAAAATATCAAATCGAACCCATAACCTGTCGCGTTTACAATCGCACGCTTGTGCCCCTGCAACACGACTGGCCTTAACTGGACTGGAAGTTATGTATGTTGAAAATGTTGTACCAGCAATTAGACGCAACTTCTTAAGGAACGCTAAACGTATGAGTTACGCAATAAAACTTAGATTACAGGCCTGTTTATCCCTCTTCATCAAAAGCAGTATTTGCGATCTTAAATATTTGAAATGGCGTAATTATGACCGTCGTTGTCGCAGGGACACAGTGAGTTCGATTCTCTTTAGAGGAACTGGAAAATATTTTCATCTTTAAATTTCAAGATCAAGATCAAAACTATAATAGTATCCCACCTAAGCATCTAAATATATTAATATTTATACATATAATATATTCAACGGTGAATAACGATATTGCAGCATCGATGATATGCATTTAAAAGACGTTCGATATTTATGAGATCAAATTCTATTCGTGGGAACGAATATTGAAAATTTCTTCGACATCTACTTCACATTGTATTTAAAGGTAAAAAATAAGAGACCATAGCGGACACTTCCACACATCAGCTAGTTTTCCATACATTACGTCTTCCCGGAACTCAACACCGCGCTATGTCTACCGTATTTGAGAAATTAAATTATTTTAACATAACATTCCTCTCGTGTAGGTATCGAACCCACAACCATTACGTCCTCAGGGACCAACTAACTAATATCCTCTGACAACTACATAAATATATGAATATAATGCCAGGATGAATATAGTAGGTATATGTGGTTAGATTCAATGTTGTTAAGATAACCAAGACAAGGTAATAGCTGTAAAATAGCCGCCTCACACCAGGTGTAAGGAACTCTAAACGGAGTGAGGCAACGTCACTGGCATGCGGACAGGTTTACCAACGTGTACCTACCTTTATTGTACATTCAAACGATACAATAATTTATATGTGTACGATTTAGTATATAAATAATTGTTGATTGCTTTAGAATTTAGATAAATAACGATTTTATGTTGTAGGTACTAGTTTTTACCTGCGGCTTCACCCGCGTGGTCAAACGAACAAAACAAAGAGTTCTGTATAACAATCGACACATTTCATTCAATTCTTTAAAAATCGGGAACAGAAGTCTTTACAGGAATGGAGTGTCTTAACACTAGGTTCTCTCTGCCTACCCTGCTGTGAGCGTGATACAGCGTGAAGCTGATTTAATTTCTTTTCAAAATCTTTAATTGAGTAAACTCATAATATGACGGGTTTCCCACTTGTGTACCACACGACACCTTCGTTGCCTCGTGATTATCAAGTACCTATTTAATATATATACACTATGTATACATAACATATAGATGGATTAAATGACCTGCTTATATGCTGTATTGACGATAAAACAATAAAGTTTTTAATATTTAACTTCACCTGTATGCGAGACCAGTCGTGGTGCAGGGGACATGACTAATCGCGACTGGTTCTAGGATCGATCCCCACTCGACTAATGAAATATTTATTTAAATTTATATTTTCATTTTTTCGCTCTGGTGTCGAGAAAAAAAAATCAAGGCGGAAAGGCGTAAAATTCAAGAAACATTGCGTGTTAAGTGGCGGGACTGAACGCCGTGTTTTGCCTCGTTACTAGAGTTAGATAAAAGATAGGTTAGGTTAGTTAGTAAAAAGATGCCATTGTATGAAGCTATAGCTTGTGCTATTTTGGCAGAACTGGCCTCAATCTTGAGTTTTAATTTAAGTGTAAATATTATAAAATAGTCTAAACAAACAAACTTACGTAGGTATATTAACTAACACTAGGTTAAATTGTGGCTTCGCCCGCTTGGTAAAATGGAAACATTGTTTTTCATTCTCACTTCAGTTCTCCTTCGATAACAGAATAACAACACAAAAAGAATTTTTCGAATTTCTGAAGATAACGCGGATAACCAAACAAACTCTTCATTCTTTTGATATAGGTACATAAGTTTAGAAATATAGATTTGTAGTTATTTCTATTGGACCCTGTGGGCAAAGCCACGGCTAATTATATAATATCGCAACTATTCGATTAAAACAAGCATGTTTAATTAATACGTAACACGACAAAAACACAGTCCACGACACACGCCATGTAATATCTACGGTAAAAAATATATAAAATAAAATTTCCTAGAAAATTTTTCTCAATTTAGTCGACAATGTTGAAATGGTAGAATGTTGTTTTACCGTTGTCCGTTGCCATAATATCGCCTTTAAAAAACTTGTTTATCGACTAAGGTTAACGTATATTAGTGAATTTTATTGATATCAAATAACTTTACTATTTTATGGATATAAGTTATAGAATTTTACTGCTATGGAGGATATAGGTTCAATCGATATTTGAATGGTTCATATAGTAACCTAAATATTATGAATTAAATTAACATACAATTTATGTACATTTAATTTATTAAATTATTGTTATATGTAGAGGTGTAATGCTCTTACTGAAATATTTGTTATTTTCATTTCTTAGTATTTTTCTATATTTATTTTATTTCATTCAATCGTAATTTGACTGTAAATAATTATTTGCGTCGTATTTAAAATCAAAAAGTAAAAAATCATATAGCTATTTAAGGTGTTCTAAACGTAGCTTGTTTATTTTTAATAGGCAATACGCACGAGACAGGTAGAATGTGAGGGAAAGGAATGAGAATTACTTACCATTCGATTAGCTAAGTAACCTAATGATTTATATGTTATACATGTAGGTGCGTATGTATTACGAAACGTTACACGCAAGTTTCTTAAATTAAAAATTGTGTTAAATATTTTTTGTAGAGTACTCTTGATTGTAATTTTTCTAAATTAGGACAACTTATTTTTTACGTTTTTAGATTGATATTCTATGTTTAGGAAAAAAAAAAACTTTTTTTAAACATATAAAAATTTTAACGTATCGGGATCTTTCGATCGGAATCACTGACTGCGCGACGGTCTAAAATTATCAAGAGCTAATATTAACCGACACACTATATCTATATCTGAAACTTATTTCCTTTCTAATTCCACCAGCCAAATGAAATATTAAGGGAGCCGATACCATTCTACGCCTCCAAACATAAGTTGCGATACAGTACTAAATCTATAACACCTATTGCACCCACAGCCTACATTACATTCTTATGTAAATGTTGTTTGAATTATAAAGGAAGTCATTACACTCTCGCAACTTTGACGTTATTGTGATTGAAATATGGCGAAATATATTTAAAACTGTAACAAGAACTTATAATGAAAAATTCATTACATCTTTTATACTTATTACATTTTAATTAATTCAAAGTTATCTTTTAATAGTACCTAATTAAAATAGAATTAACCATGAAACGATTAAAGTGATACAATATAGTCTATATATTATAGTCTTCCTCGATAAATGAATTCTTGAGTGTGGTACGCAAAAGGAACCTAGTGTTAAGACAGTCCGTACCCTTAATTTCCACATAAATTCCGACAGGTGTACGTTAAGTGGCAGTTTAACTCAACGCTGCGCTTTGCTTTAAAGACCGGGGAAATGAAAACTATTTAATTAGAATCTTTAGAGAAGAGATCGGGCCTACAGTCAGATGCTGTATAACTGCAGCTCAACAGAAATAAGTATTTACTATTAATGAATTATTAGAATATTTTAAATAAATAGCTGTATAATGACAATACGTTCTGTTAAGGATATAATTTTAATAAGTGAATAATAAATGTTATTTATTACCAACAAATATGAAGATTGAAGAATTTATGATGTAATGAAAATTCTATATGAACAAGCACAATAAAATTGTTAAGATTGTTTATGTAAGTTTATTGTTGTAGTTGTTTTTCTAGGCTTAAGTACCTACCGACGGTGATGAATTCCGATTGACTCGTTCAAGTAATTGAGTGTATACAAAATGATAGCTATAACTTTATTTTTTATACATACACAATGCATTTTTTTATAACGTTCTAATACATTTTTCAGCACTTTCAGAGTTTTTTTAACTTTATGCAAAATAAACACCGGCATCAAAATATGATATATATCGATATATATCTTAATTCATAATTCACTTAGAAATGAATTTACCAAAGGAAAAAAATGTTTGTAACATATATGCATATACTAGCGATTCGCTTGCGGCTTCCCCCGTTAAATTACACTAATATTTACTTAGTAACCTAAATTGCGTTCATGCTCATATATATATTTACAGTGCATTTCTAGTGTACATATTAAATGTATATAAAAAGAATATTAAAACAATTATTTTCATTAGATACCTTCTGCTAGGTCACGTCAACGGTATCGGCAATTATTTAAAGTAAGCA
This sequence comes from Heliconius cydno galanthus, assembly GCA_036379175.1. NCBI lineage: Eukaryota > Metazoa > Arthropoda > Insecta > Lepidoptera > Nymphalidae > Heliconius > Heliconius cydno. The sequence continues at coordinate 379,801 of JAKRZM010000999.1, forward strand.
TATGTAGGCACCTACTGGCACGTAATTAGGTAAAGCAACAGAGCATCGTTCGGTTGCAACCTGCAATCTTATATAACCCGCTACAACAATGTTAGACAATAATACTTAACTATGACTAGTGTAACTATGACATAATTATACTAAGCTCATTTTTTTTTATTTTTCCAATATAATTTTTCTTTAGCCTCACTCTGTATCTCATTTGTTGCAGGGTAGGCAGAAGAATCTTCCGTTCCCCGCTTTCCGCCTAATTTTCGAGACATTATGTGTTGAGTAGAGGATCTCTACTACCGTGCTTTGTCTTGTTATTAAAAATAAATCATTCCTTTGAGTGGAAATCGAAGCTACAATCGTCGCGTTTACATTAAGACTTCAATCAAGTAAGGTTAAAGAGTTACATTATAATATTAAACGCCATATATATTTTTTGTAGAATTTCAAAACGGTTTCACCTACCTAAGTAAATAGTTCTGTGCTATGCTCCTTGACACGTGTGCTAGTTTCAAAAGGACGTTTACCACATATTAGCGATTGGTATGCGCCCGCCATCTTCCATCGACGGTGGCCATGGATTTAATGCTTTAAACTAGATTGATTTAACCAATTTAAGTAAATGAATAAATTGAAGTACTTGGATGTTTTTATTTGCGGGTGAAGTATCTTTTATGTTTAGGACATTATGGGGTACAAGTTTGGGCAATTTTGGGGCAATGAATCACTGAAAAATTTTACATTTTAATATGACAAATGGAAAGTCTTACATACAATCGACACAGCAATTTAGCTCGATACTTACTTTTATTATTTAATTCTGAAACTAATATATGTATAAATAACACTTTGACTTTAGGTAGAGATGTTTCCTCACTTTGCATTCTCTACCTCATTTATCATCTCTCGCTGGGGCACTGTTCCAACAAGGTCCACCTTGTACTCTCCACCGAATTTTCTAAGCGCACGTTGTGCCATAAGTTTAAGTACCATCACCTCCACTTATATACATGGGACTCTACTACTGTGCGATTCCGTTGGAACCTCTCTTAAATCACCACACAACTGCGGAATGGCCTACCTGTGACACAGGGTCTGTGACTGTGTTTCAGGGTCGATATGAGATGGGTACCTATATAAAGCTCATCTATAGAGGAAGATGTTTCACGGACTTGTGGGGATTTGCAGGTGACCCGTACGTCGTTTGCCTTATTTATCCAAAAAAAAAAACTATAAGTAGGTAGGTATCACATTATTGTGATAATTGTTATTCATAAGACATAACCTTGCTAAAACATTCATATAAAGTTTCATACCAAAGTTTCATGCCTGATTTATGTTGTTCAATTAATCTTGGTTTTGTTTTGTATTAATCATCTTGAATATTTTTTATAAGGCTCATAAATATGTATAATTGTAGGTATGCTCGTGTTTGTTAGGGTTTTGTACCTCAAAAGAATTAAAAACTCTACATCTTACGTCATTATATGACTCGATCGATCGTCGTCATCCTGCATGTTTTAACACTTCCTTAGTTGCGCATGATGCTATTTTTTTGCATTTGATAGTTTAACTGATCCTTCGAAGAAATGTTTATTTTATACATAATATGTTATATTATTTTACTACACAATGTTAAAATTCTATTAGACATGCTAACATATTACTCAACGACGTAAATCGTAAAATTCCGTCTTTTCGTTTCCGTCCAAAGAATTTTATAAAAAAAAAACAGTTGTCCACGTTGATAGTTTCGGCTGTGTTGCCTCATATCTGTCAGTCCGTCTGTAACCAAATAGTTTTACAGCAATACATACGAGTACATCTATAACACAATACAAAGCTTCGTAAACATAAATTAGAAACGAACTTGCAAATAAGCTCAAATACGTATCAAGTAAGTAAGTCACGTCTCATTATCATATACGTCTATTTGTCCGCTAGCTCGCCTCGCGACGGCCTCGTCCGAGTTAGGTAATACGAGGCGACATCGTACATCATAGCCTATACCTCTTACGTCCTATGGTATAAGTATATTGATGCAAGGCATGGCAAATAAATGCCATGAGATTTACATTATAATGTACTTAGCGAAGTATTTCGGTTGCATTACTAGTTTGAAATCAATTGAACAGGTTTAAGTATTGATAGAATGTACAGATAGCGAAGTTATTTGGTAGTTTGTTAGTCCTGTGAGTGATTAATAATTTACAGTTTTGTTTGTATCTATTAAGATAAAACGCTATTCAACACTCAATGTCTTGAAATTTTGGACATGCGTGAAAAACGGAGCGTTTTAACAGTAGGTTTCATCTGTCTTCCTTTGAGATGCAGCGTGAAATGAAAAGTAAATATAATAATAATAACCGAAGATATTTTACAATCATAATAAGTAGTTGTTGATTACGTTTCAAACAACATAATACGTAGATTCTAATTCTGTGTAAGAGAACAAGTTCAGTTTTCACACGCAAAAAGTGTTTTCTTTGACTTATGAAACCATGTTATTTTCCCATGAGCTTTACAATGCAATGAATTAAACGCAAAATTCCTGTAACTAGAGGTATAATCGTGGTCTCAGGTATCTAATAATTTTATAATAAGGCTTATTGTTGTTTTTTTAATATATATATTAAAAATATACCAAAATATGGTATATTTTTTCTTCTTCGCATTTCAAAAAATCGTATATCTAGCAGAAAGGGGAAGTGATTGGAATATATTTATTTCCTCCGCGCTTTGGTAACACGATAAAGAACGGCGTTTAGTTCCGCCACTAGACAGGAAATGTTGGGACTGTGCTTGCTTACCTTGCTATATGTGGGATACTGTAGAATAAAGATTATTATTATTTTTTTATCTAAATGTTTCATACCTATACTATGCTTTCAATAGCCACACCTTAAATAATTCATAAAATCACACTTAGCAAATATGACAGAAATACTAAAATGACTTACAAAACCATCTGACATAACAAGTTTGCGGCGTCCTTACATCATCTCGTTAGTGCGTGGGCGTTGAAGCGCTTTGTAATTGAGGTGTACTCTGACTTCAGCCTTCGAACCCATCACGCGGGTTAATAGTTTTTTGTATGTGCGAGTATGTATGTATATATTATTACGCCGTAAGGTATCAAAAAGGGATAATTATATATAATAATAGGAATTTAAATCGAAATTCCTCATGTAATTTACAGTTTTTGTTATTATAGATTAATTACTTGATAGATAGATGATTTTATTTATTTATATTTTAGAATATTTCAAAATATAAAAGCGGAGGAGTCCAAGAAAACATGTTCTTTTTAACCAGATTATAGAAACAGACAATATTAGATCCCATTTTATTTCTGATATAAATGCTTATTCATTGATTAAATAGCACCACAATAAAATAACAAAATAAAATAATAGTTTCCAATATTTTTTGCGTAAGTGAAAACAAAATAATTAAATTATATCATTAGTATCAACAGTAAAAATCAAAATTACACCCATAAAAAATATTATTTACATAATATATAATATATTAAGGAATGTAAATTACATTTTTACATAATAATAAGGTAAGGATTTATTTAGTGAGAAAATTAACAGAACAGTGCCCTTCGTGCGCCCGACATTTAAATACCAAGGCTTTATTACATTAATCGTATTTTCTACGCGAAACTGAACTGGAGACACATTTTGAGAACAAATCACTTGAAAACAACGATAAATTAAATATAATATACCTACCTACATAAGGAAAATATGCCAAATTATTTAATTTTTTTCATTTCTAATATGACATCACATATACAAATTTGGAGCGTTTTTTGTTTTAAATATTTAAAGATATTTTAGAAACGATTCTTATAATGAATCAATTTTATTTAAAAAAAAAGTCCCTTCAAATGGCAGGGTAGGCAAACGGGACCTGGGAACCTAATGTTAGGACACTGCGTTCCCATTAATATACTTCCGTTCCCCAATTTCAGCCAAATTTAGGACGCATTTCGTGTTGAGTGGTGGATCTTAGAAAAAAGCAAAAAATTATGACTAACTATGATTTTTATAATCACCTAACGAAATAACTAATTTAGCAAAAACTTTAAGCGGGCGAAGCCGCGTGTGGGTAATCTTAATTAGCATAATGTAATCTTATCCGTATAAAATTATAAATTAGTTAAGAAATACAACCTAAGAAGCGAGGACAATTCTACTAGTAGGTATAAGGAACAAAAGGTGCTTGGAATCTGGTCTGCCTTTAGAAAGGTCTTCAACTACTTATTATAATTTAAATTTTTCTACATAAGGCTCCTGTGTATTATACGTTTTTTTTTCTTCTCTCAATCTGCTATATGGTAACTCGATCTAGAGTATCTAACCGTTATCAGAATTGATTAAATTATTAGTTTACCAAAAAAGGATGACACGTATAAGGCAAGATTCATTTAAATTATCATGAAGTAATCAAGTACCGTAGATTTCTTTCATTAAAATTCCATATATTATTTCTTTTTCATTATTTACTTATATAAATTATAAACATATTTTATTTGTAGTTATAGATTATACACAGCTATTCCCGTTTCAGCACGGGGACGAAGCTAGGTATCCAAAAATAAGTAGGTAAGCCGAAAATTATTATACCTTTGCATTTTTTCAAAAGTTTCGTGTTATTAGATGCTATTAGACCTTGAAATATATATAATTTGGCAAGAAATGTTACGGCCGAAGTATTTCCTTTAGGCAATAATTGATCTTTTGGGCCGACACGCATTACAAGTAGGTATATATTATTGTCCTTTTTTCTCCATGTTTGCCCGTTCTTCAGGAGGAACAATAAGAAAATTAGAGCTTATACTATTTACTACATATCGAAAGTCTGTGTATTGAGTCGAGTGCAAAGCGACTCTAATGCCTACTGCCATCTTAGGTTACTTTAATGTTATCGCTGCCAAAAAGTCGTGATTTCACGTATTGTTTAATACAATTTTATGAATAATCATTCAAAAGTACCTACTCACTCAATATTAAACCTATATCGCATACAATCGCTTACAAACATAAGTATTAACCGGAACATAATCAGATATGAACAACATTATCATTATTAAATTACATCATTACAAAGTATTGTTGTTGTTTTTGTAGCTTCACACTGTATCCGTCGCAAAGCAGGGTAGGCAGAGGGAACCTAGGAACCTAGTGTTACAACACTTCCGTAAGAAACTTTCATTTCCCCATTTTCCGCCGAATTCTCCTCGTTATTAGAAGAGAATTAAATATTTCATTTCCTTTAGGAGAATCGAATTCACAATTAGTCGAGTTTACAGTCGAACGCGTATGCCCCTGCGCCACGACTGCTTCTTAGGATAAAATAATGAATATTGTATTGTCGATCGACATACAATTATACTAATTATTTAATATACATTGTAATATGAAATGATTATATATTTGCTAATAATTCCCTACCGAGTCGGTGGTCGCTTCGGGCTGTTACATTAGCGTCCACATGATTGAAGTATTAAAGCTACATTCTTACTAGGTGTATGCTTACATTGATAATGTAATAGATAGTTGTATGTTCTAAGAGCTTTAGTGTTTTTATTAGGGTTCTGCATCTATACTAATATTATAAAGCTGAAAGAGGAAGTAGTTGTAGAAGATCGAATTGAAAAAATATTTTTATGTTGGATAGTCCATTTATTTTAAACCTTAATTAAACCTTCATTTGAAATATCAAAACTTGTAAAAATCGTATGAAAATTACGACATTCCGTGAAATTCAACGAAAAGTTTAAGTAAGAAGTAACATTAAACGCGAGAGTCTCAATATGTTATATTTATTATTTTCGTATCCACTTTTCAAGATAAGTATAATTAGCAATTTACATACAACTTGAAAATGATACTTTATAATTTATTACAGACAACTAAAAAGGAGTAAACTCTCCATTTATAATAATATTCTTCGTATTCCATATTATGCTTTCACTATTTTCTGAGTACACAGTCAACAATGCGTGTATTGCTATAATTAGGTGAAAGCGATACATGTAGGGCGCTCATTCAGTATTGGTGCATTGTACCTACAGTAAATTAGCTGTAGAACTTTGACATTTTTTGATCTGCTTACTAAAAATCCTATAAAAATTAAAACGTAAAAGCTTAAAAGATATATTATATAACTACTATTTTTTTATATAAATGTATATATGACCACTCTAATTTTCAAATATTATAAAATAAGTTATAGCTATAAAATTTACATATGTCCATATATAGACCATCCATAATATTATTTTTATTGAATAAAACAATTTTAGCGGTCTATATATTATTTTATGAATAAAAATAAATTTAGTGTTCTATTTATTATTTTTCCAAATTTTCTGCATTTTGAAAGAAAAAAAGCAAAATTAACATAGCACTCTTCGCGTTTTTTCAATGATAATATAGTAGATTCTCAATATACGGCCAACTTTAACTCGATATGGACGAGGTGAAAAGATGTCGAGACTGCAGCTTTTGGCGCTCCGTTCTCTTTGGCCCCCACTCAGAACGAAAAAGGTGAAGATAAAAAGAAGAAAAGCTTACAGCAGAGTGATTTATAACTAAAAACAAAGAGGCAATATATTCATGAGACATCGCTACATAGATCTTGAACCTCTTATATACATATATCTACTTAACATTCTAACATGATATGCAATAATGAGATCAATTTTGGAATCATAAATATAAACACGTTTCGTATTATCTCAGCGACGGCCATCGCAATATGTCTTAAGTTGCGTATTATTATGCTTTAGTATAATCTTGCATAGCAAATTTATAAGCTAGCATGACATTTTCTGTCAACACATTTATTTGGTTTATCATGTTTATTATTAATTGGTGTAATAAAATATAGAAACTTTATTGGCCAAGTGTGTGACTGTAAGCGCGGCAGTTGTTGTTGCGATTCCTATGTGAAGGAATGAATTATATTCGTCATTCGTAGCAAGACAATTAACTGACGAGGCCCGACGTTAAGTTCTACCAGTCAACACGCAGTGTTTTGAAAATTGGGCGGAAATTGTGGAACAGTGTCTGAACGTTAGGATTCCTCTGTTCATACTGCTGTTTGCGTTATTCAGCGTGAAGCTAGAAAAAATATTATATATATCAACAGATTAAATGTTTTTAAACAAAAAAATAAATATATGTAAATTGTGTCATAATGGCGCACTTAAGTCAGTTTTTTATATCTTTGTATCTTCCGCATATTTCGGTTTAGACAAAGGGGACAGTGTTCATAAAAATAGTGATAACTTATTCTAAATATATAAATGTTAATACTGTTTTTAACTAAAATGTTATTATACCTCGATATTAATACACATATAATATATTCTATTCAATTCTCTAAACTAGAAATAATAAAAGATAAAAACATTTGTTAATTTTACAGGTGTTTTATATATTTTTATTATAAAAACACAAAATAAGACGTATAAAAATGTAAAAATTATTTAAAACGTTGTAAAAGTCGAATATGCCGCACAGATTATGCACAGATAAGTCATTCTAGTTCCGCGACAGGTCTGTATAATGTAATACAAACACGACCGTAATGGTACAAGGAAACTATTTGTATTTTTTTTATGTTTTAGGTATTTTTTTTTATTTTAATATTTAAAATATTAAAATGTATAGGCAATCATCTTATTATTTAAATTTATTTAAGAGTATTAATAAATAAACATTAATCTCTTGCTCAATTTAGCTATTGCTCATTACCAACTCAATTTTTTATTGATATTAATATAATGAATATATGTTATTCTATTTCAATTTCTTAATAAGTTGTAGTATACTATTACTAGACTATTTTTATTATTTTATTAGGATTCTATAGCTGCCCGTTTCGCTCACCAAAATCCCATCGCTTCGCGTCCTATAATAATATGAAAAACTCAATAATGTACTTTTTTTGGCATTCCCCTTACGCGTTCTTGATGTCACAATCGTATATTAATTATAAAAAACACACAATTTTTTCTAAGAAAATATAAAAATTATCAAAATAAATTGCACTAATGTACAATTTAATAATAATGTAGTAATAATGTAGTCCGCCATCTAGTGGAGAAAAAAATAAATAGATCTCTTACCCATAAACCTATGTACCTACCTATAATTACAGTTTTTCCCACATAAATATAATACACATAATTTCAATAACCTTTTAATCATTAAATCACTAGTAGATTTAAAAGTTTCGGACCCTGACATTTGAACGCAATCATAAATTCTCTTACTCTATAATTATATATCAAATGATACATATAAATTCATTAAATAGATGTAATTAACTAAAACAAGGAAATTATTATTTCGACACATTTTTATTGATAATAAATCAATCTTGGCAAATGGTATCATAATTATCTATTAGATACTAGCTTTCACCTGCGGCTCCACCTGCGTGCTCAAATAGAAATATCTATGCGTTGTGGCACACGTGACAAAGAATATTGTTGTTTAATTTAACGTAAATGAGACAGATAGTGGGTTCGATATCGTGAATCCGTGATACGATTGAAGAAATGAAATATTTAATGTCTTCATTTCTTCCTATGTCTTGAGTTCCGCCACTTAATACGCAATGCCTCCTTAATTCAGACGATAGTGAGGAACGGAGGTGTCTTAACGCTAGGTTCCCAGATTCCCTCTTCCTACCCTGCTATTTTTCATCATTGTCTCTTATGACGTTATCACGTAAAATTCTCGTCTGTAAACCGACTTTACAGACAATCTATCGTGTATAAACATTATCTGTTGGCCTTATCAAAATGCCTATCAAACATATACAAAATATTTTTCTTGGTATCTCTATAACGGTTTCACTTTGACTACTTTAAAGGCAACTTATTGTTACTAATGAGTTACAGGGATCTTCAATGTAAATAATGTTATAAACATTCCTTAGATCGATATAAATCTACATATAAATATGCATTACATTATATATGAACTTGGATAAATTCATTCAATTCAATTCATGTTTAAAAAAACTTATGTACATATTTTTGTAATGATATTTTAGATTAGATTTTTTAAAAATATTTTAAGTATTAAATATTATTCAAATTCAAAATATTCTTTAAACGGGTTACGGGTTCGATTTAAATTTGGAGTATATTTTGAAAATATGTTGAGTTTCGTTTACCAATTGAATATAATAACGAAGAAATAGCGCTCATTTGGTGTAATAATGACGCATTGGCACTCCGAAATTATTGCAGAAGACGCAATCGCAGTTTGTAAATAGTTTTTTCGTACACATTGCATTATTTAACTTAAAAAAAAATACAATTACATAATTTTTAAACTAAAATATATATGTGACTTGTCAGTTAGTTCTTTTATTTTCGGACAATATAATATAAAAAATATAATTTAGAAAAAAAAATATTATGCAAGCATTCACACAGCCATATGAATATATTATATATTTTGACATTAAAGTCACCGGCCTCGGTAGCGCAGTAGGCAGCGCGTAAGTCTCATAATCTTAAGGTCGTGAGTTCGATCCTCACCCGGGGCATACTTTTTTCCTATTTATATTTTCTCTTACGAAGGTAATATAATCTTTTTTATTTATCACTGTTTTATTTATTTGAACACACTATATTTGTAACATGAATTAATGCATAAATTTTACAACAAAAATGAAAGTGACACTAGCACTAGCATGTGATTGTAAGCGCGACGGTTGCGATCAGACGGTTCCCACTTCGGTGGCATGAAACATGTAATATTTACATTTTCACGGTAACCAGGTAAAGCACGGCGTTGAGTTCCGCCTCTCAAGACACTAGCTCGAAAATTCGGCACTGCGTGGGCAACGGAGTGTTTTAACACTAGCTTTTCTCTGCCTAGTTGCTTCCCTGCTATAAGTAGAATGCAGCGTGAAGTCAAAAAAATAATTATAATGCGTAGAACAAGTTACTTTCAACATCATGCAAGCACCGCGAAACAATTCAACCCACATTTCAAATGCTTATTTATTATTCAGCTTTGTCAATATGAAAGAATAAATATTGCGGATTAAAATCAAATTATTCAGTCGTTAACATTCAATATTGGATGTACTTATACCTTGACCTGGTTTTGTATGTACTTTTAAAACTACAGATAGAAATGCCCCATGAATTTCTTTAAACAGCGCCATCTAGTGGACAATAGAACAAATAATCTATATATATAAAAGGACTTGTATTTTATAAAAAAAAATTTTTAACCTCATGCTGTATTCTAACACGAAAATTCTTGAAACCTAGTGTCAAGACATTCAGCTCCTCAATTTATTTACCACATTTTAACTTAATGTTTAGCAATAAAATTGATATTTCTGCTTACAGTTTACTTTTTAATAAAATTGATATTTCTGCTTACAGTTTACTTTTTAATAAAATTGATATTTCTGCTTACAGTTTACGTTTTAATAAAATTGATATTTCTGCTTACAGTTTACTTTTTAATAAAATTTACATTTCTGTTTACAGATACAACTACAAACAAAAGTGGTGTAAGTATTAATTTAATAATTTCAATAGTAATATTACTCTTATCTTAGAATAAATCTTGTTTCGTCATTCACTAAATTCTTATCGATAGGCCATCTTTGGCAAATTTACAGGCGGATGATATTTTTGGCTATTTAGCAACAACTTATTTACATACGAGTTAAATATATAAAAAAGCAAAATATATCGTAATGTTTTAAAAATAAAGTTCAAATTTAAATACCTTTTAGTTAACCGAATAAACAATAGTTTAACATTTTGTTTCAATAAATTTAAATTTATTAGTTCTTATTGTAAGAGATTAGAGTTCATTTTTGTGTGTTCAGTATTTAATTGGAAGTCGTCGGTTACATAATTTCTAAGGTCAGCGTAAGGTCGTACGATATAAAGTTGCATTTATCATTTTATTGTTGTATGAAAAGTTTTTTACATTTTACGTGTTAAAGTCCACACAAACATAGGTGTGCGACGACTAGTCTCGTATAAATTTTAAGATTGTACCATTTAACTCTTCTTATTAATAATACTTCCAAGTACAAAGATTTAAGTATAAGTTTAGTTATTGCAAAAAAATATCATTTGACAACAGGATGCAATTCACTTAATAATTTTATAACATATTAATGTAATGTTTACACATTCTTAATGACTGTACAGCAATAATAGTTTTATCATGTGTAGCAGTATGATGGATACAAGACCATACTTTTAATTAATTCATATTGTTTTTGTATTTATACAAATTTACTGGTGAGATACCTCTTATTTTCATAGATCAATTAGATTTTAGAATGAGACCTAGTGACTTAATGGTATGTCACTACGAGCTTCACCTATCATCCATATTGTGACTTTAGTAATTAATAGCACTAAATGTTATCCAATCAAGTCCAGTAAAAACACTGCCTCCAGCTATAAATAAAAAAAAAAACAATTTTCATTGTCATTGACAAAAATTTGCTTTGTAACTTGCATAACGTGACAAATCGACTGACTCTACATTTTGTATGGATTATAATTGTATTGTATTATATTTCTTTAGCTTTACGCTGTATCCCGCATTTAGCCGGGTAGGCAGAGGGAGCTTAGTGTTTAAACACTCCGTTCCCCACTTCCACTCAAGTTTTAGGACATAACATGTTAAGATGTACATAGTACTTACATAATTATATTGGTAGGTCGTAGGTCACAAGTTAAACAATAAAAAACAAGGTTACTTTAACCTTAAATATATAAATAATCGTAGTTGATTTTAAATCATTATAATGTAATGAATCACATGTGACGTGTAAAGCGGCCTTGAAACGAAGCTGCCTACACTGCAATGTTTTATGCACCTACATACTCCTGCCTCGTACACACCTGCGCGGCATAAATATCAATATCTATACTAATATTATATAGTAGAAGAGTTTGTTTGGGTCGTATTGTATAGATTATAGTCCATTTATCGCGGAGGGCTATAGTCCATAGTAAATAGTTTTATTTGTTTTGATGTATGTATATTGTATATATTACTGCCATTTGCACATGGGAGCGAAGCCCCAAATAACAATCTAGTTCACTATATTTCTGTAAGGATTAAACAAATATCTATTAAAAATAAATAATATTGTATACAATGATATATGGTTGCCTTAAGATATTTCTAATTATTTAACGTGATTACGAGTTCGGTCGGGGAGTGTTTATATGTTCCTATTATACATATAAACACTCTAGGCCTTACATTTATTACAAAACCATAAATCTTATATTATATAATAAATTATCAAAAAATACTTCTACTTATTACCAAATATTCCCTCAGCTCCCGACACAATTGTCGATCTAATCACGTAGCATTTGAAAGGGCGACCACTGGCCACCACCGGCACCGGCCGCTACAGTCGTGACCACAAGGTTGTGGTCACATTGCTTGCGCTTTTCAATGAACTAACGCAGAAAATACAAACTTTTTAATTTGCTTTTGAAATTACAATTTAAAATATCTTCCAAATTGTTGATATTTCTCATTTTTAAATATTATTGGTTTTTTTTATTTTCAAGCTTTAATCCTCCACGCACCGATAAATAAATATGTAGAGAAAAAGACTACACAATACGTTGAAGTTACATTAGTAACACGGAAATATTGGGCTTAAAAAGATCATAATACATATATTGTATGCAGATAACTATATCACGGGAAAAAACAGGACTTTCCATTTCACGCTTTGAAGTGGACGAAAACACCAATAACATAAAATGTTGCAATCTGCTAAGCTTCCCATGCTGATATTTAAATATATAGTTTATTATTTTGCAAATAATGATTATCCACTTCCATATAATATGTTTACAAAATATTTAAAAGCGAACTTCCCGTGTGAACCCACCGCAATATGTTTATAAACGCCGACTCACGCTTAACGGGACGCGCACGAAACGGAATTAAAATTTAAATGAGCGTGTACGTGTATCGCATATCGATGTCTCTGGCAATTATTTCTATAATCATTTTTTTTAATCTAGGTTATACTTATTATTGAATGCTTGTATGTTTTTTCTATAATTTCACGGCTTCATGCCTTATCCCTTATAGATAATGAAGAGAGAATCTAATATGTTTTATAACATTCCCTTCGCTAGTTTTTATTAAATTTTCAGACATTGCGTGTTGAGTGGCGGAACACAACGCCGCGGTTTGTCTTGTGTTTAAACATGACTATGTTATGTCGACCGGTAGGTATGTAACTTTGTTATAAAATCTAAGAAACTGAATTTAATTCACTTATAATAATTGTATCATAATGAAACTATCTTTATTTTTTTTAAGCTAGTTATATTTCAAGTTTGAGTAACATCCAACTCTCGCAAGAATGGGCTTATAGTTATATTATAGGTACCAAACATCTAGACCCTTTCACGTTCTTATCACGATTCGTTCCGTTTCAATATTCCACTTTTTATAGTATTATAGCTAACAATAAGTGACAATTTTAAATGGCGTGAAATTAACATGAAATTTCTGATTTGAGTATCCAAGGCGTATTAGGCGTATAAAAAATGCTTTATTATTTTTTTAGCATCGCGATGTATACTTAAACGATATATAAATAAATACTTATGTACCACGAAAGGAAGTAGTTACGGATATTCCGTTATTTTATTATTCTAAGAACAACTATATTGTAGATATGCGGGATATAGCGGGAAGCAAAAATAAAAATGCCTATATATTTCCGTTACACGACGGAAGTATACAATTTTTTATATAAACTCAGGTTAACATCTGGTGAGTGTAGCTATGTTTCGTTTCTCTCACCTTGTACGTTATGAGTTACGTCTTTATAACGTTTATTGTTATTACTTTTATATATTAACGTAACAAAGATGATGGAAATTTTGAACGCCGTGAATTATTCATATTATATAATATTGAAGATTTATTTTATTAAGTACAGTCAAAACGTAATTTTATCAAAGAGTGTCTTAACATTAAGTTCCTTGTCTGCCCTGCTATATGAGAAAAAGCGTAAAGCTTTTTTTATTAAATTAAGTTATAAACCTAATTCACGGTTTTAGGCAAAGAGAACCTAATGTTATAACTTAAAGACATCCCATTGATCGTTAATTGACTGAACTCAACGCTGTGCTTTATCAGCCAGTTCGAGGACCTAAAGGTATCTAATTTACAGAGATCGAATCCACAGTCATCGTCTTTACCGACTGCGCTACTGGCGTCGGTAGATATGAGTTGTTTAAATAATTTCAAAACGCACACACCGTATTGCGTGAAAGGTGGCAATTAGTTAGAATCTCGGTTACCCGACCGTGGATAATTGAACCCAGTTTTAGACGAAAAACTCTCACTTGTGCAAAAGGGAACTTTTGGACTGTTTTAATTTTTTTTCATTTCTTGTTGATGTTCATACGGTTGTTCAAGTTTTAGATAATTGCTTATTAAAATGTATTAACGTTATGTTATATTTAAATTATTTTCATTTCTCCAAATCTCGCAGACAAAACAGCGTCAAGTTGTGGCACTTAACACGTAATGTGTTTTTAGCTCGTAACTGTTTAAAAAAATGTTTAAAGAATAATTTTGATGATGTATTTATTTTAGATCCTATATAATATAAAGTTTTTATAATATACTTCGTATAGTATGGCGCTCTTTTTAATACCACGCTTTTCCGCGCGCAATAATTACGTCCGTCTACAAAATAATAGAAGTCCTTTTACTTTGTTATCGACCGGGTTCTGATATTAGTTTCTAGGCTACGTCTAGTACAGGTGATAAATAAAATTTAAAGTACAATATCAAAATATAAATAAAAAAAGATGTTGAATAAAAAAAAACATTTTATTCCAAAAATATTTCATGAGATATTAATAATTCTGTTTGTAGAGCTTTACAGTAATTATTAATTAAAAGAACTTAAAATAATCCACTGAAGGAGTAACAAATCACAATAGAACTGGTATGTGATTACTTACCTGATGGTATCTATGTATTGTCCGCAACAAACACTGGAATTAGCAGATTTGAATCACAATATGTGAAAGTCACAAAATATAGCTACGAGTATGTCGATGTTTATGTTTGTACTTAAATACAATTTCTTTATAATAATTTTACATTATTTAATTTGGTTATTTACGCCCAATGTTAATAACCAATCCTAATCCAAAAATTGCTACCATAGATTGAAATAGACAGAGATGGAGGTAGGCATGCAGGTTAGTGATTGGATAGACATGTCGGACAGTACGAGATAGACGTTAACTGGAGATAGGAGATACATTATTAATATTGGGCGTTAAAGAATTAAAGTGTAAACTTTAGTAGAAACACTGCCCTATACTAAACTAGACTTGTAGTTTACATCCTGCTTCTTTTTATTTTATTTTTTAACTTTACTCTATATCCGGGCGGAACTTAACGCAGCGTTAAGCGCAGCACAGCCTGTTTACCAGGGCACAGAAATTAAAATATTAAATATTTTATTTCCTCGAGTGGGGATCTTATCCACAACCTATCGAGCTTAGAGTCGCACTCTTTTCAGTTGCGAAATATAACACTCATAAATAAGTAACTAAGGTCTTATAAGGAACTCATATCGCACTGCATTTTTCAACGTAAAATCATTAAAATGCAATACACGTTCCAAGAAGAAGTCAACAATGGTCAATACAGAACAAAACGAATAACTTTCATTCATCTTTTTTTCCTTTATTAGCTAGCTCACGTACCGCGACGTCGCGTCGGCGCTTTCAAATTACAAAAGTACACATAAGAAATAAACATTTATTCTAGTCCTTCATAGTATTACATAACAGCTTCACGCTTTTTCCCGCTTAGCAAAGTTTGCAGAGAAAACCTAGTGTTAAGACACTCGGTTCTCTATTTTTTTCACGAGAATATAAGGTTGAGTAGGTACAATAATTCTAATTGTGGCAATGCGAGAATTTAAGTTAAACATTTGCTATTTATACTAAGATGTCTTCCTTTTCTTTGTTTTCACGCTGTGTATGGGATACAGCAGGGTAGACAGGGGGAACCTAGTGTTAAGATTTAAGACACTTCGTTCCCCATTGCGTGCAGAACACACTGCCGCGCTTCGTCTTATTACCACATCGAAAATATTAAATAGTTCCTTTACACGAGTAGGAACCCAACCCACAACCGTCGCGCCACTGTGCTACGACGGCCTTACTAAAGTGTTTTCTACTTTCTTAAAACTAAATAAATACATGAAACAAATATATATCTATATATAAATAATATCTTTTGTTAGTACCTAAATTGTAACAAATAATAGAAATCCAAGTAATTTTATCTATATATATTATATCGTAGAAAATTACGCAAAAATAATTTATAATACATGCTTTTAAATACCAAATCATTGTAAATTATATGAATATAAACGTGGGAACTATTTATTTATTGCATATAAATCGGAATTTACTTCCCTTTATTGATTATATTATTTCGTAAGATTTATGCAAATAATAAATAACCTCTCGTAAAACTATAAAATATTGTTTTCACTAATTTTATTACTAATTTGCATTTATAAAGATGGAAATTCGAGACCGTCGTGGCGCAACGGCGTCGTGTCTGCCTGAAAATATGACAGGTGTTTGTCCGATTCTCAGTTAGGGTAAGAAAACGCTCGAAAAAATATTAAACATCTTTGTTCTAAATTATCTAATTTTGTTTAGACAGTCAACACATATTGTAGCCTCTGCGCCATTGCCATTGAAATCTTAGCCTTTTCTTTAGCCTTCTTAGTCTTTCTAAATAAACCGTCTGTCCTGATCGTCACAAACATATTATTTCAACTTGCACCAGAGCGGTTTCTAAGATACGTGCTAATCAACCAAACAAAATTATAGCTTTGTAATATTAATATACAAAAAAAACAACTATTCAATTATCAAGACCTACTTGATGTTATTTATAAAACAAATATACATATATAGAAAATCCATCTAAAAATGGAAAGCCATATTGCGAAACGAATTAGCTAATCGTGTATTTACTTGTTGGTTGGCTACCACTTACCAGTACCACTGACGAGTCAGGTATGAATGAGCGAAAGTCTCGACGTGATTCTAGTGCTAATCACATTCCGTACAGTCCGTTCTCATTTGCTTATGGAATTGAAATGTGTTAACTTATTTACTTAACTAAACTTTATGTTTGTTTTTACTTCTCTCTTACACTACATAGATAAATCTGTAAGACACGCATAGGTACAGTGCAGTAAAAAATGAATTATTGCTCCACAATAAAAAAATGCATGTTAAAAAAAGGGTTCCAGTTAAATTAACGCCTTCACTTATAATATATAAATATAGAGGCCAACCGTGGCGTAGAGGCATAAAGTGTGACTGTAAACGCGACTGGTTGTGGGTTTGATCCTCACTCGAGGAACTGAAATATTCATTTAACTTCGCTCTGCTAAGTATTTTTTTTCTTACTTATAATAAAATAATTAATATTTACAATATATACCTAAACTGTCAGACTTTCACAATTAGAATATATTTTCCAAATCTACCCCATTAAAATTTTGTTTATATTTTTTTTACATAGATCACCATTTTTAGCTAATCCTACAAATATATTTTTAAATATGCCCTTAAAATATGACTATGTAGTTTAATGACAAGAAAACTTACCAATAGATAATCTGACTCCCCGACGGATGCCACGTGTGAAATTAGAAATCGGAACTAAGTTTCCCCACGCTTCCGCCGGTAATGATCTTAATGTGGATCTGTTATACGCATAGAAATCGGTAAAAGAGACAAACTCATTGATTTACAATTTTTAAATAAATTATAGATATAATCATCGTAATCAGAGACCTTTTTATGAGCTTAAAAAAGCAAAAGTCTAAGGATACCATGGTGCACTGGGATAGTAAATCCCTAGTTGAGAATGACATTGACAAGACATAACCTGGCGTTGATTTCTGTCATTCAACATGTAATATCTTGAAACAAGACATACTGGTAAAAGGAGTGTCTTGTCACTAGATTATTTCTGCCGCTCCTGCAATGCAAAAGAAGGGTGAGGCTAATTTGATTAATATTTTAATTTCTTTGTTCTGGTTGCGAGGCAAAGCATGGCGTTAGGTTTGAATGCATGGTCACTCAACAATTAATGCCTCTAGATCTCGGTGGAAAGAAGGGAATGGAAATGTCATAATGGGTACTGAGTGTCTTAACACTAGTTTTCTCTGAAAAACAGTTACAGCATGACGTTAAAAAGAAATGAAATATAATTAAATAAAATCTATTTGTCAACCTACCAACATAAACTACCAATTATTTCAGCTCAGTTTTACAGTCTTTAAACAATCTACCTACGCAAGAGAGAACCGTTGGGTAAATTTTAAAAGTATCTTTTTATTTATTACAAAAGAAAGTCAATAACAATCGATGATCGATTACAAGCTTGCTTAAACCAAAACTAAACACATTTCACAGCGGAGCATCAGTAATTGTATTTACAACATTACTTCGTTTTCTTTTATTATAGTTTACATTATCATTTACTTGTTATACCTAATCTGAAATATTTTGATATATATCGTATTAGATTAGAAGATCGGAGATCTTTTTATATAGTAATTTATTAAGCTTTTCTAACTACATTATATTTCTTTACATTTATAGGCTTTCAAAGTATAAACCACCTAAGTCTTTTTTAGTTATTTTCTTTCTGTTAAAAATGACATGAAAGAATGGAATCTATTAGGTCCTTGACCTTTTCGGCTTAATAAAATAAATTGCATGTGGGAATAAAACAATAAAAACGAAGTGATTTAATTTCTCATTTCTTCAACAAATCATTGAACCCGCCTTGGTTGCAACTGCATCGGGATTACATTCGCAGACAAACGACGCGGTGAGAAGTCAACCGCGTCGTATCTACTATTCTACTTGAGCTGGCAATGACACGCGTAAAAACTATATAATTTCACTTTTAAAGTTATCTTTTAAGTAAAAAATATTTATATTTACGTCTAAAGTCTATTTCAATTTCGTTGGACATTTAGGACAGACAAAATATTCAGTTCCACTGTGGAAAGTGCAGAACGGGCTTCGTAAGATAGAGTTCTCTCTACCTACCCTAAAAAAAATATCTGAAGTAGGATTTGAACCCACAACCTTCATGTAAACTCAGATGTTCGTCTACTGAGCCGAGACAAATCAAAAATTCATTCAAAGCCGTAATTAAATCCAATCAATGTTGACCAACTCAATTACGTGTTTCGATGCAAATCGAAAATGGATAGTGTTGTAATATTTCTGCCGAATTTACCGATTAATGACCGAACATTAGTGATGTTCTCATTCGTGTTGCGTAAAAATTTATGGTTGTCGTGTTTTGGCGAGATCTTGTTATGATATTCATTAAGTTTAATTAGAAGCTGTAAAGTTTTATACAGGTGTAACTTTAATTATTATTGATTAAGTAGTAATTTTAGTTTATGTCAGATTTATTAGTCCTATTAATTTTGAAATGGATGATCAAATAATATTTGTCAGTATAAAGTAGTTATTGTATGATTTTCTATAATAAATAACAAAACTTATTTAAGAAATTCATGTTACTCAATCAAATAATCAGTTTTCATTGTTACTTGTAGCTTATTTGATGTGTCGAGTTGTCGACTACATTTTTTAGTTTCAAACTAATTAAAAAAATAAGCCATCATTTTTAATTGTTGCAAGGCATGCGTTTTCAGAGCAAAGTTTTAAAATAATACGCTAATTTTTATTATTTTTCCAAACCACACCGTGGAGCGTGGTCCCTGTCTATCAAGTATTTAAGATAATATTATTTACAATCTGACACAACCGCCACTGTCACTATAACAAAGCCACTACAACATTGTCGACACAAAATCAATCATTTGCATTTTGGCTATAATTAATCAAGTATACTTAGAGTTGCGTTATATTTATTATTTGCATACAAACGAGGCCTTGACGGCGTGCTACTGGTCATTCAATTATAGAGATCAATATATATTAAGTAAGCTATGAACTAGCTATGTATTGCACCATTAATCACTTGTCCATTATGTCAATTAGGGTATATCTATTTTGTCGGAGCTTTGTGCAAAATGTCGAAATAAACTTGGAAATGCCTCGTAAAAGATATATTGCTAAACTATAATTGCTATATCTGTAGATACTAATATTATATATAAAGTAGATGAGTTATAACAACGCGCTATTCTTAGGAACTACTGGTTCAAATTGATATACACGTAAGGCTATATACTCGTATATAAGCTACATTACAGTACATAATGTCAATCATTTTCATGTAATCCAATATATCTGTGGTCTGAGTTTCATACCCAAAGCTTAGAATGTGTTATAACTCATACAACTTATTATTATTTCCATTGGGCCACGCGGGCAAAGCCGCGGACACAAGCTGGTTAAATATATCTTGACTCAGTTTGTATCTGAATTTGAGTGAATACGATGGTTCTTACTTTGAGTCAGGCCAGGCCAGGCCTCCTCTGCCTACTCTGGTATGTATTGGATGCAGCGTGAGTCCAAAGACAGTAGTAACATACGTTGGTATAGAGATTGTTCGGTGTAAAATAGATTGATGTTACAGACGATATATGAAGCAAATTCCCTTGTCCCATCCGCTTATTCCCACAAAGCAGGGTTACTTTGTGGGAAACAGCGTGAAGCTGACTAGCTAGACAGAGGGAACCTAATGTTAAGATACTCCATACTCCTTCCTTACTTTCTGTCCAATTGTCGAGTGGCGAATTTTAACGACGCGTTTTGTCTACTAGAGCGGAGAAAAGATAACCATTTAAATATAAACATTTCCCCGAGTCGGGATCGAACTCGCAATTACCACAGTCAAACTGAGCTGCTATGGAACCTAAGATCATTATCTGACCTTATTCCCACCACGGTATAACTAAGCGAGTTTAATTGTTCGCACCGATGTCCGAGCGCCGCGCGCCGTGCCATCTTCCGCGTTACATCACTATTACGTAACACGTAACCCATCGATTTGTCTCAAAATGACTGGTTTGGGAAAATCGATTTTCTAGTTTGACGATTTATGTCATCGGAATTTTTGATTATAACCGAATTAATGAGATAACTTTAGTTATGGTTATTGCGGGTTATAAACAATTCGCATTGCGTAAAGTAATTAATTATTTAAATATTTTAAATACTTATTTGGTTTTGTTTTAAATATCGGTTAAACTTGAAATTATTAATAATATCAAGTTTAGGAAAATTAAATTAGTAAAATTTTTAGCAAAATTTTATGATCTGTTATTCGGTTTTTCTTTGGTGTGGACGGCGGCACTAACCAAAACGGGGAAACGAAAACTTAGCGGAATTTGAATAGAAAATATTCAAATTCCGCTACGTTAACTTTTTTACATATTTTCTAATTATTTTTTTTTGACTGTAGAATTACATTTAAAAAATGTATATTTGTATTACCATGTGACTTTAAAACAAAAAGACAACTCTACCTAGCCTCGCTACAAAATTGTAGTCTTGAAAGTAGTCAAGTGATATTATTTTTACAATATTACGTGTATTTATATACCGTACCGCGGTTTTGCGGTTGTGCCAAACCAAACAATTGTAACAGTGGTTTGTCTTAATTTTATTCTTTGTTTTTCCTTTCATTTCCTTTCGAAATAGTTTTTTAAAAATACTTAATGAAATTTACAGTTCTTCATTATAGATGTACGTATAATCGCGAGAATATGTTATCTAAAAATACTTTTTAGCCGTCGTGGCGCAGCGGCACATCGTTTGATTGCAAACGCGAACGGTTGTGGGTTCGATTCCCTTTCTAGAGAATGATTTATTTTCTTATTCTCGCTTTGGTAACAAGAAAAAACGCGGCGTTGAACAACGCCGCTCAAACGGGGAAACCGAGGACACTAGCTTATTTTTAACTGTTCAAGACTTTGCGATACAGGGCGAAGTAAAAATTTTAAAAATGTATTTTTTTATATCTTAGTGTGTTGTAGTAGTTGTAGTGTGTTTATCCTAGTAAATTAATATAGTAGGAACAGCATTTTGTAACACGACACAAACAAAAAACTAGGCCTAATCATCACAATGGCTGCACAAGCCACATTCTCATCGTTACGAAAAACGTTACACTGATTACTGATAACGAGATGATTCTGATAAGGGCCCACTTATCTACAGCTACTTGCTGTTAGATGGCGTTACGTAAAGCGTTTGACATTTCCGCTTTTGTACTAACAATGTGGAGATAAGATTTAATTACTTATAACTGATGATAGAGGGCGTAGCGCTATTGCATTGTCTACTTTACTATTGATTTATTACTATTTACATTTCATAAAGTAACTTTTATAAATAACCGAAATAAAAAAATAGCCGATAGCCGAAATAAAAAGAATCTATTCCGATACCGGGAATCGAACCCGAGCCTCCTGGGTGAGAGCCAGGTATCCTAGCCACTAGACCATATCGGATGTGTATATAAATCAAAAATTCTTTATACTATTCTTCGTAATCTATTAATATACCTACTTAGAATACTTATAAGACCCCATCAGCAAATTCTAAACATAT
This sequence comes from Heliconius cydno galanthus, assembly GCA_036379175.1. Taxonomy (NCBI): domain Eukaryota; kingdom Metazoa; phylum Arthropoda; class Insecta; order Lepidoptera; family Nymphalidae; genus Heliconius; species Heliconius cydno. The sequence goes on from JAKRZM010000999.1 coordinate 402,482, forward strand.
TTTTAAGCTTCACGCTTCATCCTTCCCTAATTCGAAGCAATGCATGTAGAGCGGCGGAAGTCAACACCGCACTTTAGACAAATAATACACAAAAAATCTAACAAAAATAATAATATATCAAAGTAAAATCACCATACAAAAGAAAGAAGGTTGTTAACCACGCGTCCCCCGCGTCGGTTAAAGAACTCCCCTTGCATAATAGTCTATTTATAACAAACCGATGGGGGCTTCCAGTTCCAAGAGGAGAACAATGGTAAAAGCGGCATAATAACCAATTACAAACAATACAAAAAAAAATACTATTATAAAGTTTCTTATTCGGAGCAAGGTTGACGAATTCCCATAGTATGTACTAAACGTACAATAGTGTTTCCCGCCATGTTTTACTACACATAGCAAATTATTATTGTTATAATTGTATTATTATTATTAATTTAGTTTGACAGTCCCATTGGCTCAGTGGTTTACTTATCTAATACTGCTAGGTCTGTTTTAATTTCGTTGCACATGCAATAACTGACAAATATACATAATACTTGTATTTATTTATTTTTGAAGCAATCATGGCAGCAGCTATAATGCTCGTGGAAATGAATTAATTTTATTGTGTCACTCAGTTAAAAGTGTTAGTCAGGTAAAGTGTGGCGTTAAGTTCCGCCACTCAACACTCATTGTCTGTTGGGGCTCATCGCCGCGCTTTATCTCGTTACCAGAGCGAGGAAATGAAAATTTTATATATTATAATCAGGAGTGGGAATCGAAACTTCAACCGTCGGGTTTACAGTTTGTGCCCTTGCATCACGACGGCCTTATTGGATGAATTTAATCAGATCCATCTAATTAGCGTAAACTTGAGGCCAGTAGCCATATTTAAAATGAATAATAGGAATTATTTTGAAATATTGTTATTTCGTTATAATACGTGTACGTTGTATAATATATTTAGTGATAAATCACTCGTTTCTAAATATTGTATAGACACTACGGTGTACATGTTTCATTTTTAGTTCAGCATTTATACATAATGTGTTAGGGTTATTTTTTTACCGTGTATTATGCATGTATGTACGTTCTTTTGTTAATATGTAATGGCTAAAATAGTGAACTGTTATAAATTTATAATTTACTTGTCTATATTACAAATTGCAAGAGATACTACAAAATATATTAACTGATGTCCTCAATAGTTGGTCGTTGAAATCCCTCTAGAAGTCTAGAGTCTAGGTAAAAGAAAAAAAAACTGCTCTTCTTTATAACGACGGGAAAAAAAAATTAAGTAAGTAATATATTACAAAACACTTATAAATCTTATAATATAGGTACGCAACGGTTCCTCCTCCTCCTCTTATATAACATATTTATATTATAACCAAAGAGTACGCACTAAAGATGCCGCATATATTTCACATGGTCATAACCGTATGTCAAAACAGTCACTTATGTAAATACTTGCGAGATCTCAAACAATTCTAATGGCAGTTTGCCTAACTAGCGGAGTTCAGTTGCGTCAGTGAGGCTGCCTATGGTGTTTCTATTCATTATACTATGCATGTAAATGTGAAAGTTATGGGACAAAAGAAAATAATAAAAATATGTAAATGAATTTGTAAACACTTGTTAACTAAAAATTTATTTATAATAGAATTCCTACATTATAAGCAGAGGGAACCTAACTTTCCGAGACATTGTGTGTTGGTAGCACTCAACGCCGCGATTCTTTTTGTTGTCAATGGAGGAAATGAAAATAATTCATTACCCTAAGTGGGAATCGAACCCTTATATATATATTTAAGGGTACCCTTATCTTAAGTCAGATTTCTATTGCTTATACTATAATCTATATATATAAAAGGACTTGTCCTCACTGACTGAGGTAAGACGCACGGACAGCCGTAACCGCTGATGGTAGAAACGTTAAATTTGGACTAAAGTTTACTTTCGTAATCTGGACATCCACTAAGAAGGGATTTTGAAAAATTTTAACCCTAAAGGAGTGAAATAGGGGTTCAAAGTTTGTATGGAAAAAAATTTAAATCGGCACCGATTTTTATAAAATTTGAAATTTAGATTTTTAAAAGTATTTAATTGAACACGTGTTTCATGGTTTTCTAGAATTTACCCCCTAAGGGTGCAAATAAGGGGTTGAAAGTCTGTATGGGATTTTTTTAAATCGCCACCGATTTTTATAAAATTTGATATTTAGACTCTTAAAAATATTTAATTGAACATATGTTTCATGGTTTTCTAGAATTCACCCCCTAAGGGTGCAAATAAGGGGTTGAAAGTTTGTATGGAAAAATCTTTAAATCGTCACCGATTTTTATAAAATTTGAAATTTAGACTCTTAAAAACATTTCATTGAACACATGTTTCATGGGTTATTAGAATTCACCCTTAAATACGCAAGCGAAGCTGCGCGCGTCCGCTAGTCTATACATATAATAAAATCATGAATATTTATTTAAATGATATTGTAAAAGTTTATTAGTTATTTATTTATAACCAAAAATAGCTGTTACTTATCTGAAAGTGTTTGCTGTTATTAATTAAATAGCTACTTTATAAATAACATGAACGACGAATAAATGAACTATTGAAACTTATTAATTTGTTGTATTGTTACATGGGTAGGTTACGGAGAGTAGGGAAACACTTGGAATTTGTCGAAATTCCCGCGAGAACGGGATAAAATGTTAAAGTCTACGTAAATAAAGTTGCGTGCGACGTCTTGTTACAAAATTAACTGCCTATTTAGAGAACAAAATAATATTTTTTTGTCTCTATAATTACTAAGAAAAATTTAACAGTTGTTGTTAAGCTCAAAAACGTCATTCATAGTAAGTTCGAACCGGCCGGCCCGACGCGGTTGTAAATATTTGCAGGTGGCATTTCACTTTCTCCGATACTCCTCGCGAATACATCATTCATTTTGTCTCTTTAAAGGTTACTTAGTACCTACTTATATAGAGGCCGTGGCAGCGCAGTGGGACAGTGTCTGAATGTAAAGGCAATGGTTGCGGATTTAATTCTTACTCGGGGAAGCGGTATAATGAAAATGCTTCTAATATAATCCATATTAGAATTATTTTCATTATACCGTTATAATCAACAATCGCCACTTAATACGCAATGTTCGAAAATAGGACAGAAAGTGGAAGTCAGGGTTTCCACCATTGCGTGATAGTGGAAACCCTGACTAGTGTGAAGCTTCTTATATTCCATGTGAGAATTAAAAAATGTAAGAAAGCTTTTATTTATATGTATACTTATAACATAATTATATTTAATAGTTGTTTATTACATATCGCCTCTACTTTCGCTTATTTTTTGTTCACATCAAATGAAATTACTCGCGTCTTGTGTTTTAATTATGAATAGTTATTTTATGCGATGACATTAAATTATTTTACGAACAAAATAAATACCTAACATAGCATTTATGAATATTTGTCCATTAAGAATAATCTTTATCTTAGACATAACTAGGGGAAACAGTTTAGGGCAAAAGACCACAAATATACAGTAGGTAATAGTTGTAGAAAATTAAAATATAAATGTGTTTAAGCAAACTTAAGATAATTACGATTTCAATTTCTTCTTTAAAGTTTACCGTGACAAGAATTTTATGTACCCACATTTAAATTATATTAAATTAACTAAGCTATTCGTTTATGTAAATCGCAAGTAAACGTTAACTAACTTTACCGAAAAAAAAACAATTATATAACATATTACATTATTAATTATAAAGCTTACGTAAATTAAAACATGTAAATATGAGCGGGAGCGCGAGATCGGGGAAAGTGAGAGACAGTGACCGTGAAGTGTGACGGACAGACGGATAATCGACCCTTGCATTACGTATAAACGTTCTGTATTTAAATAATAATAGTATCATTAGTATAATAATATACCTAATGATAGTAGCGACCCAAACACGGCTTCGCCTGCTTAAAGTTATTTTTATATTATAAAAAATCTTTTTGTATAATATAAAATAACTTTGACTGGAAGGCCGATACGACCTTAAAGGCAGGCAACGCACCTGTAGCTCCTCTGGTCGTTTGCCTTGTCTTCTTCATAAAAAAAGTTTTTTTAGCGTCACGCTATATCCCGAGCACAGCAGGGTAGACAAAGTGAAATTAGTTTTAAGAAACTACGTTCCCCAGTTTCCGCCGAAATTTGCTTGTTCAGTGGCGGAATTCGACGGCGCGCTTTGTTTTAAAATATAAATTTAAATAAATATTTCATTTCCTCGATTGAACCCACAACCAGTCGCATTTACAGTCACACTTTGGGTCCCTGTGCCATAACTGCCTTTAATATATACATATGTCCTACTACTCCCTACTATCGTTTCTATTAAATTAAAATAATTTAACTACTTATAGTACCAATAAGTAGTTAAATTATTTTAATTCATCTCTAGTATGTTTTATGTAATCGTAATGAAAGTCAATTAGTATATTTATGATAGTAAATTTTCTAAAACAAAATTTTGATGAAAATGCACTTGAAAGATCGTATTTTAAATTCATTAGTAGTGCATTAAAACTTTCTCTGTCTATTTACAAATGTTATAATTTAAGATTTTATGTAATATTCAAAAAACAATATTTAAACGTGCATTGTGGATTTAAACCTTATTCATATACAGTAGGAAACAGAAGGAAGCTCGTCAAGATATTTCGTACCTCCCTTAATAGTATTTATAATATAACTGGTTCTTTTTGTCTAAAGAAACGTCTAAAGAATTTTGACATCCTCTCCAAGGTGAGACAGTACTTTACATCTAGCATCTTGCGGTGTAGAAAGCACAAGTAAGACCGATTATGGAGTACAGCTCTCACGACACGAGCTAGAAGATTGATCAAAGACGAGAACCTCGCTGACACTCGGTTACAGAGCCTTAGCCAACGGTGTAGGGTTGCCTCGTTGTCTGTTTTTCTGTTTTTTTCCGCATATATTTCGAAGAGGATTGCACTTGCATTGCTTGGAATTGCACAACCGAATCCCCAGCCCCTTTTTACCATAGAACGTCTAGGAATGCAGCTTGATGCCATCCATACATGGTGGAAATTCCTAACGTAAGGACAAAATGCTTTGAGACTACATTCTTCATTCGTACTGCAAGAGCATGGAACTCATTGTCGGAGTCTGTACATATCTCCTATGACAACACATGTGGAGGTCTCCAAAAATACTGTGAATAGGTATTTATTAGGCAAGCGTGCATCACAACCGTAGACCGCAACAACAACAATTTATTCATTATTAACAGCTTCACGTTTTTTCCGCCAAGCAAGGTAGGCAGAGGGAATTTAAGGTAAATGGCGGAACTCAACACCGAGAATTGTCAAAATGATGTTTCTTTTTTCTCTTAAGTGAAAATCGAACTCACAGCCGTCACATTAACATGGTGTCGCCTTTGTTTTTGTTGTATACATCACAATAATAATTAATGAAATAACTCTCGGCACATCAAAGGAGGTAATCGGGCGCGTGAAAGTGTTTCATACTTCATACTTCGTAGCCAACCAGTAGAAAGTAAAAGACAATAATAAAGCATAATTTCGATACAGCTACGAAGTTACGAAGCGCCGCTAAAGTAAATTATATTCTGTACTACCTAGTTTGTTAGTATATAATTGGTGCTCGCAAATTTGTATTAGGTACCTATGCTCTACAGTTAGAGTGGTTTCCGTGTTATAATTTTAACGACTTTGTAGGAAAAAATTCTTGCTAAGTTTGTTTTTAGTGCTTGAGGTGCTTAGTATCGAATTATACAATAATTTTGTGAAATGAAACACAATATTCACTTCGTACCTACCTTCGTTACTCCATTACCTCCACTTTTCGATTTAATGAGGCGATGGAGGCGGGTCTCCACTTTTATATGAATACATTTGTATTGTTAATACTGTGTGTGTTTCAAATATAGATATGTTTATAATAAAGTTTTTATATCTTTGTCAAAAATTGTTGGATATTAAACCAAAACAATTTTAGGCGCTAGTTACATAAACTAATCTTTATTTCTATTTATGCGTCCTCATCTCTGGTGAAAAAAATCTTCTCTAATACAATATTTTTTTTATTATTACAGGTACTCTTCACAACAAAGATGTCGTGACTTCAATTCAATACAATACAATTAGAAAAGAGAATCCACAAAACTTAGTTCAGATATGAAGTGATAGACAAATAAAAGACATTTTCATCAAAATGGTGAATATAATAGTGACAATAGTTTTGTGTGTTAGTGCGTTGGTGGGTGTCGGCGGTCACGTGGCGCTGACGTACCCGCCGGCGAGGAAGTATGACCTAGACTTTCTGGATAACTCTAGAACGAAACCGCCATGTGGAATGCCTAAAGGTAACCTACTAACTATTGCTATTTACATTTTTTTTGTTATACAAGTTTTCGAATTTAGACTGTGACTTCGATAATTTTTATTGGCGCGGTAATGTGTTAACGCAATAGTTCGATGCTCACTACAGGAATGGCAATATTTAAAAGTCGCTATAGACGAACCGCGGTGAAAGGTTATCAAGTAATTAAATAACTAAAGGCAGGAAATTTTGAAGTTTTTATCAATATTTATCACATATTTTAGTGTTCTAACGCTGTTAAACATTAATTCACAATAAATTTTTATATTCTTTACGTGATATATCAAATTTTATCGTAGAGCTAATTGGCAATTAAGTTGTAATGTCATAAAGATTATAGAAAACATGAATAAAATCTAAACTTTTCAATCACCTTTTGGTAATGTAAAAATGAAAAATACATAAATTAACATTCTTCCAAATATTGTTTTATTGGAGATTGGCCTGCACAAACGCACTAACAGACATAAAAATTAAAAAATCATTGTTTTGATAAATGTCCCGTGTAAATGATAGATTTTATATTCCATGTACATACAGCGCGCAGTTATATTTTTATTATATGTATTGATATTGTTATGTACGCGACCGGGAACTGAACCTTTAATAAATTCGTACATATATATTTTATATTACACACGCCATTTATAGACTAGAATTCGACTCATTCCTCCTCATATGGAAAAACACATAAATTAGTCACTTAAAAGTATAACAAAGAATTTTGATTATTTCTGCTTCTTTTACGTTCTACATTATTAAATATTAGAAATTGTTGGCTTCATAATAAATATTTACTTTGAATTATTATATATATTCAAAGTATATAAAAGATATCTTGCTATGTACTAACCTAGCCTCTACATGAGTCAGAGAGCCGACGACCTACGCTAAGGTCGTAATCGTAAAGCGTAAACACATAGTAGGTAACTACAGTACGGTCGATCCTAAGTTCGCTGTGGATGTCTGCGCAGATTTGATTGTAGAAAGAAACAAAACTTAACTTAAGTGAGGCCACAACTCGTCGAACGTATTGTATAGGAATACAGAAGTACTCGTTTACTATACCTACTAGACTAGGATATAAAATTCAATGTCTACTGGTTTTATAATAATGTTTATATACTTAGTATATTGTTATAGTGGCGCAGTAGGTCATAGTTTGATTGTAAGCACGATGGTTGTAGGTTCGATTCCCAATTGAGAGAATTAATTGTTTTCGTTAATTTTGCGAGACAAATCGCGACATACCACATGCAGTATCTTGAATTCGGTCTGAATGCGGAGAATGGAGTGTCTTGATATAAAATATATAAAAAGTATATAAAAAAGATGTCATGTTATATGAGCTATAATATTTATAGTCTAATTAAATTCGATAGTTTAGACGTAAAAATAGAGCAGGAGTTTTGTAAAGACCGTAGGCACACAATTGCTATTAAAATATCAGAAGTGCCCATTGATCCCATATGTGCTTATTTAGTTATTTAAGATCAGAAGTTAAAGAATAGTTTTTTTTATAGTTTTTCTCATAAACAGTATCAAATATAACAAAAAAAGAGGTAAAGTCAAATATTATAAAATTATCTATAAAAATTATCTGACTAATTTTTTCCAAGAACCACCATCATCACAATCTATTTTAGGTAAAAAAGGAATACGTAGTACCTATTTATATTTTTTTTAGCACTTGTCGATGTTTACGGACGGATGGACATTGGACATTATATTTGTAATGATGTACTTGAATTGGTCGGATTAGTAAAAGCGTTTAAAGCTTAAAACTAAAGTAAAGTAAGGTTTAAATAAATGCCTGCCAATAAGTAACTTAACTTAATCTAAGGGATTAAGTTAAGTTAAGTACAATATTTTGTATTTCGCAATAATGACGTAAGCAGTCGTGGCCGAGTGGTTAAGGCGTCTGACTCGAAATCAGATTCCCTCTGGGAGCGTAGGTTCGAATCCTACCGGCTGCGAATTATTTTTACATAAAAAAAATCATTATAAATATTTTCTGTGCTTATAGGTATATATATATTTTTTTAATTTGCATTATAGATATTGAAGTTGTTATGTAATATGTATTCTTTTGTAATAAACACAAAATAAAGTTAAATATACACTGCAATGTTAAAATCAGAAAAGACATTTTCATAGTAATAAATAAAGGTGCTATTTTCCATCAATTTTTAAAACTGACGTTATTTTCATGTGTGGTTTTGATATTGAGTGTTTAATGCGTACAATATACAATCCACGTATAAGTGAGATTACTCACGAAGCAGGGAAGGCAGAGAGAACCTGGAAACCTAGTGTAAAACACCCGTTCCGTTCCGTTACCCACCGTCCGGCGAATTCTGGATAGGTTGCGTTTTTAGTTGTGGAACTCATTGTCGCGCTTTTCCTAGTTACCAGAAAACGCGTTTTAGCCAGTGCTAGTGCCCTTGCCCTACGATTGGTCTCAAGCCCCACTCACCGTGTTCTACGCCGCGCAGTTACTTATTAGAGAATTAAATTAATTATTTATAAATTCACATTTATTAGTGATAATGATACCTTTGAAATAGGGTGGGGCATTTCATTCCCAAGGTTAGTGATTGGTGAAATCATCAGTCATCTTTTCTATATGCACCTATTCTTATGCCTTAGCCTTTTATGTGTAGGTTCCAAACCTATAAAAATCATCAGCATCAAATATCTACTACATAGGTACTAGGTATCTACTATGTTACATAATACCTACGTAGTTTTAAGTAGTTAAATCCATCGATGGTTCTTCTGATAACAAACTTCAGTGTTTTTATAACTGTAACATGGGTTACTCATTATGAACTAACTATATAGGTACTTATAGTTTTAAAATAATGCCTTATTGAGGTTTATTTTGTGTTTTTGTATAAATATTATATAAAGAAATAAGCAATAAAAAATAACTAGGTATATTGCTTTATTAAAATTTATAATTTAAAAAAAATATATTTTTTTTTTTTGGACTTTTCAACTATTGAAGTTCTGTTTTAGTAAGATTCTACTATACACACATGTTTATCTAAATTTTTTTTTGTATAGAAAAAAAAATTAAAAACATTATTATATAATATATTCCTTAAAATGTCAATGTCAATTCTAATAACTTATGTCATGACCGTGTGGCCTAATGGATAAGGCGTCGGACTTCGGATCCGAAGATTGCAGGTTCGAGTCCTGTCACGGTCGTCTCCATTTAGACAAGTACATACTTTTGACATTTATATTTTATAAATGTAAATAATTATATGTAAAACTATTGTATAAACAATATTTTAAATCGATTTTATATTTATTTATTATTATATAATACACACCACGGACATTTGTGGTTCGTGCCCTTTTCTGCTCGTCGTTCGTCCGTTTCTTTTTCTGTGTTTATGACTTTTTTTCATCGATATTATATAAATATATAAGAACGATAATACTTAAAAAAGAATTAATTATAATTTTAGTTTTTACTTCTACTTCAATTTGAAATTTATAGTTTATTCTGCATATAAATGATGTATTGATTTTTTCTATTATATTATGTTTTTGTTAAAAAAGAAAAGTTTACTTGAAATTGTTTAATAAAAAAAAAACACTAGTAGTGGCATCTGTGACTCTATGCTTAAAATTAAAAGCTCTGAGAAGTTGTCACGAGATGGCGCTGTGTTTAATATAATAAATAATTATGTATCTTTGCTTCCAATTATTTTGCATTGATTTATTGTTTTTAGGACTTGCTTTATGTAAAAAAATAATAAAAGAAAAATGATATTATATCTTATTAAAAATTAAATTAAATAAAAATGATGATATAACTTAACAATATTAATAAACGTTTTTTTTAATTATTCTTTAGGTGCAATAAAAACAACGTTTCTGGCAGGAGCGACATTTACGGTACATTGGCACTTAGCGTATGCACATCGAGTAAGTTATTGTAATTTTTCATTTACTTCTAGAAGCCCGGCTAGCTCAGTCGGTAGAGCATGAGACTCTTAATCTCAGGGTCGTGGGTTCGAGCCCCACGTTGGGCGATTTTTTTATAATTTTTTTTCTTATAAATAATAAAATAAATATTTTGTTTTGTACTAATTTATAGTATTTTTTACTGGCAACTTGCGCAGTTCAATGAAATCTACTAAGAGTCTTGTATGACACGTTACATATTCTAAGGCCCGTTTTTATAAACCGCTCTCAAGTCTGAGATCGATTGAATTTTCGGCCTCAGTGTTTCAGTTACCTGAGTAATTGAACGGGGTCTACAGGCACAGTGGACGTAACCCAACGCAACACTATTAACGTGTTATAATATAGCCATCCTCGTCAATGTGTGTGTCCTCGTCGTGTGGATTATTCAACATCAAATCTTTTTAATTCGAAACTAGTAGTTCCTGAGATTAACGTGTTCAACCGACTCTTCAGCTTTAAAATATTAAAATAGAAGTATAGACTTTAGTGCAGATATAATTATATTTTCTTATTTCTGTTTCAGGGAGGTTTTAGTTTAAGAATATTGGATCATTTAGAAAGACCTCTATTAGATTTGACACCGAGAGCTGGTGGTTCGGAGTTTGTTCGAGATGATCCTACGTAAGTTTTGTATATAGGTATATAAATAAATGTAAGGCACATAAGCCGCCATGGCGTAGTTGGGCAGTTACTGATGGTTGTGGGTTATTTATTTTAGTGCCCAAAAATACGAAGTCCGTCTTCCCGCGGACTTCACGTGCGACAACTGCACGCTGCAGTTGCAGAGGGAAGCGGGCGAGTGGGGCGCTAACTACAGGTTCTGGTCATGTGCCGACATCGATATTGTCACACGTATGTATTAAGTTTTAAAATTCCTATTTTTTTCTAATTATCATTAGGACCGTTTATTTTGAAAGTGGTGTAAGTCCATTTTTGAGAAAAATGAGATATCACGTAATTCATGTTTAATTTAATGTAATGTTTTTATATATAACTAGTCCGTGTTTAATTTCTCAAAAAAAAACAATTTTTTGAACAACTGAAAATCGGTCGGTATATGAAATTGCATAATCATCGACATACTAACCTTTAATTTTCTCGAAACAAAAGAAAATGGACTTACACCACTTTCAAAATAAACGGTCCATTAAATAAAATGGTTCTATTCCCTTGAATTGTTTCTCTCCTTCCCTTATTACAGGCAAAGACTACCACGAAACCTGTTCGGGCCACGGTTTCCACATCCTCGGCAGGTGCAAGTGCCACAAAATGTACAGCGGTACTAAATGTCAGTTCTCCGAAGAATGTACGGAAGACAGTGATTGCGGCTTACGCGGCAAGTGTGTAGATGCGGGAGGAAAGAAATGTTACTGTCCATATGGATTTTACGGGAAAGGGTGTAATAAGAGTGAGTGTTTCTTTATTTTTTTTCAGCTTCACGCTGTAGATAGATAGATAGATAGTAGAGATCTTACGTCTTCAACTCAATGTCGAGCTTTGTCATCTTCGCAGAGCGATTAAATGAAAATAATATACAATTTCACAACTATACAAGGTTACAAGGTAGTTTAATGCTATTCACGTTCACGTTACTTTCGCTCCAGTTTGGCCACTCAATATGTAATATCTCGAGAATTGGGCAGTGCATAGGGAACGGAGTGTTTTAACACTAGGTATATATTTTCTGTCTACCCATGTTATATACGTTACACGGCTTAAAGCTAAACAATATATTTAATTGAAGAAATCCATATATTTCTTTTACAGAGGCCCCATGGAAGGATAAGAACATAAATCTATCGTTGTATACAAAGAAACAATTATCCAAAGAATTTACTTTATACTGGCGCGTTATAAAGGATGAAGCGGAAATGGAATTTGTTATGATCATCAATGGAACTTCTTATGGTGGTAAGAATTCAATATTTTTATTTTCTTTCAGTTTACACATTTTCTCATACAAGCAAAGATATGATTTTTCCATGAAGTTCATCGTTGTCGCCTTTACTGTAAATAATTAGTTCGATTCCGCATTCGGGAGAATAAGGAACGTTCATTTTCTCGCTCTAATAATAAGATAAAATGCGGCGTTGAGTTCTGTCACTTAAACGGTATGTCTCGAAAATTGGATTGGAGTGTAAAGCTAAAATACATGATACTATACTTGAAAAACTAGATAAGCTCATAAGATTATTTTTATTTAGTTTATGTGACACAGAAATAATTTTTATGAATCAATTAATCAAAAATATAATATATCTATTAAAAGTAGCGTATTTCCCATTAAAATTTAAAAATCTTCTAGCACTCGGATGGAGGCCTAAAGGCTTGAAGAAGGAATGTAAGAACTTTCCCGTACTTGGACCACCTCTAACTGGCCGTAAGTGAATTTTGCCTATATTTTTTAAAAAAATATAACTAAATAAATTGTATTATTGTATATTAAAAATATACTCATAAATATAGCAAGCACATCAGCACCAGAACCTTTGCCGGAACCGGAACCTAAATCTGAACTAAAACCCGAACCCGAACCCGAACCCAAGCCAGAACCAGAACCTGAACCAGAACCTGTCTCTGAACCAGAACCGAAACCGGAACCAAAACCTGATGTAGAATTACGATTAAATTCACAAGATTTAAACATGAGTGATAGTAGAAATAAAAGAGTCGCCATGCACACATTAGATGGATTTGATTTTAAAAATCTTGGTAATGACGTCACTGTTAAAACAAGCATTTCTTACAAAGTGTCCAGCTCTAAAGGTTGGTACTTATTTTTCTTATATATACATAAAAAAATATTTCTCTTTATCCATATAATATCCATCAATCATCAATATATCGCAATTATTTATATTTATATTTTACATAAATATAAATAATTGCGATGTATTATATATGTACAATATACCATAATTATACCCATTTTTTTCAAAGGTCGTAAGAAACGCGCAACCGCCGACATAGAAAAAGCAAGTAAGTACCAATTATAAACTTATTTAAATATAAAAAGGCACATTTTTTAACATGAGTGCTAAAATCCACGAAAAAGCTGAGCGACACTCAAAACTTACAAGCAAACTAACTTTGTATAAACACTATATGTATAAATGTTGCATGGTTACGTTATTTTTACAGATGACAGTGAAACCGAGAATTATCCTTCCTTAAAACCTGAACCTGAATTAAAACCAAAGTTAGAACCTAAGTCTAAACAATCAAATAAGTTAAAACAACCAAAATCTGTGCAATTGCCGTATCTTGACGGTTCAGATATTGAATCCAGTTTAGAGCCACATTTTGAACCTACACCTGAACCCACATCTGAACCTGAACCCATATCAGAATCCGAACCTGAACCATATCCTAAGTCTTCACCTAAACCATCTCTGGAGCTGAAACCTGAACCATCCCCAGAACCAAGACCAGAACCCGAACCTACACCTGAACCAAAATCAGAACTATCCCCCAAATCTTCCCCTGAACCTGTCCCTGAACCTAAACCAGAACCATCACCAGAACCTGAACCATCTCTGGAACCTAAAGCTGAACCTGACCCATCTCCCGAACCAGAACCTGCCCCTGAACCTAAATCAGAACCCGAACCTTCACCAGAATCTCGACCATCTGAACCTAAACCAGAACCTACACCTGAACCAGAACCCTCTCCTGAATCAAAACCTGAACCTGAACCCGAACCTGAACCTGAACCCGAACCCGAACCCGAACCCGAACCCGAACCCGAACCCGAACCCGAACCCAAACCCAAACCCGAACCTGAACCTGAACCCGAACCCGAACCTGAACCTAACGCAGAAGATTCAGAATATCTGCTAGTGAAGGGACTTTCAGAAGAAACAGGTAAAAGCACAAAGCTTCGCTATAAATATACAACACTATAGTAAATTTAATTCAATTTACATAAAAAATATTTGATTATTATAGTGGTATAGTGTTGTATGTTAATATATATTTAGTTATACTTATGAGTCAATATGTTATGATGCATGATACTTAATATATTTTTTACTATTATTTCTTGTTGTTTATTTATTTAATATAAATATATAATGTTTACTTTCAATTTTTTTATTTAAAAATATATTTAATTTTCAATATATAATTACTTTGTGTATTTAAAAAAACTGGTAACAAGTAAAAAAAAAAAACCTCGAAAATTGGCGGAAAAGGAGTAGTGTCTTAACACTAAATTACTATTCTGTTATATGCGGGATATAGCGTGAAGCTGAAAATAAAGAATAACTTAATTCCTTCTTATTATATAGAAAAAAATAAAAAAAGTATAATATAAAAGCGTTGTACTGAAAGAAAAGGCTTTATTCATTTTTTATTTATTACTTTTATTAATTAAAAAAAAATTAGCAGTACACCAAATTTTATATGTTTTTTATGCATTTTATTTATTTATATTATATATAAATATATATTTATATAGCTTTTTATATCTTTTATCTAAGCTTCGCATGCTTGTGGTGTTTCTCTAATCCTGTCCATTTCCTTTCCTATTTTCTACTTTTTCCGTCTTCTACTTATGTTCTGTTCTATCATAATTTTCTTTTTTTCAGACTTTCTTTCAAATAATCTTGTACATATATCGTTTTAACTCTTCATTTTATTCTAGTTAAATAATACTAATATTTTTTAAATCATAGATAATTATTATCGTTTTGTAACAATAAAAGAAAAAATATGTAAATATCAACATTACTTACATGTTATTTAAAAGTAATATTCTTAAAATGTTTAATTTTAACATGCATACATAATTATTAATTATAATAAAAATGTACCTCACTATTATATCAGCAGATATACTTGTAAGTGTTTGTTTCAATGGAACAAACTATTAAGTAGTTAATAATTTTTATTTTACTTTTCTAAACTAGATTGATATCTGAATTACCGTCTTATTCTTTTCATTTTCTTTTATTTTGTATTATAGGTACCATAGTTATAATATTGCTTAACTGTATTTTCTAAATGTTAAAACTATAAAAAAATAATACATAATAAACCTCTAGGCTATTTCCCACCTCACGAGTACGTGCCAAAGTTCGACTTCAGCCCGATGGACTGCACCGACATTGTTATAGGAACAGCTCAAGGGAACTATCACCGAGTACTGGATTATTATACTAGAGACAGGTTTGTATTACGTTTTTTTATTACTAGCTAAGTAGCTCTTACTTGTTTATGACTGTGGTCGAATGAAAATGAGAACTTGTTATACTTAGATCATAATCAGCTTTACGCTGTATCCCGCACACCGCGCGGCACAGGGTAGGCAGAATACATATTTTAATAATCATTAATAAATAATTATAATAATTCCATTCAGATCAACTCCTCGCGTGGATACATTATGGGGCGGACACGATGATATAAGCGCGGCGTCAGGTTTTGAAGAGAATAATATTACTACTATACTATTTAGAAAGAAAATTAAGGTAACTTTTAAGTTTTTTTATTTAAAGATATAATGTTTAATAAATAAATAATGTTTTATTCATTCATTCAAACAAGTTGTAACATTTTACCACGACAGGCAAAAGAGCCAACAGACCACTCTCTCGTAGACGACACGATGCACGTGATATGGGCGCGCGGACAGGAGTACGGACGGTACATACACTCTCCGCCGGCGGGAGTGTCCCGCGGAGACTTTTATAAACCGGACGATTTGAAATACCACGGGCACGGGGACCAGAGGGGAGTCGTGGGGATTAACTTCTTCGGTGAGTTCGAGGTTTTTGGGGTTTTGAGGTTTGTGGAAAACGAGTGAGTTTTAATATTTTTAAAGTGTTATATATTAAGTAAAAAGACAAAACATCGTATACGTCCGCTATTCAACATATAATGGTAATTTGCGATTGGCGATACGGAGGGAACGGAGTATCTTAACACTGTCACTTTCCCTGTTTACCCTCTGCCTACCCTTCTATATGCGGGATACAGTGTGACAGTGCAGCAGAGTTTTTTTTGTCGTGTTACTATTAAGTATTTGCACAAAAACACACAATTAAAACTAATGTTGTTACTCATTATCATAAGTCGTAACCCTTGAATTTCCAGAAGAATCAAAACCCGCGGCATCTGGCGGCGTAACCGCACTCCCCGACGCGTGCGGCGCTCAGTTCCGTGTGCCCGCTAATTGTAACACTACTCTAAGCAATTTTACATGCGAGTATGCAGCTATTTGGAAGTATATTGGTAGAGAAGCTGTACAATTTACGTTGTATACGAAACATAGTAAAGCGTGGACTGGTATCGGATTCAGCAATGATAAAAAGATGGTAATATATATTTTGTTATATTTTTTGTAATGCTACTTTGTTATGTTGTTTATGTCTCTTCATTACATGTTTGTTTTTAAACTCTGGTGTTGAGTTCCGCTGCTCAAATCGCAATATCGAAATTCAACGGAAAATGGGTCACGGAGTGTCTTAACATTACGTTCCCTCTGCCTACCCTGATGTGTACAGGATACAGAGTAAAAGAAATGTTTTATTTTCTAATAAAATGTTGTGGTTCTTTTGTGACATTAGCTTTTAAATAGGTTTCTCAAAATAATAATATAATTGTATATTGTTTGTGTTATGTATTTGTTACAAAATAATATGTCAAATAATGATGATTAAGTCGTGAAGTAGTTTTGATAATTATATTAAGATTTACATATTAACTTAGTTGTGTAGATAGTAACTTAAGTCGTCTTGTCTGTTTTCAACCAGAAATATTTGTATTTATAATAAACAAAATCTATAACTGCAATATTCTGCTCGACCATTGCATTGTCAGGCAGACACTGGGACCTCTACCAACCTGGGAACTAACAACACTATGTTGAATACCTTTAGGACAACATTTTAAAACGGGTCGGTTTTATGTATGCCCACCATTTATGTCTAGAAAACTTATATACAAAATGGAATTGTAAACAATTTCAGTCGCAAACCGACGCCATAATAGGCTGGGTGGACCCCCGCAACGGGCGCCCTTTCCTCATGGACACGTGGGTTAACGGCTACGCGGCGCCGCGTCTCGACGCGCGCCAGCACCTCTCGCGCGTGTCTGGCGCCCTGGTGGACGGGGTCGCCACGCTCAGCTTCGTGCGCCCGCGCGACACCGGTGACGATAAGGTAACTTAAGTTAAACGTAGCTTTGTTGTGCTGTTGTGTGTGGTCACTGCACACTGAGGATGATAAGACAAATTTACTCACTATTTGGGTACGGTCACATATATAAATCAGCAGGTCAGGTCACATAATATAAAGATTAGTATTGTAGAGTCTGAATGTTCATACACATCTCTTACAAGTGTGTGGCACCCTAGTACATAGTCGCTGTATTGACTGTACGTGTACAAG
Organism: Heliconius cydno galanthus; assembly: GCA_036379175.1. Classification (NCBI taxonomy): domain Eukaryota; kingdom Metazoa; phylum Arthropoda; class Insecta; order Lepidoptera; family Nymphalidae; genus Heliconius; species Heliconius cydno. The sequence goes on from JAKRZM010000999.1 coordinate 420,253, forward strand.
GATAAAAAATATAGGAACTGATAAGGTAACTTAACGAGTGGTAGTGGCCACGACTCGTCTGTACTGTAGTTTGCTCGTTAAAATAATATTACCCCCACAGGACCTACCCTTCACGGACACCAAGTGCCTGTACATGATGTTCGTGACGCAAGGCGGGGGCTTCGACGCGGTCTCCAAGCGTACCAGCAAACACGCGCAGGTGCCCGACGTGTCGGAGGAGCGTGTCTGTATACGGCGGTGCGGACCTGGTGAGTAGATAACTATGTAAAAAACGCTGAAAATGCTTAAATCTGTAACAGGTGCCCGCATATAGCAAGGTTTGAGGAGAAACACCGTTCCTCAGGCACAGTTAAAATATATTGTGTGTTACACTCAATTCGTAGATATTGCCATTAGACCGCAACGAGACTGTATGTAAAAAAAAATACAATAAACTATTATTACAACATTTAATTATTGTTACAGAACCCAGTGAAGATGAAACGACAACAGAATTAGTACTCCCAGGTGCTCATACATACACCTTACACATACGTATAACAGACCTCGCTCAAGGGTTCCGTACCCCCGCCAAGGGAACCCCCGAGTTTAAGGAACTAGCGGATAGGGTATCCATGGCGTTGGGCGCGGAATTGGGAAAGGTTAAAGGGTTCAGGGAAGTTGTTCTGGATGGATTTGTACAGTAAGTGTTGTTTTGTTGATTTTAATAATTCTGCAAATTTATTTGATTGTGAAATATATTTATATAATATACATTATTTAATAGTATTTAAAAAATGAGTAAATAAAATATAGTATTATTATTACTTTTTCCGAGGGCGGCGTTATGTTCCATCACTCAACATAATAACTATCCGACTCTGTCTATCCGACTATATGCAGGATATTGCGTGAAGCAGAAGTTTTCCTACACATTGTGTCTTATTTATTATTCAAAAATCCAAAAAATATTTTTTGTACACTTGTTGTGATGTTGGTTCAGAACAACTACATAAAATCTATTATCATCTTGTCTAATCAAAATAGACTAATATTACAAATAACAATTAACATACTGAACCAATAAGATTAGTTGCTTGAATAGCATAGTCGGTACTTACAATAACCGACTAACAACAATCTTATTCAACACTGCAACAATAATGACCAAACCATCTAACAACAAAAAAATCCAACAGGAATGAAACTCAATCTGTAATAGCTGATCTAACACTGAAAGCCGTCGAAGACTCAACAATATCAACAACAACAAACACAACTGACGAGCAGAAGTGGGAGGAGGCGGTGCGGGACATGCTCGCCGCGGGGAGTGTTGGCGCCTTCAAAGTGGATCCCTTGTTCATGGAGTTTGAGGTCGCTGGTGAGTGTCGGTTGCGGGTCTGTAAGAGGACACAACAAGAAACACAACAGACGAGCAGAAGTGGAATAGGATTATCATTTAATGGACTTGAGCATATGAACAATTATTCTGTACAGTTATTTACCAGTTTAATGAAAATAGGTTTAAATTTAATCGAGGGGTTAAAGAAAAAAAAAGTGAATGCTAATAACTTGACAGGGGCCAAACCAACAACCACTGTGCCACCACGACCAACCAGCGGTAGTTTCCTGGGCGGCACTCGCTTATGGGTGGTAGTGGGGTGCGTGGCCGCGCTGCTGCTGCTGGCGCTCGTACAGGCATTGTGTACTTTAGCACACTCTAAAGCGAGGAAGGTATGCTTATTATTTTTTTTATATTTTAACGGATGGTCAGACAATGGTCTAAATATTTTTAGTAAATTATCATTTTAAAAAAAAACTAAATGGATTATTATAAATTTTATTATTAAATGAATTATGCTAAGATATTATACATTACAAATAATATAAACAAAAAAAAATTAGTAACTGTCTAAAATTAAAAACTTTACTCATGAATTCTAATAAAAAATATCTATACAAACTACATATTCGATTACAGGAGCAGTTAATACCACCTACACCATGGAAAGAATACACATCGGCCAACACTAACTACGCGTTCGAACCCTTTGAGAACGACGACAAATACCCTCACTCCCTACCCCGTTCTCCCCCACACTCCCTTCCCCGTTCCCCACCACAACGACCCGCCGCTCCCCCTCCCCCACGGCCCACACATGCACCTGACAGGCATGAACGGACCAATAACAGGCACGAACTAGCCAATAACAGGCACGAACTAGCCAATAACAGGCACGAACAAGCCAATAACAGGCACGAGCTTGGCAGCAACAGGCACGAGCAGACCAATACCAGGCATGATCATACTAATAACAGGCGAGATATACCCAATAACGGTAATATGAATGGGAAAACGAATGGTTATCATAACGGAACGGGAAGGAAGACGCCTAGTGGTTCTAAAAAGTTCTCTAATAACGGAACTCAGTATTATCATGACACGAGGTCGTTGCAACGACCGCGATCGCATTATGGGTGAGTATTTTGTTTTGCTTTTTTATTTAATAGTAAGAAACACAGGCCTGCGTGGTGTAGCGGCTGACTGTAAACGCGACGATTACAGGCTCATTCTGGGGAACGTACTTAAAAAAAGTAAAATATTGTGAGTAAATAAATAGGAAATTAGAAGAAATTTCATTAAGTATTGTATTTATAATTTCGTGGCTATCGTGTCTATGATATAAAATGTGGTCTCTCCCGGTTAATCTTAATTGATTGACAATTTCTTGTTTTGATAGAATCCGCTTAACGGGTCGTTAGTATCTAGAACAAGTTGGTATAAAATATATTTATTTATCTTTTTATACGACCGTGTGGCCTAATGGATAAGGCGTCGGACTTCGGATTCCAAGATTGCAGGTTCGAGTCCTGTCACGGTCGCGGCTGCATTTCTGATCTTTTTACTTTGCTTTTTTTAAATATATTTTTACTTATTATATATTTATCTTTAATGTGGTGGTTAGTTTTCATTACTTTTGTTGCGACAATTAAAGGATTATAGGCTATCCTAAATCAGTCTTTTATATTAAGATTTTTATAAAGATTTTTTAAGTAATTTAATAACTACTTATTTTTTTATGCAGAAACTAATCTTACATGTAATTTTGATCACATGAGATAATTACAGAAAAAAAAAAATTAAATATCGTTATATTTATTTTTAGTTGAACGATGTTTAAGTGATATGTTGCTTATAATTGTTTTTAAGTGAAGGCTAATACTACTAATATAAAAAATATTTATTTACTTATAAAGAAAAATATTAGTGATTTTTGTTTTTTTTTATTTTTTTGATTTTGATTTTTATTACGAAAATATTTTGTTGTTTTTGGATCCGACCAAGTACTTACTTACTTGATATCTGTGGAAACGGCTTAAGATTTCATTGATTGATTGATTTATAGATACAGGTGAAACTAATAAATGAACGTGACGGAACCAGACTATATCGTCATGTTTACAAACTTACATTTAATTTACATTCAAAGTTGAATTGTAAATTTAAATCAATTTTATGTTACACAGAGCGAGGCAGTTAAAATAACTGAATCCCCTGAGTGTAAATCGAACCCACCACCTTAAGTACCGAAGTTTAAATTGATATCCCCCCCAGCTACGACCAGCCCGACGGCCCCCACCCACCGGGCAGCATGGCGGGCTCGTCACTTTCGCTGCCGCGCTCGGCGCAGCCCGACTTCTACTTCATGCCGTCGCAGCGCAAGCACGAAGGTGAGACCGTGCGCGTGTACGTGCGCAACCCGCACTACCCGCACCACACCCACACACAGCTGTACTGATGTTGCTACACTAAATATTGACACACACAATACAGTAATATACATTTATAATGTTTACATTATACTTTTTTAAATTGTTCTGACGTGGTACGAGACACCTTTTCAAACAGTAAATATTTTTATATTATAAGCTTATACAGCTATTCTATTTTTATTAAATCACTAGTATACTTTTATACTAATTTTATTTTAAATAAATTAACACACTGAAGGCGGTGGTGCTTAAAATTGGAAATCAATGGCAATACACCGAATTTTATAGCTCCCGGTGTCTATAGGACTACCACGTCAGTCGCAGAGGGTTCAGCAAATGCCGACGTGAATGCGAATGAGCGACACAATTACATTAATATTTAAACTCACGTACAACATACAAACAAACATTATACTAAGCTAGGCAATAGTCTTAGTTAGCCAAATACGCAAACATTAACATTAGTTAAGCAGACATTAGTCTGCTACATCGTTATTGTACATTTAACTGTAGTCCCTACATTTTCCTGAAATTTTATGACTACAAAGTAATGATAGTCAATGTAATTAAATAACTATTTTGCTATACAACATTAAGTTTTTTTTGTTTCGCATAAGTAAATAAAGAAAATAGATTGAAGAGAGAGATAGTAAAATTTAGGATATAATAATAATCGAAGTAAATTTTTATTTAATAACAATTTTTCCCTTGTCATTTACAATCAAGTCATGATTTTCTACAAGTTATTAAAAGCATAACAAATAAAATGTGTTGTTCAACCTTATTATTTACAAATAGGTAACTTTATTATATTAATGAATTTTCCATACTTTATTTAATTTATATAATATATTCTGTGATGAATTAATTTAAAATAATAATTTAATTATTTTTCATTAAGCAAATAATCAATAATCGAATCAATAAAGGTTTTTTTAATATATTATAGTAATTTTTGTACAAAATAATAATTATTTTATTTTCTGTTATATAGATAAATAGCTTAGGTTTGGAGCTTTAATTTTTTTAATAGAAAGAAAGGTTCATAGAAACTTCTTTATATTTTAGGTTACCAATGATTTTAGCTTTTTATTTTTTAAATATTAAATTTAAGTAAACTATAATTTAAGTTTAATAATAATAATAGTATATTTTTTATATTATATTATTAATAGCTTATAAAAAAATAATATAATAATGTTTAAATATATTTTTATATATAAGTAATAAATGTTTGTGTTTTAATTGAAATTTGGCTTTTATTATGATTTACAGTTAATAACTGCCATAAAAAGGTAATTATTATTTTTATAGGTCGTTGGTGCCGTGGCTAATTCTGTCACTAACATATTTATTATCTGTGTTCTTCATTTTTTTTAATTTAACTATTATTATTATGTATGTGTTTTTGCATGTCTTTTGATATCACTTGTTTATTTATAATACTTATTAATATATTATTAAATACTATTTCTTCAAAGTTTACTTCAATTTTTATTCAATATTTCAAATTATCAGAGTTTAAAATTCATGTATTATTTAATATATGTATAAAATAAATAAAATATAGATATTAGTGATGTAACAAATATTTGTATATTGCATTCACAAAGTTTCGAACTCTCGAACAAAACCATTAGAGAATTGGCGTTAAATTTTAAGAAATAGCTCAAAAATAGCATGGGTTACATCTCTAATAAAACATTAAATTATATATACTATTATTTATATAAAACAACGAAGTATGTATAAATATAAATATTGCTCATATATTTTTTCTTTAATAAATACCTCTTCATTCATAAGCAACAATCTTCAATTTTCTACTATAATTATATTTAAAATACATTTTAGCTATAAAATATTTTCTTTTACAGATTTCTGAACGAGTTTTCGATGACTCGACTTAGTTACCAAATTATGCACAAACAGAAGGACTAACATGGAGTATTTTATATATCAACTTTTCTCGGAGGTTAGAAGTAGCTTCATTTATAATGATAATAAAATTTTAAAAATTCTCAACATGTATGTATACAGGCGTCCCTCGTATAACACGGTACTTGTACAACACGGTTTCGATATTACACGGTCCAAGAATTGCGACTAATATAACACGGTTTCGATACTACACGATGCAAGAAATGATATTAGTATAACACGATTTTGAAAAATATGCATTTTAAATTTGAACTTTTTTTTCGTTCAATAAGCTGTTTCTACTTGTTTTATACTATGTAATTATTATTATTAGTCTTTGAATATATTTTATTGTTGTATTTTTTAATTATTGTATTTCATCATAAAATAGAATTTAATTTATTTTTCTTAATAAAAACTTCAAGGTAACTTCCTTTTTCATTTATGTAGTATTTGGAACGAAATTTCAGCTATCATAAAATTTTACACCTTAAGATTTGGTTTCGATATAACACGGTACGCATTGCCTTTATTTGTATGATTTCAAAGTCTCGTATAACACGGTTTCGATATAACACGAGACAAGGTCTCGATACTACACGGTGTACAGTATGGTATACCTGGTTTCGTATAACACGGTTTCGATATAGCACGGTACGAATTAACCGTGTTATACGAGGGATGCCTGTATACATATATTTTCATATTATATAGCGTCATTTTAAATATAAAAATGAACTTATTTATAAAAAGTTTTATATCAAATGATTTGGTTTATTTATAAAAGTAAAAAATAAGTAAAAAACATATTATTGCTATTAGTAAATTAATCAAATTTATACACAATCTATTTCTAATCTCTCCCAAACAATAATTTTAATTTAGAAATGAAATGTATATAACTCCATGTTCTATACAAATATTTTCTTGAAAATAAGTCTTTTTATATATACACTGTATAACCATGTATAATAAATAATGTATAATTATACAATAAATCCAAACATGTCTAGTCTCACGTCACAGTTTTAAACTAAGTTATTATTTCACTATGTCGGTTAAATGTGATATGTTTAAAGTATTCAATACACCTGTTATTATATAATTAATGTTGCGTTGAATTATATTACAATATCTGCTGAATATAAAATATTAGGATATCTCTTATTTTTACTTTGATTATGGCGTTCCGAACTTACGATATCTTTGTAAAATTTCTATTAAAATATTTTTGCTTCAGGCAACATTGGATATCATAAATTTCTTTTGACAGCTGTCACATTTAACTAACACCCTGAGTGTTGTCATCTATCTATAATAAAATATAATAATAGAGTAGAATCTCACTAATCCAGCACTATTAAAGACCAAAGTATGTCGAAAATTATTGGAATGCATGCTAAATAAAGCATTGTAAAATATCTCACCATTAATCAATTACAATGGTTTAAAGATTATCCCTAATTGAGGTATGTTTTTGAGTTCATTGTCGCTCTTGTTTTTTTGTATATTTTAACGAATAATTTAATTTAATTGTTTAATTCCTTAGAAAGACCAGATAATTGGATCGCCCTTTTCTAAATAATTTACTTAATATTATTTCAATACCAATTACAACTATACTACATTAGTCTTCTTTTTAACTTTTTTTCGCATGTTTTATAAATATTATATTTGAAGGGCATTTTTACACATTTCTATATATTGGAGACCAATCATGGCGCAGGGGCACAAAGTGTGACTGTAAAAACCGACTGGTTGTGGGTTCGGTCAACAGTCGAGGATATGAAATATTTATTTCAATTTATATTTCCATTTCTTCGCTCTGGTGTCAAGGGCGCGCAAAGCGCGGCGTTGAGATCTGCCGCTCAACACGCAATGCCTCAAGAATTCGACAGAAAGTGGGGTACGGAGTGTCATACCACTAGGTATTGCCTGTATACTGCTCAATCTTCAGGTATACTACTGCCTCTTTTGAGGCTGATTTATTTTATTAATTCTATCTATTGAAGTGACAGATGAATGACATTGTACTGTATTTATATGATGGCAACACTATTTATATGTAATTGTAACACTATTCATATTTATATGTAAATAATTACATATACATTTTATATACTGTATATTCGTTCTTATATAAATATTAACGTATAAATTTTCTTTTTTTAATCTTAAGCTTTATGTAAATTTTAAATAGAATAATCAAAATTAAGAAATTATTCTGGATAAAAGTTGCTGCGTTTTCTTAAATATAATTATTAGTAATAAATGTATGTAAATATACATATAATATATAAAAATTTTTTTTAGGTATCAATAGTAGTTTATTATTTATAAATATTAAAATGGTGCATATTTTGTATGTTTGTTTGTCCGTAGATCTTTAATTAGTGTAATAGACATTATGACAAAATATATACTGGTATAATTAACACGAGAGTATTAATTAATGTAGTTTAAGTTATGACCAAATCTAATATTAATAAATATTTTGGAAAAAAATGCATTTTTTAATTTTCACCAGTATTATAAAATTAAAAGAAAATATTGTGTGGACCGTTCTTCGTTTATCAGTAATTTGAAATTAAGAACAAAAATTTTATTAATTAATATTTTTTTTATAATTAAAATGTTATTAATAAATCAATTAAAATTTTTAATATTTTCAATTTTCTCCTGCTGCTCGACATTTAATGTCTCATAACTTGTACAGTGCGTGGGGAACACAGTGTTTTAACACTTTCTCCCTTATATCTCTATCTCTATCTCTACCTGCTATATACGAGATACAGACTAAAGCTAAAAAAATACAATAAATAACGAAGCAATGAAAACAAACGTAAAAAAATCATTTATTTAATTTTGTAATTTTACACAACTTTAAAGAAAGTATTACAATGTCAGTTTTTGTTATAAAAAAACTATTATCACCTAAACCTTAAAATGTATAGATTTTATTTTACTTAAATCTTTGAGCTTGCTTATCTAATATACAAACACAAAAAAATAAAATATTTTTAAATTTTATTTCTTATAAATATATGAAATTCTTCAACTAAATTATTATTTTAATTTTTTGTTGTTAATTAAATTTACATTAAATTTAACAGTTTTATTTTTAAAACTTTAACATTTTTACATATAATAACTTTATTAATTACCAAAAATCCCTTTTTCAGTATAAAAAGTCCTATTTTCCCTTTCCTTTAAAAAATAATATATTCAAAACCTAAACAATATATAATATTCATTTTTACTTTTTTATAATTTAGAGCTTAAACGCTTCACAGGCTTACTTTTGAATTTCCAAGAGTCCTGTAAAAATATATAAAAATATCTATATGAAGCCTATAGTGATATTATAAAACTGAAGAGCTTGTTTGGTTGAACGCACTAATCTCAGAAACTATTGCTTCGACTTGAAAACCTCTTTGTGTTGGAAAGTATAAGATCATATTAGTCGTTTCGATCCACTGCACTATCCCTGAGGCCGGACTCACCTTGCACTTGGAATGTGTTATATGACACATTACATACAACAAGTAGTTTTGCATTTCCATTTGAAATTGGTCTGTGCGCTATATTTTTTTTATTTTACTTTATTTTTTATTTATAGGTAATTCTATAGGTAAGATCATATTTGCAAGTGAAAACCTATGATTGCCTTATTTTTTATACAAATTGTATTTGTTTGTATTTAAGAATTTGCTATTATTTTCTTAATAATAAATAATATTTATTATCTTACCGCAAAAGACACATCAAGTCCCCGTCTTTTTCCTTCTTCTTCAATGCCTCTAGCTATTTCATCTTGTATTGAACCCCTTACATCAATGAAATTAACCGGAGCGCTCGCGTAGTGCGCTGATATACATTTCCGGAAACCCTATAAAAATTTATAAGCTTCAAGCTCTATCCTGAATGTAGCCCTGCTACAGATAGGCAGAGGAAAGCTAATTGCGTGATATTGTGTGTTGAGTGGAGCCACAGCGGGTGCTGTATAATCTCTACCTGATCACTGTCTGTACATAGAAGATATATGACAAAATCTATTATTGGGGGCATTTATCGACGAACCCCTAAGGCTGCACTTAATATCCGCTCTGTAGCTGCGGTAGCTGCATGATTTACTGGAATAAATAATATAGTAAATTTACCTTGGTATTATTAGCACCAGATCCATGTACGAGTAGAGGATGGAAGAACACCGTGTCCCCCGGACTCATTTCCAGCTGAACGCGAGGTTCATTTGATACTTCCTGGTCTAATATACCGTGATATAGTTTGTTTGAACCCTGGTTTTATAATGGGAACATAATTTAAATCTTTTTAATAAGCGAAATATTATCATATACCTAATATATGTCTTATGTAGGTATGTCATTAAAATAGCATATTTAGTAAGTATGTATAATTTATACGTACATACAATCTATGAGGCCAGTTGTGGTGCAGGGGCACTTTCATTTCTTCGCTCTAATGTAGAGACCAAGCGCGGCATTGAGTTCAGCTACTCAACACGCAATACCTTTCAGCGGTAAATGGGGAAAGGGGTGTCTTAGGTTCCCTCTGCCTACCCTGCTGCGTGCGGGATACAGGGTCAAGCTGATTTTTTGTATAATTTATGACATATTCTTTCTGCATATTATCCGTCACATCTACAAAGGTATTCTATTCTGCAAAAAGAAACATGAAAAATCACTTACAGGTAAATTGCCATGTGCATACAACATGTTACGTTTATGCGATTTAGGCATGACGTACAAACACCCATTGTCAATATTGACGTCATCGATGGCAGTCCAAGACGCGATTATTTTTTCCGCCGGACGAAACGGAAAGAAGTATAAGTCCTAGAAAGAGAGAAACAATTAAAAAGAATTTTATATATTATAAAAACAAAAATGTAATTCTGGTCCAGGGTAACAAGCGTGCGACTATAAACTCGACAGGTTCCCACTGAATGAAATATTTAATACTAGCAACCCGCTCACGGCTTCGCCCGCTTAAACTTAATACACTGAACCTACAGCTTTATCCCTGCATTTTAAATCTATAATATCTTCGAGAATATTAATTTAAATTACATGCTGTAATAGGCCACATTATAAAGATTAATGTTGTATTGCTTCCATTCGGTTCATAAATTAGTCATTAAGTATTTGTTATAAAAAGTAAATGACAAAAAAATGTTATTGTGGTTTATCTATAAGAGAGGTACCTGTATAGTTTTGTGGAGTTCTCTGTAAACCCTGTCAAGGCATACAAGTATATTAACTTTGTAAATCTCGTAGAGTTCAACCTGAGTTTGCAATGTAAGCGAAAAATAGAAATTATTTACAACATCACATTAGAAACCTCATAAATAACAATATTTCTCTACTATACCTATAACGGATGATATTATACAAATAAATCTTTCTCATGAATTCCTTCCTCGTTTTATACTAAGTATGTAAAAAATTTCATTTTCTCGATCTGGTAAGTAGGCAACGTGCGAGGTTGAGTGGCTCTACTCAACAATGCAATGTCTCCAGAATTTGGCGGAAAGTGGGGAAAGGAGTGTATCAACACTAGTTTCCCAGGTACTACCCTACTATGTGCGGTTTACAGCGTGAAGCTAAACAAATAAATGGTAAATTCATAGGTAGAATTATAATATTTAGAATAAAAATAATTCCATTAATTTCATCGTGTTTATTTTTTTATTTTGTATGTTAATGAGGATCATAAATCCTAAAATAAAAATGCACGTTTTAAGAAAGTATAAGAAAAAGGATAAAAAATTACATGACATGGTCTTCATGGCAAAATATGTATTTATTCATTCCTAAATTTACCTTGGAAAAATAATGTTTAAACTTTTAATATTTTTATATACAATAAAACTAATTATATAAACTTTTTTAAAGGAATATGCAAATTACAGATACATCTATTACTAATTTATATTGTAGTAGGTATTATTTATAAACCCAAATAAACTTTGTACCCCTTTTTTACAAATTGTAAATTTGCCACATTTACTGTTTATTTAGAGAAGGAGATGAGGATGCACAAAAAATATATAATTCTTATTACCGTACCGTACCGTGTGACAACATTACACTTTTGTATGAAGTGACATACATAATTATCTACATGTTGCTACGGCAACGAGGTTTGTACGTGCCAATTACTTAGTTCTCTATTTATTATAAATATCTCATATAAATAAAAAAATACAATAAAATCTGAAAAGATCGGTGTCTGTAAATATATGGAAGATATGTTTTTGGTGACATTTACTAACCTAAATACATTGTTATATAAAAAAATTATAATAACTCCATAACCGATTTAATTATACTTATAAATGGTCACGTCGGTAAGGCTGCTGAGCCATTTGAATATGTTCACGGAGTTTTTAGATGCGGTCTTCGTAATACAGAGGGAGAAAATATTCTGAGAACCTGTGTTGCGTCTGATCTGGCCGTCGTGAATACGTTCTTCCTAATGCATGCATGCAGACGGACATCCCGGCAGACACTGCTCGGGATGCTTGGGATCGAGCACAATCAGCAATAATTGCGAGGGTCAAGCGAGTTTTTGGCGTTTCAAAGGGTGTAATTAAGACATGGTGGTGGAATGAAAAGGTGCAGGAAGTGATCCGTGGAAAAAAGCTGCCTTTAAGGAGGCGGTAGTTATTGGCTCGACCCCCACTACAGAGTATAAATTATTTTCCTTTCCGTGTTCTACTAAGATAAATTGCACTGTTAAGATCCGCCATTAAAATTGCAATGTCTCCAATTCGAGAGTGTTTTAGTATCACTATCACTCGTATTTAGTACTATCTATTTTTGTCTATTTGTCTGTGATTTTGTGCACGTTAATCTCGGAAACGGCTTAACTGCATTTTAATGAAATGCAGTTTTCAATATCATATTTTGGTAAACTTTCATTAACATTTAGCGATGTTTTTATTCCAATATTTGTTATTAAAATCTATATCAATTTATTCCCGTAGATGAAGTCACAGGCCCAAATATAGCTAAGAAATAAAACATGAAGCTGGATGAAAAATACCTATCTACATTAGAAAGTAAAACTTACCTGATGTGCCGCATGCCTGAGGCTGCCTGGTGGTTTGTTAATGAACATGCAGTGCATAACATCTATGTCTTCACCTATAAACTGTGACAACACGTGCAGCAAACGCGGGTGTTCTGAGTATGTCATGAAAACATCGTCATACTGTAAGTCTTGTACCTGCGTGGAAGAAAATACTTTAATTAGGTTATTGAAGATAAAAAAGGCATATCTAGATTTATTTTTCAGCTTCACGCCGTATCCCGAACACAGCAGGTAGGCAGAGGAAACCTAGTGTTAAGATATTCTGTTCCCCACTTTCTGCCGAATTCTGGAGGCATTGCGTGTTGAGTGGCAGAACTGAAAGCCTCGCTTTGCCTCGATACCAGAGCGAAGAAATGGAAATATAAACGTAAATAAATATTTCACTTTCTCGAGTGTAAATCGAAGCCGCAAAGCCTTGACGTCTATGTAACAGGGTAGGCATAAAGAACCTAGTGTTGAGACTTCCCTACATAAGTATCACATATCGCCCAATTTTGAAGGCATTGTTCGTTGAGTGGTTTTGTTACCAGAGTAGGGAAATTAATATTGCATGATACGGCGTGAAGGTATAAAAAAGCACAAGAGTAACTCATTTTGTTTTTTTTTTTCATCAGCCTATCGCCGTCCACTGCTGAACGTAGGCCTCCCTCATCAAGCGCCAACCATCCCGGTCTTGGGCTTCTCGCATCCATCCGGTGCCAGCCACCTTCTATAAATCGTCCGTCCATCGTGCTGCAGGGCGTTCTACACTACGCTTGCCTAAGCACGGCCTCCACTCTAGCACGTAGTAACTCATTAAGTATGAGAAATTTTTTTTTTTTTTTTTTTTATTGAAGATGGGTAAGCATTTGTCCGCTATCTCACCTGGTGGTAAGTGACGATGCGAACGATGGTGGAGCATGCTTACCCAGAAAATGCCTATTCACTCTTTCCTTGAAGACGGTCAGGTTATATTTAACGGGGAACAGTTGAGCAGGCAGGGAGTTCCACTCCTTAGCTGTTCTTATAAGGAAAGTGGAGGCGAAGCGCTGCGTACGAGAAGCAGGCACATCGATAACATATGGGTGAAACCCCAGCCTACGTCTAGTGCTCTGCTGATGGAAAGGAGAAGAGGGTATCAGGTCATGCAACGCTGCTGCACACTCTCCGAAATGNTTGTTTCTGTTTCTGTGCTTCATAATATTATTATTTGAGACGAGAGAAGAAGTGAATAGGCAGGAAGAAGGCAGTTGTGCGAGGCATCCTGACTCGTTTAGCCAAAGGAGCGAGCTGACTGCGACCACACACAGAAGAGGCTGGCTTGGAGACCGCGGGGACGCCCGAACCCCCCCGGGGATGCTCACCTGGTCCTCCCATCCGGTCGCCAACCGGCAAGGTGGAACAACCCGGGATTTTTCGTCAGGTGGCGGGGCAGCCTTTCACGGGTGGCTTTCCCGCTACTTGGGCCCCCAACTGCCTACGGTCGGCCAGCGGTGCACCGTGCTTCGGATCCCGCTAGCCTCCAGAGCCAGACACCCGGTGCCGCGACAGTCAGGCGCTCCAAACCGCTTACTGTCAAGATGCAACTGCACAGACCCAACCTCCACATAGGCTACTACTAGCTGCGTACCGGAACGCGGTGATACCGTTTGGCGGTACGATTTAGTTAGTAGGGTGGTAACCAGCCACGGCCGGAGCCTACCACCGGAAAGAGTGTTGTCCATTTAGCACTGCCCAGGGGTCACGTGTAGGGTATCTAGAGTCATGAAGCCCATACTGGGCTTCGCCTACGGACGCGGACAACAATAGTTGTTTTACTCACCTTGTTTATCAAGTGTTCGCCGACAAGTCCTTTATCTCTCAGGTTGTTTTCGCTTACAATTGTCATAGAACCCCTATCTATTTGACCATTGCACACTTGAAGGAACCTTTGCCTATTTTTTTTATAATATTAATAGGAAAAATATACTTTATTGTGTTTATTATGAAAAAATATACTTTATTAGTTATCTTATGTCATAGCTTAAAGTAGTTATTCTAAGGAGTCTTAATGGTTGACTCAACACTAGACACGCAGGATCGCTCTGCCTACTCTACCAAAAAAATATATAATTAATATGTGATCTTACTATAATATTCAGTCATCATTGAAAATTAAAAAGAAAACATCTTCTATAGAAATATAAAGACAACGTTTATGCAAAGAAAAATTACCTTATTAAAGTTAATACAACCTCTTTATGTATGTAAATAATAATTTTACTTTGTTTTTAAAATGGTCGTCGTGGCTCCGGGGTACAAGGGTGTGACTACTACTAATGCGACGGTTGCGGGTTCGATCCCCACTCGAGGGAATGAATTCTTATTTCTTAATATTTCCATTTCTTAGCTCTGACATCAAGGCAATAATAACACGGCGTTCCGCTACTCAATACGCAATGCCTCGAAAAATGCGGCTCAAAGTGGCCTGCTGCTGCTATTTGCGGGATAAAGCGTGAAACTGTCATTCTACTTACTTGCAGTTATATAAAGTTGCAAAGTCGAGAAATCCTTTTATAACTAAATATCCATTGTCTTCGTAAAATTGGTATTGTTCGGGTGATAGAAAATATGTGTTGGGCAGTTCAGATTGCATTCTGTTAAAAGCTAAATTTATGAGAATGAATGTAAGATTTATTGTAAGAAAAATATACTTATTATTACGAAAATATTTTTTAATTCTATAATCTCTAATTTTTTTCTAATTTTTTCTGCGTCAAGGTGTCAAAAAGAAAATTTGAGTTTAATAAAAAAATATATATATATTATACTTACGTTTATATTCTGTATGAGTACGGACTAAATGCAAAAGTTTATTTTGCTAAATATTTAATTATTTCAAGTGCACTAAGAACTTTAAGTTACTTATTGTGATAACTAATGACCACTGAACGCTTACCACTTATCAAATGTACGTTCTCTAAAGAATGCTGCCGTTATCATAAATAAAATTACCCAAAAAATAACACAATATCCATTTTTAGGGAAAAATAAAATGCAGTTTCGTCGAATTATTTTTTCGAACTACAGCTATACATATTCATTAATAAAATATACATATTTTAATACATACTATATAAAGTAATATTCAACAAAATAAGACAGTTTACTTATTCAGAAAAAGATAAATTATTAAGTGGACCAATAAACATTTTATACAAGTAAATTAAACATTTTAAAACCCGGACTAATAAATAGTCCGTCTTGGCAAAGTGCTGCATTTTCGCTTATAAAAAAAGTCGCACTCAAATCGGTCCATCCGTTCAGGAGTTATGGTGTCACAGAAAGACAGACAGGTCAAACTCAGATAAGTCATACTCTTCTTGCGTCGGGTCTCGGTCACTTGATGTTCATTTTTTACTTTTTTAATTATTTTATTTCTTTGATCCCGCGAAATTTTATTTATTTTATTTAGTGTAAAGCATTATACTACTTTATTTACATATACTTTTTGATGCCAGTCGTGGCACAGCGGGTCTTCCCAGTCGGGGAAAAAAAATATTTAATATTTTTTCCTCGCTCTCACAAAGAGACATAGCGCCGCAGGTTGAGTTCCGCCACTCAAGACGCAATGCCTCCAAAACTTGGCTAAAACAGGGAAACATAAGTGTCTAAATGGGAATGGAATGTGTTAAGACTAGATCCCCAGATTCCCTCTGTCCACCATGTATTGTACTCTTCTATATTGCGGGATATAGCGTGAGGCTGAAGCAAAAATCTTTTGATGATGATCTCTGAACGGGGGTCGGTGAATTAGTAAGAATTTTTTAGAGCACACAGGAGGGTATAGAGGGAGCCTAGTGTTACCAAATATATAACATATATTTAACCAATGAGAAACAGATGTGTTAAAAAACGATTTATTTTATAATTTAATTAAACAACTTTAAAAATATCACAATGTCAGTTTTGATTATATAAAAATATTTTCACCTTAACCTTATAATGTAAAATTAGCTTCACGCAACATAGTGTTAAAACACCCCGTTTCCCACTTTCCACCGATTTATAATCTAAACATTTCTAATTATTTAAAACTTCAAGCTTATTAGCAATTTAGAACTTGTGTATGTATAAAAAATATATATAATAAAACATAAAAAATAAGATACATTTATTCTATTTTATAATGCTACACAAAAAAATAATAAAAAAAGAAAAATATAGAAAAAATACAAGTAAAAGAGTAATCTCTTGAAGGCACAAAAAATAACACATTTTTATTAATAACTAACTTTCATCAAGTTAAAAAGTTTATATTTATACTAAATAAGTGTATATTTTATATGGAAGTTGTGATAGTTATTCTTATAAATAATATATTATATGCATATTATTAAAGTTATAGCCATGTTTTATATGTTAAAGTTTATAACTTTAAAAATATCATAATTTATTTATATAAATACATAGTTAATCCCCATAAAACCTTTTTTAGTATAAAAAGTAAGAGTAAAGCATTTACTTTTAAAGAATAATATAATATGTCTGGCCATATCTAAGTAATATTAGCTTTTCTTTTACAATTTAGAGCTTAAACGTCTCACAGGTTTACTTCTGTACTTCCATATGTCCTGTAAAATAAAATATATATCAAAAATAAAATGTACATTACTGTAGAGTTTGTTTGGTTGAGAGCATTAATCTCAGGAAGTGGTTCGAGTTGAAAAAATACTTTTGTGTTAGGTAGTCCCAGTAGAGTTTAGACTATATTACATGACTTTAATCGCTTCAATGTAAATAAATAAATCAGCGTCCGCCGAATCCCGAAGCCCGAATACAGCAGGGTAGGTAGAGGGAATTTAGTGTCACCTAAGACACTCCGTTCGCCACTTTCCGCCTAAATCTGAAGGCATTGCGTGTTGAGTGGCGGAACTCAGCGGCCCTTTACCTAGACACCAGAGCGAAGAAATGGAAATATACATTTAAATAAATATTTCATATCCTCGAATAGGGATCAAATCCACAATCAGTTGTATATATATATACAATACTTTATTTTTTTCTTTTTAATACACATATAGCTCTGCATCTCCCATATTATTTTATTAAATAGACATTTGTTATAAAATAATAATATGTGTTTTTTTAATAAATAAATAAAAAAATCTATTAGCTTACCACAAAAGACACGTCAAATCCGCGTCTTTTTCCTTCAGCCTCAACCTCCTTAGCTATTTGGTCTTGTATTGTACCCTTCACGTCCACGAACTGTACTGCAGAATTCGCATAGTGCGCGGATATACTTTTGCGAAAACGCTATAAAAAAAACATATGTATATAGTAAATTTATATTGCAGTCGTGACGCAGGAGCAAAAGGTGTGTCTGTAAACGGGTTCGATTCCCATGTGAGGAAATGAAATATTTATTTAAATTTATATTTTCATTTCTTCGCTCTGCTGTTGAGGCAGCGTTGAATTCTGGCAATCAACACGCAATGCCTTCAGAATGCGGCGGAAAGTCTGGAACGGAATATCTTAATATTGGGTTCCTTCTGCCTACCCTGCTGTGCACAGGTGATTTAATTATTATATTCGTCGCTCTCATAAATGAAATGCCGCGTTGAGATCTGTCAGTCAACAGTGTATCGATTGTTTTAACATTTTTAGACATCAGAACTTATTTTAGAAACCGTATAAACGTAGCCGAAATAAAACCAGAAATAATCCATAAGGCTAAGGTATAAGGCTCATTTATAAGCTAAGTAGAAGTTATTATATGTTTCTTATATTACCTCATCTCGAAAATTCGTCATTCCTCAGACCGGAATTCTAAACCTTTGTGGACAAAACTATATTTTAAATTGTCATTTGTATTTATCTATTTTTTTTTATATGGAATAGGCTTGCTTGTTTGACCGCATCAAGTCTGGTGAGTGTTGATGCGATCTACGGTGGTGCACGCTTGCCTAGAAGATACCTATTCACTCTATCTTTGAAGACCCTCACATTGTATGTCACAGGAAATACAGATGCCGGCAGTGAGTTCCAATCTCTCGCAGTGCGGATAAAGAATGTAGCCTCAAAGCGTTTCGTTCGTACGGTAGGAAGGAATTTACGGTAGGAATTTATACCGTGTAAGGATGGCGTGAAGCTGTATTCCTGGAAGTTCTAAGGAAAAAAGGGGCTGGGGGAACCAAGCTATGCAAATCAAGGGCGCACTCTCCGATATGTATACGGTAAAACACAGACAATGATGCAACCCTACGCCGGTGGCTCTGCAGTTGAGTTTCAACAAGGAATGCCCCTTGTGAAATAAATAACAGTAAATTTACCTTAGTATTATTAGCTCCAGATCCGTGTATAAGTAAAGGATGAAAGAACACCGTGTCCCCCGGACTCATTTCCAGCTGTACCCGGGGTTCATTTGATACTTCCGGGTCTAAAATACCGTGATATAGTTTGCTTGAACCCTGTTTATATTATATATTAGCCATGTTAATAATTTAAATAAAAGGATATATGTTACCCTTTTTTTGTCTGTCATACTAGTAATATGTGGATTTATTTCCGGGTACCGTGTTATAGTTTGTTTAAACTCTGTTTTACATACATTACATAGGTACAATGTTTGTTCATTGTACATAGTTAAGTTATATGTAATTATATACATTATACAAAATACTGAACAATTAACTAGGGGTTAGGCCACTGTAAATTTTTTGAAAAATCGATTTTTTTTTTATTGGCTTAAAAAATAGTTTAAACCCTCTAGAAATAGAAAAAAAAGGTCCCGTGCGAAAAAAAATTTTTTTTCCTTAGGAAATAAAGGTCGCCGCCAAGAGCGACAAAACTTACTCCGAAACGACTACCTGCGGCAAACATAATGGGCCATATGGCACCATAGCCCCCTCCCCCCTATTGTTCCCAACCGCCTGTATTGTTGTACCACGTGTCCTTTCGACCCTTTTGAGCACTATGAGCATAAAATTCCGTTAGTTTTGCGACAGCAAGCGCACAGTAAAGAGCGATTGATTGTTCATAAGCGACGATTTTTGCGTGTTTTCCGTGGTTTTTTTACGATTTCACTGTAAAATTTACGAACGCGTTAGTTGAAATGAGTGCTCGAGTGTATCGTGGACGAAAAGGTACGAAAACCTCGTATCCAACGCGACGTCGGTCAAGCAAGATGAAACGACCCATGAATCAATATGAATGTGAGAGCGATGAGCAGGGCGTCAGCGCTTCGGCGAAAAAACTGAAGGACTGCAACGAGGAATTCGATACTAATAGTCAATTCGGCTATAGAATCATCAATTTCTGCGCCGTTTTTTCCGTTATTGCCCAGCACGTGAAGTGCAAAACGTGCGGATCTGACATTGAGTTTCGAGAAAGAAGTCCTCGTGGTTTAGGCTTCAAAATTGTGATCGCTTGCCCAAAATCCGTCGAAATTATGAAAAATGAGATCTGGGCAACCCTTTTTCAAAAAATGTCAACGGATGAAAAGCCTCAGCACGAAAAATGTTCAGAGAATTGGTGCAGTTGGAAGAAAGCGAAAGCGGAAAATGCCTTGGATGCGTATCATCACAATCAGCCAATGAATGAGGAGGTTTATGAAGCCATCAAACCCCATGTAGATACATGGAATTGAGCCGGGACGACTTGCTGGAGCGTTGCTTGGGAGCCTATAGTCAAAATAATAACGAAAGCTTCAACGCAACCGTTTGGTGTTTGGCCCCCAAATCATCTTCAAGCGGAAAAACTGTCCTAGATATCGTGACGGATATCGCTGTTTGCACATTCAATGGCGGCCTTACCAACGTCTTGCAAATATTCAAGATGTTGGAGGTGAAAATTGGTGTACAGTTATATAATTTTTGCATCGAAGACGACGCCAAACGCATTACGTACGCGGAGACATCTCTGAGCGACGCGGCAAAAAGTGCGCGCGCGCTCCAAAAATCTACCAGGAAAAAAGAAGAAGACGAAAATTTGGCCATCGATGGACAAATGTATGGTGCTGGGATTGCAGACTAACGGTAAAAAAAATTTTACCCTATTTTTTTTATTTTTTCCAATAGAAAACTATTCGAAAAACTTTAAACGCGTTTTTCTCGAAACATGGTTTTTCGAAATGGCACGCAGCACCACTCGAACAATTTTCATTTTTATTACTTGAAATTTTGACCAGATGTGAACATTAACATTCTCTAGTGAATGTCGATCGGGATTTTCAATAACTTTATTTATTGATTTTTTATTAACAAAAAACTAGCCGTTTTTTTCGTCAAAAATCAATTTTTTTTTTCAAACGCACGCCAAATCCACAAAAATTAATATTTTTTAAAATCCGATCGACATTCACTAGCTATAACCCTCTAGATTCATGGTTTTTTTTTTTTTTTTTTTAGATTCAAAAGTGCACCAGTAATGCTGCGTGCCGCGGACCCCTGCTTGCAAAACATGCCCCGGGAAGATAGCTGTGGAACCGCCATTTTGTTTTTTTTTCGCTGTAAAAAAATTTAATAATAAAGTTTAATGTATGCCCGATAACACCCTTAAAAGTTTTTTTTCAATTACCTTCAATTTTAGAAGCAAAAAATTCGTGAAAAAACCTTTTTTTTTTACCGTTACAGTGGCCTAACCCCTTAACATGCTTATTTCCGGTATAGCATTTTTAAAGTGTTTAAACTGAGGTAATAGTTATCGATTTACATAACATTTAGGAACATTGAAGTGTTATATTCATTTAATAGATATTATATCCATTCTTTTTTTGCATATTCTAAATAATACATCTTTAAAGTGGTAAAAAGTGGAGAACGTTATGTCCCAAAACACCTGTCAATAAACATTCTATCTTGTAAAAAAAAAATTTAAGTTACTTACAGGTAAATTATCATGTGCATACAATATATTACGTTTATGAGATTTAGGTATGACGTATAAACATCCATTGTCTATAGTGACATCGTCGACAGCCGTCCAAGACGCAATTATTTTTTCCGCCGGACGAAAAGGAAAGTAGAATAAGTCCTAGAAATATAGATATATACAATTTAAAAAAATATACTAATTAATATTTAATTATATTTTCTACCACGATTCCATGGAAGCCGGTCTGGCTTCCCCCCTTTGACCTTTTTTGTTATAATAACTGATAGCTACAGGTTTATATCTGTTTGTTTTTTTTTCGAAAAGGGCTAAGCTGCTGTTGACCTCTCCCTGTCGAGCTCCTGTCACTCAAAAATACGTGTATACAGTTAACTTTTTCTAGTCTTTTCCATACAACGTGACATTGGGGAAGTGAAATGTGCTCAACTGGCACGCTCGGAACGCCAGATTTAAAGAACCATACCATACCATAACTTTTTCTATTACCTGTCTTTTTTAGTTATATTTTTTATTCTCCGCATTTTCCGAATACCGTTTTCTAATAATACTAGCCTATGTTTTTGTCGGTCTTTTTCTTTTAATTTTAAATTATTATACAGCCTTTGTTCGAAGCAGTTCTATGAGTTCGTTTGTTAACTACTTATTTTATGGAACTTTATTATTTCCTTGGGATATTTATTTTAACTTACTTTCACACTGCTAAGGTATTATAGTATTAGTGTGTAGTGGCAATATAACTAACCTGATGTGCTGGATGTCTGACACTGCCAGGTGGTTTATTAATGAACATAGTGTGCATAACATCTATGTCATCACCTATAAACTGCGACAGCACGTGGAGCAAACGCGGGTGTTCTGTGTAGGTTATGAAGACATCGTCGTAATGTATATCTTGTAACTGGCGGGAGGAAAATACCTTCATTAGGTTATTGAATGGGACACGACAATTGGAGAGGTATGGCAAAACGTAATAGGTATACAGCTAGAAATTGTATAATTCCCCCATTTTCCCACAATTATCAATAAAAATGGCATCTTTTAAATAATGAATGTATTAAACTTTAAAATAATAGTTTACTAAAACCTAAGAGAAAAACCTATGAGCAACCGATATTAGATAAAAAAAAAGTTTACTTATAATTAAAACGTGTCACGAATACAAAGAAAACAAAAGAAAAATAACAAAAAACGGCATGACTGGCAGTTACTCATTCAATTATATACTGCATACAACTTACAAGCAATTATAATGGTTACAATATAACAAATGATGATCATACATACATACTTACATATATATTTATATTTACCATAGCAACTTCTAACACTTACTATACAAATGTGTATATGGCCAAAATGGAATAGAAGTGTTTGTTACGTTGACTTTATAAATTTTATGTATATACGGGGTTCAAACGTAGTGTTCAGACACTCCGCTCTCTACGCACCGAGCAATAACTGCGTGTTAAGTGACGGTACTAAACGCCGCACTTTGTCTAGTTACCAAAGCAAGGAAATGAAAATAGCTCATTACCAAGTAGAAATCGAATCCTTAACCATAGTGTTTATAGCCAGAGGCAATGCCACTGCATTTCGGCGATTTTTATAGCGTGATAGTTAGAGAGAACGTAATGTGAAGACACTCTGTACGCCACTGTCCGACCTATGTTCAAGGAGTTGGGCCCGCCCTATGTTCAATGATTTGGCTTGTTACCAGAGTTGGGAAATAAAATGTACTACATGCGGAATACAGTGTGAAGTCATAAAAACACAACAGTAATTTAAGCACTATAAAATTATGAACAATAGTAATTGCACAATCATTATTTTACTCACCTTGTTGATCAAGTGTTCACCTACAACACCTTTATCTTTAAGTTTGTTTTCCTTCACAACTGTCATAGAACCTCTCTCCACTTGACCCTTGCACACTTGAATGAACCTTTGCCTTTTAATTTTTTTATTATGTTATAGGAATAATATATATTTATTTAGAAAAAAATATAGTTTATTAGTATAAAAGATTTTGGTGGAAAGTGGAACATTTTAACAGCGAACCAATTGTGTTGTAACACTAGATTCCCAGGTTACCTTGCTATGTGTGGGATACAGTGTTAGGCCAAAAAGAAAATAAATAATATTAGCTTTAACTAATTTAATTTGTCTAGCAGGATAGGCAGATTACAGATAATGAAAGACAAGCTCTGTCTCAATATTATTCAATATCCCGAATGGAGATTGAACCAACCACGATTGCGCTAATTCTTTTGTGAGGAATACATTTAGAAAGACAACAATAATTCTAGCAATAAGTCACGTAAAAAAATCTGTAGGTAACTTACTTTTATTTTGAATTAAGAAATTTTAATGAATATAAATCTTCTTTATTCACGAAATTCTACTTACTTGTAGTTATATAAAGATGCAAAGTCCAGGAATCCTTTTATAACTAAATATCCATTGTCTTCATAAAATTGGTGTTGTTCAGGTGATAGAAAATATGTGTTGGGCAGTTCAGATTGCATTCTGTTAAGAGTATTAGTACGAAAATAATTTATACTAATGTTATATAATATCGAAAATTGTAATATTAATTTTGTGTAATTTATCATAAATTTATATTATTAAGAACATTTGTTTAATAGTCACTGAAATAAGAACTTGTTTCTTAATTTATATAATTAAAAAATATTAGAAAGAAAACGTACATTTATTATTTTTATAAATTGATTAATAATACTCACGTTTATATTTTGTGTAGGTATGGATTACATGCAAAGTTTATTTTGCTAAATATTTCATAAATTTTTAATAATTTCAAGGGCATAAACAACTTTATCTAAGCTATTGTGACAAGTTGACAACAAATGACGTTCTTTAACAAGTGCTGCCGTTGCCATAAATAAAGTTACCCTAAAAATTCAAAATCATTAAATCACATTTTGCATTTTAGGTAAAAAAAAAATTACAATTTTCCTTATTCTTAGTATTTAATATAAAATTATACAAATTGTACACAAAAAATTAGTAATAAGACATTATTATTTGATATTTTGTATAAAATTTATTTTATAAAAATTTACCAGTGATTTGTAAACTTCTAGTTATTTGAATTAAATTTTGAAGTTTTACAATTGTAAGTATAAAAGTAATATTTTAACTATATTGCGTTCATCGTATCAAAATTTAAAAGCAAAAAAGAAACTTTAGTAAAATTTATTCTTCAATCATAGTATATCTAGTAAGGGAGAAGTGGCATGAAGGAGCCAGGTTTTGAAAGAGCCACTTGCAAGTGGCTATATTATAGTAGTTTAGGAACGGATTTGTTAGAATATTTTATTTTTAAATGGCAATATCGATTTCCCGCCATCCACAAAAATTTTACAGTTCATCGGAACCAACGGACGCCGATACGTCGAATTGAAGTTTTTGGCATTTCAAAAACGTATGTTTTTTAGTATTTGATTGTAAACAAATACGGGTAATTGGAATATAGATTGAGTTTATGTATAATTAGGTTTCAGAAGTGAAATATTCAAAGAAAACAACACAACACTAAAATTAAAAAGTACAGTTTTATTTACTTACAGTCAAAATAATTATTAAATAGCTAGGAAATAACATAAAACACCAACCTCATCCAAAGATACTTACAGAAATCTAATCAGTGTTAATTATAACTGCACTTTTAAGCAAATCACAATATTTAGTAATCAAAAACATTCAAATTACTTTATTAATTACTATCAATCAACTTATCACCATCTAATAACAAATCACATCGACTATTACTGAACTAAGCTAACATTCAAGGCAAAAGAAAACGCGCCAAAACGCCATTTTATATCTAATGATCCAAGCCGTCACACGGCGTTGTCACTTTGACAGGTGACAGTTGACACATTGTAGTACAGAAGTCTCCTAACTGTATATATTTGGCCTTGTAACTGCATTAAAATTGAGTTTGAAAAGTTTTGATATCGTTGTCATTTTGGAGGTTACATAGAATAAGTTATGAAAGAGCCTGGTGGACGGGCCTTGAAAGAGCCGAAAGAAAAAACGAAAAAGGCCCGAAAAATCAGTAATTGAAGAATTAAATGGGCCATGGCCAATAGTTTCTGCCTAGATAAGTGAAAAGAAATTGAAAATGCGACTGATGATTGGCTCAAAGGATTCATGAAGAAGCATAAAGATTTAACTATGAGAAAACCCGAAAATAGTTCACTGTCCCGTGCAATAAGTTTGTTTTAATTAATAAAACGTTATGTAAAAACATTTTTTGAGAAAATAAGCACTGCAAAGATTTTGTTGTATAATGTTAAGAATAATATAATGTTAAAAAAAATAGAATATAAATAAAATAATATAATGTGATTGGTCTGAATAATATAAGATTAAAAAGTTTGTTAGAATTATCTACTTAAAATGACTGATAGAATTAAAAAAAACATTACTTTTTAATAAGAATTATTAAATCGTTTTTATTTTAGGTATATTGTTTAGCATAATTTTCAGTTATACCTCATAATATAAGACTGGCTCTTTCATAACTTTTAATGGCTCTTTCAAATCAATACCGAAATGTTATGAAAGAGCCAAATGACTCATTTTTTTAAAATGATTATTTTATTGATTACTTATTGTATGTAGGGGTTATTTCGTACGAAATTACCTAGTTTAATAAATAAATAATAATTTGAGGAAAAAAAATCTTAATTTCTTTAATTAAAAGTATTTTTTTTTTGCTTCATTTAGTAAACTGGCTCTTTCATGCCACTTCTCCCTTATGTACTGCTGATGTTCCGTTGCGGCCGAAACACGTTCCGGGAACGTAGTAGTCTAGATGGCTGTTCCGGAACACTTCCGGCAACATGAACTTAACAGTCCCTTTTCATTTGAAACAGGAATATACAAGTCTGTCTGTCAAAACAATTCTGTTCAGACTGTTCATTTTATTCACTTGCGTTCAATGCTTCTAAGCCGTTCCACTAATTCCAACATGTCAAATTCCGAGTTTATTTGAAACTGTACTGTTAGGATCATGCATTTAAACAAATAACAATACATAGCAGTGAAAAACAAATATGTAAAAAATATTTATATCATTTTGTAATTTAAATAACAACTTCACTTAAAAAATATCACATGTCAGTTTTTATTATCACCTCCTCCTTATAATGTCAAGATTTATATATTTCTTTTATTTAAAACTTTAAGTTGAGTAAATGAAAAAAATACCATACTGTTTGTAAGAAAAAAAAGCAAAAGCGTAAAATATATAATGCTTATTTATATTATAACGCGCGGTAGCGTGTGCCAAGTTCGGTAAAACAGAACTGGCGAGCAGCACCGTGTGTTATTTTACGCAAACCATTTGAAGCCACTTAGTTTTAATCTTATTAAAAAAATAAATATTTAAGAATATAATATTATTTAGTTAATCCCCAAAAATCCGTTTTAGTATAAATAATGTTAACATTTTCTTTTCAAAATATATTATCCGACACCTAAACGATTTTTTTTTTTATAATTTAGAGCTTAAACGTCTCGCAGGCTTACTTCTGTATTTCCATGAGTCCTGTAAAATAAAATATATTAAAAATAAAAATCTTTATTTAAAAAAATCTTAATTTGTCCCCTGGACTAATGTTCGATTGTACCCGGGATTCATCATATTTTTTTAGTGTCATAGCAGACGAGGGCCGCTTTACTTTGTTACCAGAGCGAGGAAATGAGAATAAACATTTAATTTCCTGAAATGCAAATCGAACCCACAATCTGTCGCGTTTACAGTCGCACGCACAAGCCCCTGCCCCACGATTGGCCTCGAATAATAAAATAGAGTAAATTATGATTTAACATTATAATCTTACCGCAAAAGACAAGTCATACCCCCGTCGTTGTACCTCAGCTTCAACATCTCTAGCTATTTGGTCTTGTATTGAACTTCGTACGTCCAGGAACTGTACTGTAGCATGCGCATAGTGCGCTGATATGGATTTGCGGAAACGCTATAAAAATACACATATGAATGTACATGTAGTAGTACTAAAAATATAAGTAAAATTTACTTAAACAAAGATAAGTAAATATTATCTTAACATATTTTAAAATTTTAAGTGTTATCCCACACTAGAAGAAAAAATATTTTAGAAAACTAATTAAATATTAAATAAAATGTGGGTTCGATCCCTACTCGAGGAAATGAAATATTTATTTAAATTTATATTTCCATTTCTTCGCTTCGGTGTCAAGGCAAAGGGCGGCATTTCCGCCCCGCAACACGCAATGCCTCCAGAATTCGGCGGAAAGTGGGCAACGGAGTGTCTTAGCAGTAAGTTCCTTCTGCCTACCCTGCTGTGTGCGGGATACAGCGTGAAGCTGATTTGATTTGTTTTTTTTTTAACAAATTAAATATGTAAAGTGTCAAGTAGCGGTGTTAGAGGCGGGAACCTAAAAATTACGTACAAACTATTCGGTCCTCATACTTTTTTCTTCCTATTTTATAAAATACAAAATTTCTAACTTAAAATAGACGTGTAAAAATAGTATAAAATTACCTTAGTATTATTAGGACCAGATCCGTGTATAAGTAAAGGATGAAAGAACACTGTGTCCCCCGGACTCATTTCCAGCTGTACCCTGGGTTTATTTGATACTTCCGGGTCTAAAATACCGTGGTATAGTTTGTTTGAACCCTGTTTTACATGATATATAGATATATGTTATATACATTTAAGACACATATCTACTTAGCAATTAACTTAATCTAAATCTAAATTAATAATATAAAATTAAGGATGCTCACACTAATATAGCACATTTAAAACTTGTTTAAACTGAGGAAGTGTTTGTGATTCAGATATCAAACAGAAGTTTACAAATGAAACAGAAGTTTACAAATAGTTCAGTGTACAGGTAAAGGATGAAAGAAAACTGTGTCTGCCGGACTCATTTTCAATTGTACCCAGGGTTTCATATATAGATACAACCCTATTTTATATATACATAGGTGCATATTTATTCAAGTATCTTAATACTTTTTCTGCCTCTTTTACTAATATTATTGTACTCCATTTAATCAGTAAATGAACCCCAATTGGAATGAATTATTATATATTATTATGATTATTTCTTCGCTCTGGTAACAAGGCAAAGCGCGGCGTTGAGTTCTGCTACTCACACGCAAGCCCTCGAAAATTCGGCGGAAAGTGGAGAACTGAGCGTCTTTACACTATGTTCATCTACCTCCCTTGCTATATGCGGAATACAGCGTGAAGCTGAAAAAAAAGAACCCTATTTGATGCTCTTAGGTTTAGTGTACCTACCGTAGTATAGTTTGTTTGAACCGGTAACATAATTTTAACAACTTAAACTGCTTAATAGCTAAAATTAAAATGAAGCTTAGTGACATACAATACAATAATGTAGAATATAATGGATGTATTCTCCTGTATTGTATGCCACTAAGATATTAATTTAAATATTTTTTTAGATACTAATCCAAGATATAAACAACGGTAGTCGATTCAATTTTCATTTTGGAATCTTTTAATATTTATTGAATATCCTATCCTCTCTGCGTATTAAAAAGATAAAAGAAGGAGAAACAGAGTGTCATTAGGGCACTACATTCCATCCTGTAACAAATAAATAAAAAGAATATAAAAACTCACAGGTAAGGTTTCATGTGCATACAATATGTTTCGTTTATGAGATTTAGGTATGACGTACAAACATCCATTGTCTATAGTGGCGTCATCGACAGCCGTCCAAGACGCGATTATTTTTTCCGCCGGACGGAACGGGAAGTAGAATAGGTCCTAGAAATATAACAAATATACTATTTAAAAAGGGCTATGAGTTGGGTCAGGTAGTAAACATTGGCCCAGTAGTACACAGTGCCACCCAGTAGTACCACCACTCGTATCTCACAAACGCGACTTTGTAAATCTGTGTTGCGAACGCGACTCCGACGACCCATTTACAGTCGCAAACGCCCAATACATAGACAGGATTTACTCCTCAGTCTCACGACACACTTTCCGCTGCCGTGACAGGCGGCGAGGCCAGTCCTATCTTACAGCACGTCCTTGCCCAACAGTCAGACTGGGCAAGAATGTATGGAAAGTGGTCTATGAACCAAGTGGTGGTGTTATTTGAGTATGGTGACATCAACCACACCATTGTGTAAAGGAGCATCAAAATCTAACCCAGGAGTTTCGAGAAAAAGTAATAAAAAATAAATATTTGTAAATATATTTATATTTCATTACTTTTCAAGTATTTATTAAAAGTAAGTAATATTTATTACTTTCAAGTAATAAAAAATAATTAACTTAATTAATTTTAGAATTTAAATATTTTGAAACTATCAGGTCTAAACGTGGTTCTTAGAATATACAAAACCTCAAAACTCACTCTACTCACACAAAAGCAAATTTTATATATATATAGTTTCATAAACTAAAAATACTTAAATTCTAGACATTTTTATCTTTTCTTAGTGAAAATAATAAACTTTTAAAATATTTACATAAAAATATTTAATATCGTAGTGCATAAAGACAGGCAACTCTCTATAAAAGCGACAGTTATGGATTCCACCTCATTCAGGGAAATTAGACCTTAACCTCTGCCTCAACACGGAATATCTCGAATTCTAGCGGAAAGTTTAAAATAGCGACTTCACACTAGGTTCTATGTCTGTATGTGTACCCTGTTACACGGGAAAAAAATTGTGCAGCTCAAAAAAAACTTACTTGATGTGGCGGATGCCTGACACTACCTGGCGGCTTATTAATGAACATACTGTTCATAGCATCTATGTCATCACCTATGAATTGCGATAAAACATGGAGCAAACGTGGGTGTTCAGTATATGTCATGAAAACATCATCGTAGTGTATATCGTGTATCTGGAGGGGAGGAAAATATCCGAATTAAATTATTACAGTTAAATAATTAAAAAATATTTTCATATTTATAATAGAGGCCAGTTGTGGCGCAGAGGCACAAAGTGTGACTGCAAAATCGACTGGTAGTGGGTTCGATACCCACTCGAGGAAATGAAATATTTATTTAAATTTATATTTTCGTTTCTTTGCTCTGGTGTCGAGGAAAAGCGCGGCGTTGAGTTCCGTCACTCAACACGCAATGCCTTCAGATTTCGGCGGAAAGCGGATAATGGAGTGTCTTAACAATAGGTTCCCTCTGCCTACCCTGATGTGTGTGGGATACAACTTAAAGTTGAACATAACTGAACATATAATATGGGGTTCAGAGACGAAGTCACTGAATCTAAAAAAACCAATAAATCAGCTGGCAGAGACACAATATTCGCTGAGGAATTGAAATATTTTGAGGACATAAGTATAAGAATTTTTCTGGACTTATGCGACTCATATCGTATGCTGGCCATATAAAATATATAATTTACTGGCGCCTGAATTTTATCTGCTAGTACCAAGTGAGCATGCTGGTTTAGTCAAGGGCCGAGGCACGAGAGCAAATCTTTAACGTGAGGCAAAATGATATAGAGTCCAAAGTAAAATATGTCATGTGTTTCATTGACTACCCCAAAGCATTTGATTGCCTGCCTGCCTGACCTGTCGAACAGGTCTGCTAATGGCATGTTCTGCAAACATTAGATCTTCCCTCATAGCTTACAGCATTGATCTCGATCTGTACTTACGTAGCGAATCGACAATCAGGATTAAAAATGTGATCTCAGGGCAATCCAAGCTGGAGAGAGAAGTACACCAGGGTCCACTTCAATATCTACCTTATTTATCAAGTGTTCGCCTACAAGTCCTTTATCTTTAAGTCTGTTTTCTTTCACAATTATCATTGAACCTCGTTCTACTTGACCTTTGCAAACTTGAAGAAACCTTTGCCTGTTAAAATTTTTATAATGTTAGGTAAAGGAAAAATATGTATTTATTTCGAAAAAATATAGTTTATTACTAGTAAACTAAAGGAAATATAATATTATACTGTTTTTGCTATAGCCGGGTGGGCAAAGAGAACCTAGTCTCAGGACACTTTGTTCTTTATTTTCCTGCCGAAAACAGAACAGAGGAATCGAAGAATTAATAGCTCCGCTTCATCATCATCTCCTCGAGGAAGGACGTTTGTAAGTTCAACTTACAACTGTGCGTCTTAAGTTAAACTGTCGTATTTAAGGTCCACGGATCCACTACAGCAAGACGGCAGTGGGTCACTCATTTTTTTTGAGAGGAATATTTACACATTTCTACATGTGGTAGGTAGCACTAAGAATAATTTGAAGTTTCGTTATTCGTTAATAAATATAAACTGATTTTGGTAATTTTTAAATGATTTTTTAGCTTTTCGCTGTATGGCGCATATGGCGCGATAGGCAGAGGGAACGTAGTGATAAGGCAGTTCATACCCTTCGCACGGTTTAATTTTCGATATTCTTGACGCCAAATGGTGTCTTTTACCAGAGGGACGAAATGAAAATAATAATTTCCCTGAGAGGAAGTCTCATCTATAATCGTCGCGTTTTCAGTTAGATCATGGATTCCTTCTTTCAGGTTTGTGTTACCACCTTTATTCTTGTTGATCTCTTTTCTCTTGACTCAAGTTTCTATTGACTCGAGTCCCCCTATTTTTACCCGTTTACTTTTTATACATTTCGAAAATGCTTTTCTTTCCTTAGTGTGTGCACACACTGTGTGCTTACACTTATAATACATTTTTATATAATAAATGAAAGAATTTATAAAAACAATGATTTTAAATTTGGAAAAAATTTAATTATTTTCTAAAAGAACCTGTGATATCTTCTTCTTCTTCTTCCTGGCATTAATCCCGGCTATTACCAGGGTCTGCCTTCCTACTTACCCTACTCCACTTTGCACGATCTTTTGCGTCCTCGGTGGTTAGACCATTGGCTCTCATGTCCTGCATCACGACATCCAACCAGCGCTTCCTTGGGCGTCCGGGAGGTCGCGCCCCAGGAACT